>CACRXP010000298.1:97968-111517 GCA_902702965.1 Spirometra erinaceieuropaei
CCACCGACTCACTTTTGCCGAATACTATCCATCTGTTCTATAAGCTAAAAAGTTACTGGAGTCTGAGTATGCAAATAAATTATAACAGCAGTAGGTGCAATACTGTAGAACTGCGTGTAGAGGTGGCGGTTCTCAGTATAACTATTTTATATTATAAGAGGTTATGCCTCTTTTCAATACCTATTTTTGGTAACTTATGAGGTTTTGAAACCCTTTAGGCTAATAACACTTCAGGATTACATAAATGAGTGTATTTGCCCTGCAAGCTGCCCTAAGTCGTCCTGAGAGGTAGAATTTATACGCTAAGCTTCACCATACAATTAATGACAATATACGGTTCAACCTGAATTCCCATTGCCGAGGGTTTCAGCGTGAGATAAGTGTTTAAAATGGAATTCGAAATTATGGAAACAATAATTTATAAAGTCGTACATTCCGCGAACTAAAGGATATCATCTGAAGTCCCCGAGAGCCGTGAGATATTCACCTGGAGTTCACACAATGAACAGTTAGCCCTCTGTCTGTAGAAAAGTAAACCCCTTTTAGGAGAACCTCAGTGAAGAAACCGAGGGAGGTTGAAGTGGTGACCTCTGGAAGTTTTACCATCATTAGCCAACCATGGCCCAACCCCAGTCCGGGAAGGCTAAAGACCCCAACGCGAGTGCATTAATTCGCTAAACTGAACACTCATGTTCTGTATATTCGAAGCAGATACACTCAGGGTCATTTTGGAGTTAAATTCCCTAGTCTGGTCTGAGTGCAGGATGGAAAACGAGTTCCAAATTAAAGTTTGAAGGCCTAACGATAAGGACGCAGATAGCTGTGCCTACAGTTTGATATTGAACCAATTATGCCTACTTGTATTTTGCAGTAGACAGACCCAAACCAGTATATTAATACCAGTCACTGCGGTTAACTTGCTTTATTACAATATTGTTTTCCAGGAATAAAGTCCAACAGGGCAAAGGCGACGAAACATGCAGAATTTAATGACTTCATAAAATTTCGTGACCTCTCATTCAACTGCATACGGTCATTACGTATTTATAAAACAAGATAAACTGTTGCTTTTTAATCTCCTCAGAAATTGACTGCTAGCTTGGAGCAGACCAGTTATAAACAAGGTCTATAGGCGTAGACCGAAATTCCACATGTGAATACTTGGGCCGATGCCCATCAGCCACATCTGGAATTAGAAAGTATCTCTGGTAGTTTAGACAGCGACATTGTGCCTGATTGGTTCGATTTATTGGACTAACCACTGGGCGAGTTTATGTTGAAGTGAATTCCTCTTTGATAAAATTGGTTGTAACGGTACCCCTAGCTTGTGCAATTTTGGTAGTCTGTAAATCTAGATGACTACATTGTTAACATGTTCGGATTTGAGGCTGATCAAACTGCACGCCGAAGTCCTCTCTTTAGGACTTAAATTTGTGTACCGAGAAGAAAAATAGATCCAATGGAGATTGAAGCCCAGTATGAAGACCTATAGCACCAGTTATCGAACTTACCACCGACGTCAGAAGACAACTGAAATGACCGAAAGCGACAATCGTTGATATCGCCTATCAGTAGAGAACATCCGCGGTTGTCCAACGCTCAACATGGTCTAAGCAACACCTCTCGGCTCTAAATGACCTAAGTAAGACTAGTGACGTCGTTATCTCAAGTGCTGACAAAGGAAGCGCTGTCATGATTCAAAACAAGACTAATTACGTGAGATGGCAGCGATACTGCGTAACCTCAGCAAATTTTCTCCCAGAACTCATGAGAAAGAGGAAACAAAAGCAATAGAAGACCTTATCGGAAAAAGGTGAAATCGTTATTTGAAAAGCAAATAACAAACGTGGGTATGGCTGCATGTCTTAAAGCTGTAGGTTCACACATTCCCAGACTATACGAACTACCAAAACTGCTCGAGCTAGGGGTGTCCTTACAACCAATTTTATCAAAGCGGAATCCACCTCAACATAAACTCGCCCAGTGGTTAGTCCAACAAATCGAACTAATCAGTCGCAACCTTACGCCTACATTACCAAAGATACCTCATTCATAGACAAGCTAAAGAATCAAAATTTACTGAATAAGCTCATGAGCTCGCTTGACGTGCAGAGCCTATTTATAAATGTGCCAATGGATGAAACCATTGGCATAAGTGGTGTGCATGCGACTGAAATATGTCTGGCACCAGGGCAACTGTTGGAATTAATACAGATATGCATGAATAATGTTCATTTATTGCTCAACGGATAGTTGTATCAACAGATCGACGGTGTTGCTATGGGCAGTCCATTGGGACCAGTCCTAGCGGAAATTTTCATGTCAAACCTCGAGCTAAAATTAGCTCGAAACTTACAACGAACCGCATTCTATATGTGATATGTGGACGACATTTTCGCCATAGTCAAAAAACCAAGGTACGGAGAATTACTACTTAAGGCTATGAACAAAGCACATGCAAAGAACAAATTTAAAGTCGAGCATGATAAGAACGACACACTGCCTTTCTTAGACGTCCTTGTACGTAGGCGGGCAGATAGTTCCGTCCAGAGATCCATCTATCGAAAAACCGCCTGTAAAGGACAGTACATGCACCTCCCCAGCTTTGTTTCAATTTAGAGAAAACGGAACTTGGTTTTGTACCACTTCAATAGAGCCACTAGAATCTGTTCATCAGATACAATCGATGACAAAATCAGTTTCCTGAAAAGCGTTTTTCTGGGAAACGGGTGTCCGGAGAAATTTATCGATAGGTATCTCCATTCCAGACGAGGAAGTCCTACAGAAATGTCCATGCCTAAAAAGTCGGTGAGCATCTACCTCCACTACAAGGATGATAATGTATCAAATGTGATCAAATGACGACTTCGGTGTACGACTGAATGGACGTACACCGCCTCTAACTTGTTCATAAGCACTACAACGGCTATTAAGTTAGACCACCTAAGGACATTCTGCCTATTAACGCCACATCAAACTGTCTTTATGACTTTGCATGTAGTTGCGGTTGTAAATACATTGGGCGCACGCAAAGACAGTTGGCAGCTCGACCAGTCGAACACATGCTGAAGTGGCTACTAAGGGTGGAAAGTAAGGTACCCAGAAGTTCAATTACGAAGCACCTAGTGAACATGGGCCATATGGTGGACCAAATAGCTCCATTTAGGCAATACTTCGGGCGACGACTGGGCGTCTCCTGCGCTTTTCAGAGGCCGCTGCAATACGGGGGAGAAAACCAGAACTGTAAGAAACTGGATCGCGTGATCAACCTCGCGCTGCCATGGTAACGATTGACAATGGACGTAACCCCATTCCCACACCCGGCCTCCCACTTCCCCCCCCCCCGCCTGACTGGCCGTTGTCCCGCGCGTTACAGTTTCGATCACGTCCGACAGGTTTTCACTGTAATCTGGACTCGCTTAGATAACCTCCCCTCCGCCATTCGCGCCAGCGTATCAGGCCATCGGTCCAAAACTTCATCCCTCTTACAAATACTCAGTGATCGTATGCAGTTGAATGACAGGTCACGAAATTTTACGAAGTCATTAAATCCTACATGTTTCGCCGCCTTTGCCTTGTTCTAACCTGCTTTATGAAAGGAAGGATGGATGAAGGATGGTAATTAAACTTTTCTCCAAAGATCCGCCTCTGATCAGTCCCCCTGTGCGATTGCGAATACTAAGATGTGCGTGGGGAAGCCGAACGAAAACTGAAGGTATTTGAGTGCCGTTGCCTGAGCATATCGACTTCTTCCTAGATGAGTCGGCCCTTATTCGCCGCAGCAAAAATTTTTGAGGATATCCCAGGCTCTTGGGGAGAGACAGTTGAGATGTTTTGAGGATATTCGTCGTTGCCTGTCCCTTGAGGCCAATGCTGCTCCTCTTGATCAATGCCGCTACAAAAAATAATGCGGCAAAGCGAGGATACGCTTGAAACCTGGTTCGGCAGCCGGAGGTTGCTTCTGGACCTGCGGTTTTTTGTTTCCGTCACTGAATAGACTGGCCAAACCTCTCCAAATCCATCATCGTAGATCACCATGCATACAGAAACCCAATCCATTACATCGCCAGAACCCAGTGGATCATTCATGATCACAATTCTAGCGAACTTCTCTATCCGCGTCGGTGCGGGCATACTCAGTGTAAAAACTGTCGTATTGTTAAAATAGGCGGTAGTCACCTGTAGGAACACAACCGCTTGTTGTAATTACTCCTCTTTATGCTAGCTTAGAGTGACTTCTACTGTAGTAGTCGCAACTTGCTCCCCTTCAATCTGGTTACCAGCGGTATCATTGGCTGTCACGATTTGAATGCACAAAACTCTAATACTCCAGAACTTATATAAAACAGCTTATTTGTTGGACCAGGGCTATCAAATGACGCACGATGCGTTAGCAAGCATCTAAGCTTGTTGGCAGTCATGTGCCAAGTAGGTTTACGCGGCTTCAGTGGGGACAGCTGGTCTGTATCAAGTCAGTTGTCCAGTCTACGGACCAGAATTACAGATTACCTTCCGACGTGTATCGATCGAAAGTATCGAAAGTAGTGGGAACTAGGTGGCAGATTTATTAACCGGCCATGGACACTATAGATCGTAGCCAGCAGTCGAGGCCTTTCAACCGCATTGCGCATTTTTGTCACAATTTGTTTTTCCTGTTGCCGAGGAAACGCGTACATCGGATGCATCGTACGTACACAAGCAAGCTGATCAATTATTTTTGAAGATGAAGTATATTTCGAAGTTGAAGTAGGATAGATAGCGAGGTAATAAAAATGTTTGTGCTGTTACTGTGATACAAACACTCGGCGAAATCTTCCTCGCCCATAATATACTATAAAATGTTAAGTTTAAGCAACTGACGAGCGAATAACGTCATCACTTCCCAGAATGCGGCGCTGTGGTTCGTCTTAGACAATTTCATACACTCTTTACTGCTGGAGAAACTGGACATATTCAAGTTTATTTGGACACCCGTAGCCCACAATAAGCAGAAGTGCTCACTAGTTTCTAAGAGGAGAAACTTCCTCATTCCAAGCAAAACAGAGAACATATGCGAATCAGCTCTGCCAACAGGGGTTAATTAAGTCTAGTCACCTGACCTGTAATGCGCAGAGGAAAGAAATAGGACCCCTACGGACGTTTCAGCAACCTAGTTTGCCCTCAATGTCGATATTTTCCTAGCTCACAAGTTACTACCGTGAAGATACGTACAGCATACTTTTGGCAGCTATCAAAGCTATACCAAATAATTTGCTGTTTTCTCCAGAGCAACGACAGATTAAATGAGCAGACAAATCTTGCTGATGAATGCAGCTCACAGGGGTTCTGTGAATGGTTGCTAACTGTGCCAAAATTTCAATGCGAAGTTTCGCCATAAAGAGATAACATCGTCATCTTACTTTGCCAATAATTCTTTCGCACGGAATAATGTGGCATAATGCGGAATAGTGTAGCATAGTGCGGTTTACCAAACTTCCCACATTCCTTTCACCTAGAAATCGGGGAGAAACCTCTCCAGAATTAAAAGGGGTCGTATCATAAGATTCAAGAAACTAGTTGGGATGGCCTGAATGTTTGTGCAGAGCTTTTGATCTGGGTAGATTTTATGCTACAACTCTTGTAGAAATGAAAGAATGAATCCTGCGTTTCCATATGATAATCATTTTTCAATTTGTCCCCCGAAAATAAGTTCAATGGAGACAAGTAGTATGGGTTGTCCAACTGTCTTTCGACCTTTACACTTAAGAAAAAAGCAAAATGTAACTATGTTCTCTTGGCATCGGTATGCTCCAAAAACTCGAGTATATAGACAAGTTCGTATCCACATTAACTGCGAAGTGGAACAACGTAGGCAGTTGGATTATATGACCAAACGCGCACTGTCATACCAAGAGTCAGTAATGTAAATAACCCCATTCCCTCTCCCGTCGCCAACTCCAACACTTGACTGACTGATGGCCCATGCTGTGCAGTCGTAAGCACGCCTGACGAGGTTTCGCTCTAACCCGAAAACGCTCACATCAAACCCACCCGTATATAAAAGCAATATCACCTGTGTCCTATGTACCTGTCACGTTTTATTCTTCTTGGTCGCTTTCTTGTTGAGAGATTAATCCTATTAATATGCATTGACCATGAGTAGATGAATAAGAGGTCCCAAAATTTGATGACAATTAGTTTCTGCCTATTTCGTTGCCTTTGCTTAGTTCACATTTATTCCGGGAAAACAATATTTCAAATAAATATTGTGTTTTCTTAGAATTTTAAAAATCTCAAGCATACAAAAGGCCAATGGGCGATGTCAAGTAATTTAAATGATGATAAACGGCAAAAATGCCAATCGTGAAAGTTAATTGGACATGAGAAAAAAAGGACAAACGGGAGGTGTAGAAAAAGGGTAAGAGGGAAGGTCGTGGTCAGGAAAACCCGATAGGTGCATGTTTTCTGGTTAGCAGCGTTGCTATCGTGATGCGGTCAGGGTGTAAATGACGCCCTATAAGTGTTCAAAATTTCAAGAAACGCCTAACTCTGCTCGTTGTTTGAAACAAACGTCCTAGCATACTACACATCGATAAGGTGTCCTCCGTCTTCTACGGATAATAGAGAATTGGACTACCGGTGGTTTCAAGATATTATGAGAGAAGAACACTTTTTTAGAGTGGCCAATTCAGAAGGGAAGATCGCGCCGCATTGCGAGTGTGTTAATTGCCGTTTTTATACCGTGTAGCGAATTCCAAAAGGACAGATCAAACTACTGTCACTTATCTTTTACAAGCTAGGAGATTACTAACATTTGGTGGCCTGTTTTCGACCAAAAGTCCGAAAATGTTGCGTAGATAAATTCGGTTCTTTACAATAGAAAGTAAAAAGTAGCAGCTTTTAGCCCGAACAAGGTTTTGTCACAAAAATGATTTAGTATAATTTCAGATGCTAAGAATGGTGGGCAAATGGCTGTCACAGAGTTGGAATGTTGCGCATATTGTGGTGTCACTCTTTGGGTTTAAAAAGATATTTAGTCTCCATTTCGCCTCAGAATTTCACTTTAACGTCTTCTCATGCCATTAATCCAACTTTCCCGTCTTAATTCACTCAAGACCTTCGCCGCCTGTCGAATGGCCCCTTCAGTTGATTTCTTAAATAGTAGATCGGACCGTTACAAGACACACACCTAGATAACAGCTCTTCCCGAGCCGCATCGCAGTAAATCATCACGGTTATCGGTCTCCTCAGGCGTTTGACTTCGTTAACACCAATATTGAAATCTGACCTTGCCCAAAATCCGTCATTTGTACCCCTCTGCGTATTTGTAAAGACGAAAATTGATGGAAGTTCATTGATTTTGTGAACAAACCAATGATGACAATCACTTTAACCCTAATACAACGCAGCACTTGCCTTGCGCTATATTCCCAGTCGAGACGAGAAGAAACGACACACTAGATGACTCTTTATTTGTGGGACAGCCATTTTCTGACCGATTTTTTGCTTGAATATTGCCATTGAAGCTCGTCTGCACTAAAATCAGCCACTTCATACTCCCTTCCCCTATCTCATGCAAAAGTGAACTTTTCTACGCAAAATTGTCGAAATTACAGCCAAATGCAGATGGTCTTATAATTGTGGGACAGGACCGTACGCGCCGCATTCGCTCACGTAGGGCATTCATGTCCAACTAGGCTCAAATTAACCTGATCCAATTAGAAACTTGTGTCATCGCATCTCACTGGAGAAAATAACGTAATCTGCTGTCTGCAAAAGTCCTAATTAATAGAGTTTTACGACAATTTAGAAGGCACACTTAAATCACTTTTTTCTACTTTGGCTGGGTTAAGGGAAATTGCGGACTTCTTTAGAAAGTTCAGCGAACTGTTAAAGTGAAACTTGCAAGAAAATATTACGCCTCTGAGAATTTATTTGTACGTCGATTCATGTCTGCACAAGGAGTAAAACTCTCAAATTTCGAATCCAAATTTGAGCAAAACAAAAATTCGCCGAATAAATCTCCGAGTAAAAACTCATTACGCATTAACGTAGACGCGTGTGGCAGACGTGGGATTGTGAACTAAGTTGATTTAACACTTGTTCGGAAAAGGAATTATTAAGTGGCTCTAGTAAAATCACCTCTAATATTGTTTGCGACAAGGAGCAAAAATCAAACACACAAGCGCTATAGAACACCAATGAAGATTAGGCCGAAAATTCATTCAATCCGAGAACAGACAGCAAACTGCAAAAACACTTTTGATTTCGTTAGGCCATAAACGCGTGAGCTATTCATTACTGATCTCGTTACCTCTTAGAATCATCATTCCCATAAGTCAACAGGCGGTAATTTGGATGAGCCTGCATGTATTCTTCTTGTCACAGACACACAAATTATAACAACTTGTATTTCGACTGCACATTAAACCAATAGCCTTTAATCAGGAAAAGTGGTCAGGACAAAAAACGATGGAGAGTGGATTGACCCTATTTGATATTTTCTGCAATTTTATGCCAGTAATACCCCAACTCCAAACAGGGAGGACTCGTTGGGCAAACTCGGGCTTTTTGGTTATTAAGTGGTTGATGGTGAACTCCAATCAAACTCAGTTTTATGAGGTCCTACTTGCGGCTGCCATATGTAAGTGTCTCGACTATATCTGAGAATGCGGTTAAGTGTCAGAAAAACGTCAAATTGGTACACTTCAACATACGCATGGCCCCAAAACAGAGGAAGAATACTACCAAAAACAATATACTAAAACTGTTCCTCTTCAGGAGAAGCCACTAGATAAGTCCGGAAGTGTAAACCGAAGAAAAGGCGACCCTTTGCTCTTACGCGTTTTTGGAAAAAAGCAGAAATCTTTAACCCGTTTAAGAGCGAGTTAAATTATGCGCCTTCCATGGAATTCCCATACACTTTCCTCCCTTTATAGAGGCATTCGAAGACGATGCAGTACCTTTACGGACATTCTGAGTAAATCTGTTTATTTGTTCCCTTTCTCAGCATCTCTGGCAATTAATAGCGACACAAAGCAACTGAACACTTGGGTGAATTTTCACACTATTCTCGGAGTGATTACAATCCCCTCTATCTCGTAAAATGCAGCAAGATCAAGGTGCACCGTTAGTGCTTCAATGTCTTTTAGTGTTGCCAAAGACGAAATCTGCAAAATACATTTGCTACACAAAGAAGAATTCGATCCCTTCTTATGCCTGACTTAAGAACGGGCCTGGGTTATACTGCGGATCTAAGAAAAACGTAATAGGATGCTGTACATGTCCTTGGACTTGTTTGGCTGACTTGTTGACATGCTGAAGGGCCTGTCCCGATTTACTGCAAAAAACTATTCTTTGGGAGTAGGACGCTGAGTCCATCATCTAACTAGTTAATGGGCTGCTAAGGAAGGTTTTAGTAAGTCACGCTATGCAAGTCTTGGCTTAGAAAGCAGTGGGAGTAGATTGACAACAGATGCGTTTGGGTACATTTCGCAGTATAAACTGAGACTCTTGCCAACGGAGACATAGAAGACTAAAAGGGTCCTTTCTTGCTTATTTAATTTCGTTGGTCAAGCGTACTGAAGGAGTACTCAAAATCACGGGCTAGTGGCGTTCGCCTACTTGGTTTGTGTGAGGGAAGTAGCATAGGGTTTCAATCTATCTTTGACGCGGTGATGAGCGATTAATACTCGAACCTTCTTATGGACAACGAGGAACTTTGTTGGAATAACTGTTTTTGGCTTCTTTGCTGCTGTATGATTGACTGACGGCGCCATGTAAGACAAAAAAGATCGAATCGGTCTTCCTCAACTGCTCTCAATAATGGGTCGTTAACTATTATTCCTTTGCCCGCGAGATCCTTAACCAGAGTAACTAAATCCAAACGACGTGATCATATTCAATGCCTCAATCAGGTCAGGTCTGATAACTCCAGTCATGAGTAATGAACCCTATTTGCATTCAAATGCCTGAGGGGAGCGCCCATTTGTTTTTAACGGCATCATAGCGATGTGGAACCGAGACCTAAACATCCAAATTACAAGCCGCTGGGCGCATCCAGATTTGGTTAGTGCCTCAGGGCAGGCTAGTTCCATCGTCCAGTGTAGGCATCACTGGATGAGTAGAGTGTTTAGAATTCCAAAACAGCTGGTGACCCAGTCTTCAGTGTCCGTGTCGGTCTAAACCTAGTTTTGTTTAGTTCTAGTTATCCAATAACTTTACGCTGTATGTATATCGGGATTTAGTGTGCCACCAATCTGCATGTGCGTCCTGTTTTTCAGGAGAGTTCGCTTAGCAAAAGCAAGGATTCAGAAAAAATGTTGAAAACGACAAGGGAAACGAGAATGACCACTTCTGGCTTATTAATCAGAACGGAACATCCCCACCTCTCTTCTCCGTCGGTATTCCATCTGAATAAAAAATAGCGGTCAGATTTCTTCATCACTGCTACAGTCACTTCCTGATGCTCATAGATAGTTTAGTCCAATATTCACATCCAGAAAATCCAAACAGTCTAGTCCGCGATAGAACAAAGCACTTAAAAATGTGTATAACATATGTTAAGCATAGTAGTATTAACGAACTTAAAAGAGAATAAAAATAATGCCAGCAGTGGCATTAGAATGCGCTGATTCGAGACCAAAAAACTTCCCTGACAAATTTGGGGAGATTTTTGGCAAAATTCAACTCACAAGAGAAAAATGCATGTCATATCTGTAAACCCAAATATTTCGTAAAACTAAACAGTTGCTTACACTCGTTTTCGGTGGCCAAAGTAGGGCTGGTCCACAACCAGATGGCGAATTCGGTTGGGTCGTCTCGCTGTCTGACTGCAGCTGCGAATAACGCCTCAACATCCAATTCATAGCCTTTAAGTTGAGGCCCATTGCTACCCTAGTAACACGTCTCAGTTTGGAACCGCCTCCATGCCACGGTATCCTAACCGGCACTAGTGCTCTCCCCGAGGGATTGGTAGGGGGGGTTTTCATAGAAGTGGGCTGAGGGAAGCCCCTTGATTGGTGCGGAATGACGGTGAAGGTACTCTTTCTTTCATATATCTCCATCTTATTACCCAGGGATACGGCCCTCCGCAAGGGAATAGAAGAATCCTCTGCCTCCATCGGTGACAGAAGTTGCTGGAGGGTGAGCTTATGTGTTATCCCGAGACTGTGTCTGTGGTTTCGTGGGCGGTGGAAGATGCGACGCATCAGAGCACCCGGTGTTACCTCGGCGTGACAGCAGTCCTCTGACGTCAAGGCGTCAGAACCCAGGCTAAAATGCACAATCCTCAAAGTGGCCGACTGGAATTTCATTGGAAGACCGAAGAACTGACCGGCGTTATTAGTTGCCACTCCTGAGATATCTGGAGACATTATAAAACTGTCCGGTAGTGTGATTATGTTTTCGTTATATGGCAGTTTACAGCGCGATGGTCCGCTATCATTGTTAACCTTCTGTTGACAAAACGATGGCTGTCCATCCCCGCTCGCCTCGGTGAGCCTACTGAGCTGCAAGAGCAGCCGCGTACCAGGTTTTGCAGCATATTCTACGTCGTCCGGACAGACTAGCACACGTATTGTACAAATGCTACCGTCGGACATGCTCTTCCGCACATCCGCGGGCTGCATATTCTTGTCTAGCGTCCACACCGCTTGCATCCGCGAACAGCAGCGTTCGGTTGTGCGGCGTTGAGGTGTAGGCACACACGTGCTTGCTCAGTCTGCTTGTCTGATGAAAAGCGGACGATTGCAGCAAAAGCGGCATCATAGGGGCATGGGGAGGCTGTGTGTCTGAACGTCCTGAGCGTAGCCCAACGCAGGCCCGAACGCAGGTTTGATTGGCTACCGGGCTGACTAGATGGCAACCAGTGAGGTCGGTAGTGGGGCTGGACACGTACAACCAATCAGGACAGGCGTTTTCTCGAGATTTGTCGCCCCAGTTTTCCACCTGCTAACAGCTTCTACACCAATATGAACTATCATACATAGCTAACCTTTTTTACTGGCATTCAAATATAGCAGCGACATTGCGGTGCCTATTTCAGCGACACAACATTTTATACAAAGTGAAAGTAGGCGAAAATTTTCCATCAGTCATTTCCGTTTCTGTGCAATATACGTCGAGATGCAGTACTCTCCAATAGCTTTGTAGAATAGATGAACTTGACGAGGCGCATTGCAGCCAACAACAAAAGCAAACGATGTTCGAGTGCCACACCCTAAAGCGCTCTTGTTTGCCAACTGCAAGTCACGCAACAGGTTTATGGAACGGCGGCTACGAAAATCTAGGACTATGTAGTGAGAAGACGACTAGTTTTATAGATGACAGGGATAGAAGGGTTTCCGACGCACCTAGTAAGTGCTGTTTCAGGCTGATACTGAACAGTTCGGTGTCTCATCGTCTAGCATACACCATTATACCACTTCGAGGCAAAGGGCATCTGCGTATATAAACTCCTTTAATGTTTTTTTTTCGAAAGACATTTGAGATCCTCTAGGAACTCGTATCCTCTGAAGGTCGTACTTACACACTTTAACAATAGTATTTTGTTTTCATATGAAGTCTTTCCAGAAGTTCCAGGTTTTTTACCACTAACAACAGCTTCGGCAAAAATACACCTTATGGTCAGATTTTCATGAGCACTTAACGCAACATTTATCCCAAATGGTGCAGACTACTCAGGTAACTTTGAAATCTTAAAAAAGACCCATTAATGCACTGCAGATCACGAATATCCCAAGGCCGACACTATCATCCAGATCGAAACTTATGCTAATAGCATGGATCTTTCATGCCCAGCAGTCATATGGATATGGGCATTAACAGCTGAGGCCAACTCATGTAATCCCGGTTTTAATGGATGTTTTAGTTGATTAAGGTTTCAAGCATAAAATGTGTTCGTGTACCGGTTAACTGTTCGACTTTGAGCGACCCAAACGCCCCTGACTACTTACTTTCAGCACGGAATATGGAAGGGGAAGGTGATTGCGCTTGTTAATGGACCGCGGGCCAAAAATTTATGACGCAAGCAGATCGCAGTTCATGCGGTTGTTGACTTTTGCGAGAATTTCAACCTCGTCGAATTATTGGGCATCAGGCATTGAGGTTAAAACACTCGCTGTCACGGTGAGAAACGTTTGGATCACTTTACCGGATCTGATGCAGTTGTTGACAAATAAACTACGTCGGAGATACCGAAAGACTACACCGGCAAAGACATGAGAGACTAGGTCGATAATGTTATTTCTCCGTTGAACGGCTGCTGACGGGATTCATGATTGGGGCCCATGGGACAGCCGGGACCGATGTGTCCCGTAAGGCGGTGGATGAGCGCCCTTCTACCATTCATAAATAAAGTTAGACAAGAGGGTTTCAGACATTTTAACGAGGCAATGGACGAGGCGTGGCAGGTTGTTTCGTATTTTAAACTAGCTGCAATGTTTTGGCTGACTTTTGATGTTTTTCGTATATTCGTTCTGAAGAATTGATGCCCAATGGAGTGCCAAGCAACGCAGCCAGTTCGACATGGGACTTCGCCTTTGTGAGCTTAGTCAACGTTTAATGACAG
>CACRXP010000298.1:131798-164076 GCA_902702965.1 Spirometra erinaceieuropaei
GAATTCGTGCTTTGCCACCAAACGTGTAGGAGAAAGCGTTTTTTGGCTATGTCTTCTATGATATATGTTTGGATTTACAAGGCCATCGAAAGTTAATATGGAAAATGCATGCTACGTAAGTAACAATTTTCTGCCGACTGTGATTTTTAAAGGAGGCCGTAAGGAAGTGCATTCGAAAGCCGACATTCTGGCGAGTCTGAAATATTATGGGACTATGCGGCGTAATATTCAATATTATAACCCCACCCAAGCAATTCTTTCTAATGGAGAAGTCATTTCAGAATTTCGGCTAACATTTCGTGAGATCGGTCACTGACTGTACTATAACTAAAAAAGAAATCACCCGCAGGTTACTGTCCCTGATTCCACCCTGCTGAGGAGCTGACGGTGGACATTGTCGGTCATGGCGGTTGAACTGTCGCATGCGCGCGAATTCCGTCCAGCTGAGGCCAATCAGTGAAGAGAGGAATATTGATCGGCGTCACGCCGCCAGAAGACAGAGGCTGAGTTACGCGTGTGGGCGGAACGAAGGCAACAGGGGCAAGCGACGGCGCTGACGACCGCGAGAGCGGACAGCTATGTATGCAAGACTGACACCGATGGGCTCCCACTCAGGTAATTTTTACATCTGATGGAAAGATTTTCATGGGATTTGCGGGTTGACACCTGAAAAATCTCACTGGGGAGTGGTAAAAGACCGGTAGATGTCCTGTAGGTAGTGTGTCTCCAGGATTGCCCCCACCAAAAGGGCCGCGTGGTAGATGCGTTGGACCAACACGGGGGCCATATGGGATCCTGGCAGACATTATCGGATTACGAACCATAACAAAATGTCAACAGTTCGGGGTGCGGTAGCAGACCCGGTTGCCGGCAGACGTCGTGCACACAGGGACCGATGCCGCTCCCCATTGTTGTTGTTGGTCAAAAAACTTGGTCATTTGCTGTGTGGACCAGGGGACGTGGAGTGGAGCGCCAAGGTGCGGACTCGATCGTGCCAACCCCCTGCGCCCTCCTCCTCCGGTCTTCTTGACTCTGTCTTGACACCGGGTCGAGGTGGGGGAGGAGAGGGTGCAGTAGATGCTATGCAAGTTTACATTCACTGTAAACTACTTCACGCACAAGTCACCGACCCTGCTCCCGCCTGCTGTAGAGAACACGGTGGACATCGTCGGCGACGAGGGTCGAACCGTCGCGTCTCCAGGACGAACGGACAGCGTGTTGTCATCGCGCCCTGGTGTTTAGGAGCCGGGAGCTGACAACGATGCGCATCCGCAGATCACCACAGCATGCATTTATTGGGTTGTTCTATAAGTTCGCTCTCTTTCTAATCATTTAAAGATTTGTCGTGCTATAAGTAGTTTGCTGTATTCATGCTAGGTCACTTCGTTCCGCAACCCAACCAACTTCTGACTATTTACAGCCTAAAACCGGGTGTCAGGTCGAATAAAATGAATATTTCCGACATCTTCCTTTATTCGAGTTTGTTTGTGCTTCATTGTTGACCCGACATCGTCTCGTTCGTTAATAACGTAAACAATGTTACAGCTTACTACTACTGGCGATAAAAAGTGTTGCTTATAAGTAGTATGAAACAAAGGCAAGAATGACTAAACCCCAACAAGCAAGCAGCACATGGAACCAGACCCGATCTTCATCTTCCCAAGAAGATGCTGGGTTTCTAATGGGACATGAAAAGGGTTACTTATTATGAATTGTTTGAACGGAACCAGAGCATTAAAAATGGCGATGAAGGCATGCCGAGCGAAGGCGGCATGTTTCCCTGACTTATTTTCGAATGAGCGATCCGTCCCGGGGGTGGTTGGCACGCTTTTCCATTGCTGATGATCTCACTGAGCATGCCCCTTCCATGGAAAGCTTTAAGGCGATCAAATCCCGACACTTCGTTTTTCGCGTTTTTCCATAAAGTTCCCACAGTAAACCTGGGCAGCTGGTAAAACTGATTTATCGTCAGCTTTACCCGAATCAAGATGAGAGCATTTTATCGTCTACAAATGTCTGATGCTTGCACACGCTTTCAAGAAGTAGAGCTAAACCCGAACCTATTTTATCACGGCGAATATTTAAAATTAAAAAAATATTGAATGGGTTTCTCTGAAGTAACATGAGATACATAAAGACCCAAGGCAGGAAGTAAATGAAGAACTCTGTTTTGAAGTGAGTGCTATATTTTCCTCCAAGATGTATCTGTTAGATTTCACTAGATAAACACTGCTGGGCATTTTCTAGATCAACTTCTCATCGGCTGTACATGTTTCGTGAGTTAGAGGATGGCTATACAAGTAACCTGGAAAATCAAAACTGACTTGCTGACGCTTTGCACAATCGCTGAATCCAAGTCAACATTAACGAACAAAAAACAGAATGTAGGAGAAATGCTTAGAAAACTGTACAAAAGATTTTGTTCTGCAGAAAACCAAGCGTTCCGTTTATTGAAGGTTTGGGTTAGTCGACGAAGATGCTACCCAATAAATTGACGAGGCTACACGCTTTTCGGGACATTCGAGTTTCAGTTACCGACAGGCAGTCGAACTTTGCGAGATTCGAAGGAAAAAACCAACGCATCTGGCAGGATAATATAAATCCTGAATTACTACTGAGATCAGGTTAGCAAACATAAGAGATCGGGGTCGATAAACTGAGGAAAAAGAAGTGCTTTCCGGATCGAGGGAATTGTCTTGCTGTCGTTTCGGGGAGCTTGACCGGCATTCCATTATCAAAGCGTTTATTGTCGAAGTCGATCAGAATTCTGAATAGACAGCTGAATTAGTTGGCCGTGTACTGCTTGATTTTTTATTCTTTCGCTGCCTTAGCCTACTGGTCGTCGTTTGTGAGTGTTGGTGGCCTCCTAAATTGTGTGTCGTCACCTCAATTGGAGTTAGTTGCGTCTGTACCCCCCTTCGGCCTATAAAGTCCTACGGCACTACATACTCCATGGCCAGGGCAAAACAATCATACGGGGCTTAAGAGTACCGAGCAAACACGGCCCGTCGATTAATTCATTCAAAAGGGGGCATAAAAGCAACTAACCCCACTTGAGGTGATGACACGCAACACAGGAGGCCACCAAACTCTCCGGAACGTCAGCAAGACAATTCCCTCGATCCGGTGAACACTTATTTTTCCTCAGATTACTACAGGGAGTCAAAAAGAATTCATCGAAAGTCAAGAGAATGATATCGTACCTTCCACTTTCGAACCAGCCACGGAAGTTCACAAAGAACAAACTTCTTTAAGTTAAGTAATAAAGCAAAAATGGTTTGTTCCCCGTAGGACGTCCCTATATATACCTTTCGATGTTGATCAGGATTAGAAGGAGTGGACTGCATTGGCAGCTAATAGTTCTCGTCTTGCGGGACGGATAGTCCATTTATATTTCTTCCTTCCATTGGAATCAAAGTGTTGTCTCTAGACCAAGATGTTGATTAAGGCTGACTTGGCTAATTCTCATGCAAAAGATTAGAGGATTCTTATGTTTTGTTCGCCATGCCTCCGTTAGACGGAAACTTTGGTAAATGATGACTTAACCAGCGACTCAAGCGTCAGCAAAAGTGAACGTAGAAACGACTGCGGCTCGGTGACAGCCGCTTGACACGGCATGACTGTAGCCGACGACAATCCTCACGATACCCGACATCTTTTTTCAACGTCCAGCTGCCTCAGACTCGTTCACCTACCTTCCCTGCAAGCGCTTCCATAAGCGCCAGCATTACAGTATAATCGACGGCGACATGCGCACTATGCACATGCAGGCAGTCATGATCGTCCATGTACCACCTGAACAGGCAAATCATCAGGTAATGCGACATGCTAGTTTGACCGTCGCAGACGATGGCATCGGCGCAGCATCAGTTACTTGTGAGTAAGCTGGTTTATAATGAGGCGAACTTACGCAGCAGCCACTACACTCCGTCTTTCCGCACCCACCTTGCTCTGATGGTAAGACAAGGCGCAGGTGCAGTGGCAGACGAAGCTAAACAGCCCCTCTGAGTGTGCCACTGACAACGTAGTCCCCACTGCTCGTAGCGGACTCGTAAGGGCGACTGGAATCTCACACCTTTTAAGTGTTACATGAAGGGGGCAGTGCAGTGTGACTCCCAGTCCCAAGTAGGACCGAGTTATTCCGTCATTTTGCAACCTTCCATGCCATGCCTCAAAGCACATCGTGATAGATTCGAACTTGAGGATTTAGTAAGACGAGGGTAATGCAAAACACACCATTAGACACGGGCGGTCTTGACCTAGCTCGGATAAACCTTTAAAAGCAGCGAACGCCATTGTCTCATTGTGTCCTAGGCATGAATTAGCACAGTCAGCACAAGTCCTGGATTCGCCAGTAGCTACTGCTACCTGAGCAAGGCAATCAGGATTCTATACACCACAACCCCCCATTCTTCCTGTTACTTTTGCTGATGATTATAGCGTTAAACTTGTGATCATTACTCTAGTCGCCGCATACGTGAGTGCAGATAGGCGTTTTTAATAGCCGCCTAGCGTACACCGAACATCTTGCCCAATCACCAGAAGGTTTCATAAGCACCATCAGAGACTTTTAAATGCGTTTGACTTATGACCTTATCAACTGGTTTGTTTTAAAACCAGGCAACTTATTTGAAGCCGGTTTATTGAGGTGAGCCTGTGTGTAAGGATGCAAGGATGGGCCATAAAAACGCGAAACCTTAAAAGTCCGACCATTTCTGTCTATCCCAATAATAACATATCTACCACTGAGAAGCTGATGTGGTAATGACAGAGATTTTACAGCTATTCCGATTATTTCCAAGACATGAGTCGTTGTTTTTAAAAACGCCTGTCCGCGAGAGAGACGATTTTGTTCTGATATTAGTTTCCATGACAGAGATCGTTGAACATGAGAGCTAGCTGAATAAACGCCATTTCACAGGCACCTTTCCTTCATCTGTTCGCTTGGCTACTGCAGTGAGTCTGACTTGTTATTAGTAGATTTCAGTTGCAGCCGTAGTTTTTGTTGGAATTCAGTTGATGCACAATACTGTTGGGTTCACAGCAGACAATGCTCCCACATTACTGTTCGCACTTTATCACGGTCCATAAAAAGCGAATATGAGTGGCTGATAACTTTCTGCCCGACCGGAAATTGCGTGTTTTGGGAAAGTGGAGTTAAACTCCTCTTGGCGGGCAGTTCCGGTAGCTCGTTTAAACCGGTATTCAACTTGAAATTAGTCAGGAATTTATGGCGGGACAATTCAAATGCATGGCAACATTTTAGTACTTCAAACGTCTCTCTAACACTCTCGGACGCCAGAGCTGCTTCTGAAGAGAAAATATCCCACTTGTGGAGTTTTTGCTGTCACTGAGATGGTATCGGCCAACTTAGTCATTGCTCCACCATTTGAAATACGGTAGTTTTACGAAAAAATATCTTAATCAACACTCATTTTGCCTGTCACAAGGTATAATAGAACTATTTAGGCAAACGACTACCCAGAAGGTCTTCTCATGCACGGACGAGCCACCTGCTTACCTTGTTGGCAACGGTAATACTTCTGAATTCTATTTAACGACGCTCACACCTGACTGGCCTTTTGACACAGGATCCCAGCAGTTACAAATTATGGTTGAGCTTGGGGTGGGTAAAAGAACCTCGATTTCCATATTCCTTTGTCAAGGAGGAAAATACTTTGCGGATAGCTTCCTAACCGGATTCGTAAGTCAAGTTTTCAAGAAAATGACTTCCAGATTGTATTTGGAGATATGTCTCATCTCTTGCGATATAATTAAGAAGGTGTCCTTTGCGAGTTACTTCTTAGCTTCAAACTGACAGTGCTGAGATGTAATCACTCAGATCTTCCAGAAAACGGACTTACAGGTGGGCCAAAATAAAAGGAAACAGAGGATTCCGTGGTTACCTCTTTGAGGAAGGGGTGTCCATCAGTCAAGTGCTTATCTGGAGATGGAAACGAAGAAAAGAACGTCCGTAAATGTGCAGGTTGTTAAAGCGAGCCGAAACTCGACGCAAAGTTCACGCTCAACAAGGGACTACCGTGCCGTAAAAGAGTCACATTATGAAACGTGTGCGCGAGTCGGCAATTAGAACGCCCCCCGGACTATACGTGACATTCCAGCGCTCGCGACCTACGAAGGGTCTGCCGATGCTAGCGCTCAGGGGTCGGCCAGTGAACACGACATTCAGACAACACCGAGACCCTTAAATACGGCGGTGTAGACAGGAGGGCCTAGAAGGTGGTGTGCGTTCAGTGCTTGTCCCACTAGAGCTTTTCTCTCGTTGCCCCCCTACAACGGTCCACGCGGGAGCTGCTCTAGGCGAACACGGGGGCCAAATCAGGGTACGGTGCGCGTTAGTGGCTGCATGACCGTCGTGACCTACGATGTTCCCCATGTGCTCCCTGGCAGGGTGAGAGCAGGAACGGTTACTTGCGCGTGAGTTAGTCTGAAGCAGTAGTGGACTTGCGCAGCATCTACTGCACTCCTTCCTCCTCTCGCACCTGCATCCGATGCAAAGACAGAGTCAAGAAGGCCGGAGACGGGAGAAGGTGGCTGGCACGGCCAAAACCCGCACCTAGGCGTACCACCCCGCCTCCTGTTCCACAAACTGCACTGACCAGGATTTTATGCAACAAGAAAGGAGAGGGGACGGCTCGGACCCAGTTAGAGGGGAACGAACCGACAACCGGGTGTGTAAACTCATCTCAAAATGTGAGAATTATCACGGGTGCCCATTCCCAATAATGCATGTCGGGCCTCGATCTAGCTCCCGTGTTGGTCCAGCGCTACTACCGAGTAGTCAATTTTAGGAACACATATGCCCGATTCTGCCTCCGGTTTTCTTTACTCTGTCTTGATACCGGGCCTAGGAAGGAGAGTGTAGTAGACGCAGCACAAGCCTGCTGCCAATATAACCTAATTCACACGTAACTCGCCGTCCCTGCGTCAACTCGGTTGTGGGATACAGGGTGGACATCGTCGGAAACGACAGTCAAACTGTCATTTTTATCTCCGCCACCCCGTCCTATTTTCTGACATATGCAGCAAATGACGAAACACTACTCTGTAATATGACTTTTATTACACAAATTATTCGGATTTTCTCGTAAAGTTGTAGTCAAAGACTTGGAAAATAACGAAGCAAATGAATGAAAAAGAAATTGACCAAAGAAAGCCGACTTATTTTCCTGCGACCGGCTGCATTGTCTTAGTGATAACATCCATTTATGAAATCCCTCTAAGTACTTGATCCATCCTGCTTAGATCTTAGGGGATCCGAAAGGATAAGGGTGCTGGCTTGATACAGGTCAGCGTGCCAGGGAGTTGAATAATAGATCGAGTGGGAAGTTCAAATGATTATCTACCTGGGTTCTACCATGAAACATGTTGAGGCAGGACAGTAGTTTGCTAATCCCCCTTTGCGGGTTTTTAGCAAACCAGGTAGACGTAACAGCTCCTTTCGTATCTCGCTCCTTTGATTGCGTTCAATAAGTTAAATTTCCCGTAGAATTCCCATCAACCTTAATTTACTAACCATCTGCCAGGCCCAATCATTGACTAGACTTTCACTACGTAAACCTGAACTTTTGCAGCACTACTGAGCTTAGTACAATATGGCTACTTCTGCTGTGAGCTGCTGAAGGGATAATCCATTATACGGTGAACTTTTAGGTCAAAATTGATGGGCTCTTTAAAAACGTCCAAAGTGGAATTATCATGCGTTGTACATCTCAGGTCTGTGGGATCTTGTGATATGCCATGACCATGATGTATCAGAAAAAAGAATTATACAAGAGTGAGTATTAAAACGTCGATTAAATCATGCCTAACGAATTTGTGATTTTCCTTACTCCCCGTAGTGTGGGCTACATTTAGTGAAAACCGACAAGTATAAGCAAAGGAGTCCGAAAGTCCGATTTGTCTCTACTTCCCGTGATTACTAACAGAGTACCCATCCTAATTACTGACTTGAATAAATCCTAAAATGACTTATATTACAGAAACACCTGAAGACTTCTGGCTTGAGTCGATCTTAATAGATTAAATTCAAAAATCTATAAATTGTCAGGAGGTTCGACGATAACATTTGTGAGCTTCCGGGGAGCAAGTCTCAGTTGAGCATTTGTCCCCCAACAATTATCAACAGATAGCAGGTGTCACGTAAAGCTGTGCAGTGGGTGACCGATCTCATGAAATCTTAGCCGAAATTCTGAAATGCGTTTTCGACTAGTAAGGATTACTCAGATGGGATTGTAATATTGATTGTCAAGAAGCATAATCGTATGATATTTGGGACTCACCTTGAGGTTAGCTTTCAAATGCATTTCATTGCGAGCACCTGTAAAAACCCCAATAGGTAAAAAATGATCACTTAAGTAGTATGCCTTTTTACATTGCTTTCTGATGACGTCAAAAAATCAAATATATTTTACAGTAAAATGCACAAAAATGAGTGTTCTTTTACTCACTCGGCAAAAATCACGTCATCTTCACATTTCATACTCGAAGAAGGCGTACAACTGGGTTTGAAAAAACTTTCCAATTCCAGAATAATTTTGAATCACGCCAGCCGTTGGATCAGCGTTTAACGATTTAATTCTACAAGGTAAAGACTTTCTGCGTAAGCTTTTAAGAAGATACCATATACAGCCAAAAAATTCTGCAGTGGATGCGAACTATGTTGTATACTTCATGAGAATCATTAATACGCGCACAGGTGCAGTGCTGTATGAATGGGCATTGCAAGGTCGTAGGAAATCTCATAATTAGAAACTTTTTTAAAACAGAAAGTTACTCTTCCTTCGAGCATGAAGTGTGAAGATGACGTGATTATCTGCCGAGTCACGTCGCAAAGAAGTGCATTTGAAGGCCAACCTCAAGGTGAGTCTCAAATATCATAGGATTATGTTCTTCGAAAATCGATATTACAACCCCACCTGAGTAATCCTTCCTAGTCGAAAACGCATTTCAGAATTTTGACTAACATTTCACGAGATCGGTCATTCACTGTGCATGGTAGGAATGGCAGAAAACTAAGAGCTTTCACGAGAGACCGAAGTTTGGGTAAAAAATACTAACAAGCGATTGAGTTGGATGCGTTTTCCAGATTTATCTGTTCCAAAATTACGCAGTTTGAGGCTTAGAAAAAAGGGAGTGCAATTTAAGCCAAGGGTATGATGAACATGTAGTCATTTTCAGCGGTTTCTAATCATTCAGGCATTTCGGGTTTGCCAATGAAGGGACAAACAAAGCAAGGGAAGTAGCCTCATTGAATTTGTGCGAAGGTTTAGGTTAAGTAGAAAACCAAGACACGGGCAAAAACACGGCTTTTTCAAGATGAATGCAGGCATCAGATCAGCAGTTTTTGCACCATGAGGAAGGTAGGATTTGCATAGTGTGGTTCCACACGTATGCTCCCGAAATGCGCACGTTTAGCGAATTTTCGAGAGCAATCGACTGTTAAAACGGAGGCAGCCTGTCCGAGTGTTGTTCACATACTAGCGAGTAATTTAACAGCATCTGACCATGCACTAGTAAAGCCGATCACTTCACCCGAAGGTTCATTTATAAAACACAATGAAAACCGGCAAAAAATGCAGCCAAAAGCAAAAACCTGCGAGATTGGATGTTCCAGGTGGATCTACTCTGAGTAAGTAGGTAGGAAAGGCAAAAAAGAAGTAGTCAACTTAGATCCTGTTGATGCGTTATTGGTTTGCGATTAAAGCGCCTTTTTTCCTAAATGGAGTACCGAGAAAGACAAGGAAAACTGAAGTGACCATCATCAGCCAGACATACCGAACCCCAAGTTTGGAGGACCTGGGATTCCAAACCGGGGTTTTCGGTCATTGAGTCAAGTGCTCCATCGCTGAGTCATATAATCGTTGCCCTGTCGGTCACGATTGGGCATATTAACTATGATGGAATTGCGTTCACCGATCGCGTTACGGGACATTCTCATCCCACCGTGTCTTGAGACTCAATTCAGAACTCACGAAGACAGTCGTATATTGACCATGAGCATATGCTGAAAAGCGAGATTGAAACAGTCATTTCCGGCTTGCTGACCGTCATCAGTCAGATTTACCCAACCGTAGGTCTAGGGCGCATGGGATCCAAATCCAGAATCTCTGGTCATTGAGTCGAACGATTAATCGTGGTCGCTATGAGACTGCTTTCGTGGGCTCTGGACTGAGCCTCGAGGCATAATAGGGCGAAAATGTTCCTTAAGTCGATCGGTGAACGCATTCCTTTTATTTATTTTCCTTCTCTCAACATAGATTGGAGTCCCATGTTATGCGAAAAATAACACCCTAAAAGTATAGAACAGTTTTAACATCCAGTCGACTGAAGGCCCACTGTTGCACATTACAGACAGGCATACGGGAAAAAAATGACACTCCAGTGGACACTTAAGTTAGGTACGGTAATATGTACCTCCAGTATTACAGGTGATCTTCCGCTGAGTTCCAGAGCGAGGGTCGGCTAGGGTTTGGTTAAGGACACGGGAAGGGGTATTACCTGAAATTTAGCGCGGAGCCGCCTGTTATACGGGAGGGTGTCTATTCCCGTGTCCGATAGGTGGTTAAAGTTTATATTTCACCTACTTTTTCGTGTTGCTTACGCATTATACGGTAGTGACATAAAAAGCGTTTAATTTTAATGTGTTAAAATACGCTTGTGGACTTACGCAGCCCAGAACAAAGTGTTTTCAGGCATACGACACTAGTGCGAGCACAAAAATTAGCAGTGTTTTACGAAAGGTTTAGAAATACAATGACAGGGAGGTAGAAGGAGACTTTGATCGTGTTTTTTTAAAAATAAAAACAAGAAGATTAGGATTGCTCAAGCACCGGATGCTAAAATTTATTTGTATGAACTTTCCAGCACTTTCACGAATCCATAATGGGAAGAAATGAAAAGAATCGACGCCAAAACGCAACTTCTAAACTGACCCAGTTCACGTGCAGCCGACTTTGCCCATTAAGGAGTGTCCATAGGAGTTAGCTTGCAGGCGACAGTTCACTGGAGCATTTTATTGCGCAGCAGTTCTGTTAGATCTAGGCCACATTTCTTTAGGGTCTAACGAAAAATTCTTTTAAATTCTGCAGAATGAAGTCGGCGCCGGAGATCAAACGCGCAATAGTGTAACTGCGAATTCTGCGAATTGCAGCATTGGCCTTGAATTAACCACTTTATGATCAAGTCAATGATCTTAGATAAGAGACGTGGGGAAAAGAGCTATGGATTTTTTGTTACAGCGGACAACCGAAGTGAATATTTTCCCGCAACCCGTTTCCTTTAAAGTCTTCTGAAGAATTACAGTACATTTTTTACTATTCTTGTAATGAGCACGCTTGGAAGATGCAAGCAAAGGACTCTTTAAATGACACACTGAGCTTGTTAATTTTACTCGCATATTTGACCGTAGAAGGAACAAGGCGTAAAGCAGGAGAGTCGAGCACTGATGAGGGTAGTTTATTGATCTGAGCTACTGGGATGGTACGCGATTCCAACATTCGAGTTAGGTGGAAAATGGCCAAACGAACAAGTTAGTCAGCGACAACGTCAAAATGCGACTGTTGACAACGCAAATTCGCGCCAATCATGAGTCGCGTAGTGTTAGTAGGCTGGTGTGTACTTCAGAAGGAAGCGTACAGGCGGTTCAGAGGTTGACGGCAGCAAAAGTACAACCAAAACGAGAGCCAGTCGTTTATTTTTTTTAACGGGAGATGTGAGCGTGTGCGCGTGATCCATGTCCGACTGCAGTCAGTCACTAAGTAACGAAATATGAGCGGCGTCATGGTGTCGGCAAGTCGAAGGCTGAATAATGCACGACGCAGGCAGCCGACTGGGAGAAGGGTTCGGCCACTTTTGTCACGCGAAGTAAACTGCCAGAATACCAGGCTGATCAATTCCGTCATACGTCTCTGCAAATGGCTGCATCGACCTTGGTGGCCATCGGAAGTTATGAAGCTTGCTTGCACCCTTTACCCTGGCGGCAAAGGCCGGGGAGAGCGGAGCCCTGGAAATCCGTTGATCTATTTAAGACCGAACCGCTAATAACACTGGAGATCAGAATAAACATTTCTAGCTTAACCGTTGTCACCAGCCGCGACGGTCGCAATCGCGTCACATCAACGGGGATCATTCTCGTGTGATCAGGTCGTTTGTTGATGTCTCCGGTTACCTTGAACTTACTATACTGCAAAGTGCGAAGGCAATGAAAAGTGACCGCAAACCAGCTCATTTTCCTGGGCTAGAATAATTGTGCTTTCAGCCAAATCGAATTATGGGCTCGTCAGGGAAATTCTAACATACACCCAGCGAGACGAGTTCCGTGTCAAAGGGAGACGATACGCACAATGAGGAGAACGCTAGTGGAAACAGTACTCATAACATCTGATAAGGACGCGGTAGCAGCGGTTAAAGTAATATGTGCTGTTTGGTCGCAGATAAATCACGACTATTTCGTCATCCGTACCATATTCGCAAAAGCAGTGGGGAATAAACACGATAGTTATAGATAGTTATTTATTAGAACAATACTCTGATCTAAGTGAGCACATACTGAACACTTGACAGCAGCCGTTCGCTGAAGATTGGGGCAAAAGTGGGTGGCAAAACGCGTGAAGCACGATGCCCGAAATCTAAATAGCCGGCGACGGGATGACGGACGTTGTGCATCTCGCTGCTATAACAAACTCACTGTGTAAAAACACCTTCTCACGTAGGCTGTGGTCATATGCCATGTGGTCGGTGAAAAAGTAGGCTTCGGGATGAAATATAATACTTTCCCGCGTTCGCTTGTTATCTTAGGCAGCACCTACGTAATTGCGTGGGTTTCTGTGGGAGAGTTCACAAAAAGCTTGAAAACCCACTCCCTGTAAATCGGGTGAGACGAGATGCCAGTAACCACAGTATTTTAAGTAAGCAGGAGAGCTACTGACTGAGAATATTCTTAACTGCATGTTTTGTATCCTTAAACATGGTAAGGTTGCCAGAGATCAACCATCAGCTTTGTCACTCCGGTAGTTTATGGGGTGAAGTGAATACACTGGAATCGACCATGGGAGTGCTGGTCAAGTGTCTGCTGGTCCACCTCTTGGGTATACTTTCCCTAAAACATAATTTCGAAACAGTAAGAGGTTTGCGTCGAGTGCTTAAAAATACGGTACATTCATAATAGGTCTTGAAGCTAAGTAACGGCTACAAAAACTGTCTCCTTAAAGGCAGGGTGATTATGCCTCTCGTTTGATGTAAAAAACTATCCGCATCAGCCGTGATGGCGAATAAACAGCGGGAATTCTTAAGTTTACCTTTTGACTTTACAAACAATGAAGGACCTGGGCTTTTACTTGTGAAATACCAGATAAAAGTGAGGATTAGAGGAAAACGCATTTGGGAACACCGTATGTTTGATCAAAGTCTTATTCAGCGCAAGCCTTCCTCAAAAAGCCTACTGTTTTAATTAAGGAGGAATCCTTTTGGATATGGCCCACAAACCGTTATCTGCGGACAAAATAACTTTCGAAAAAAACGGTCGTCTTTTTGCAAGTTTTTGAGTACAAAATTTATAAACAGTTTCCCTGGTGTTCGACAGATTGCTCTATGGTATTTCAGAGGCTCCAACGAGTACAGACCTATGCCGCCGCTAGTAGGAAATGTAATTTTACGGAAGGCGTCACATTCATGACTGAGTTCGCAATTTACTTACGTCCAAGTTTTCTTGTCAGTCTCATGCCTCTCGATGGCCGACTTTGCGACAACTTTCTTCCTGAATCTTTCCAAACTAGGAAATAAAACAAAGCGATCCAGAACAATGAAATGAGACCTTTTAGCTCACCGGCTTCCGCAAAATTTTTAAAAATTTCGCTAACTATAAGTAGGTGACTAGCTGTCAAATTCCATTTTACATTAGTTCCAAAAATTGCCTAAAACGGGTTTTGCTAAACGTGCTGTGCACATCTTGTTTTACTTATTCGTCTGCTCTTGTAGACGGACATTAAACATTTTGCAAAATTAATTAAGTAGACATCAATTTTTGTGTTCTCGGGATTTGTACTCCTCTAAAAATTTCTACTTCTTTTCAATAAGTTCTTGTACTTTATTCATACGCAAGGGCATTTTTTCAATGCCTTCGGACCGGTTCATCGGTTGATAGGATGAGTTAGTGAATTTTGATATTTCATAAGTTTCGGCATCCTCTATAGCTGGGGAAAGTTGGTCGACATAAACTGGAATGGGAGAAAGGGGAGATGAGGGTGGGGAGGGCAGGGACATAAAGGCCACAACCAGTGACCAACTGGCTATCTGGTGGCGTGGACATACGATGGCCATAGTGAATGCAGAGCCTATACGGACCTTTTATGGGCCCAGAGGATGAGGCTCACCATTCATGTGGCTGCTGTTTCCTTCCTCTCCAAGATGCGTTGACATGTACAGTACGGTTGTCTCACGCAGTACTCCGCGGACTTTGTCAGTCTCCGCCCGGTATCCACTGTCGGCCAAGTGGATAAAAATCGAGCCTGAGGCGTTCTGTGCTCCTTTTGTTATCTGAGTTGTGTGTACTTTTATCCGGTCGCATATAAATAAATACACCCCCCGTACCATGACGCAAGAACGCCTCGGATAGAGAAATAGCAGTAAAGCAGGTTTGACGGGTGGGGTTTTGAAGGAACGGACGATATGGTCGAAATCATGCAGCATGAAAGATCATAGGAAATTGCACGGTATCATAGAGAAGATGTTGCAAGCCCATCTTCGGGAAAGGATCGGGTAAGTGATCCGAAATCAGAACGGCCAATGAACCTTCCTTAAGGATGTCAAGGCCCCACCCCTTAAACCCTTTTACCAACACTTCCCTAATAGAGATGCTCCTGGGTCAAAATGATGGGCGAGAAGTGGTGTATATAGTCACACACTACCTTTTGTTCTATTGAAAAGATGATAGGTCGTCTGTAAGATGCACCCTGGCGCACAAAAACAGGTAAAATAGACACGCACATGATAATCCGCCCACCACAAGCGATAAGAAGCAGCTTTGTAATAGCTCGCTGTCGGTACCGACGTCGGTAAACTTCGGTGTATGCCTGAAAGAGGGCTCTCACGAGGTAACATATGGCCAGAAAGGTCAGTGTGGTTACTGAATGTGAAGGGACAGTGCGAGCATGAATGATGAATTATATGTTAGTAGTTGTTGTCATGTTGCTCAAACGGCCAAATAAGTCAATAGGGTGGCTGAATGTGCTGGCATAGTATGGGCAGGGAAGACGTTGATAAAATGCATTGACCAGGGTTCCATGCACTGATTCCCAATTCCGCTGTGATGGAATCTCAGGTGTCATCTGTCTTTTCGACGTCCATATCTTGATGGTAGCAACGATTTCCGACCAGAACGCATCGGGTGAGCAGGCGGGTGGTTTTTTTTCCACTGACAGTGGTGTTTTTTGTGAAGGATGGATTGATCTTGTTGGTATCATAGTAGGTCCAAGGAGCCCAACAGGGCCAATTGGAGCTCTAGACGAACGCTGATAGTGCAGGCACGTGGGGTCGGGCGTTGGCCCACTGCACCCCAGTCATACGTTTTTAGGATTATACCTTGGGCTCATTTGGAGCCGACCACCATTGAATCGTCCACCACTTTTACTCATTGCCATGCTGCATCAGTTATTCGTTTTACTTGCGGGCAGTGCCAAGCACGCTGACTTTACAGTCTGACCAGCCGTAGCGCGGACATAAAAGCGCATCCAGACAAGCACAGTCGCCCTAGCTTTATGCTGTGTAACAGACCGGTTGGGCACATGACTAATAGACTTGCTCTGAGAAACACATGAAAGTCCCTGACATCAAAGAGTTCTCCTTCTTTATTTTTTTTCTCTCTTTCTCTCTCTCTCACAGACAGGGCTTAATACCGTCCACATACTCTATGGCTTTACCAGCAACCGCTCCCGTCTGGGACATCTGCCCGGGGTTCTGTATAAAATAGATTATTCTAGCGTCGCCCATCCTATCCTGCTAACCGGAACTAGATTTGGTCATGGAATTAAGCTATACCCAATTCCTTGGCTGCTACATTTTAATTCAACCGAATTCGAAGTCGGTTGTTTTGGCTTTCACTGCGGTTTTCCGTTCCTTTTGGCCGCGTCAAAGTCATACGGAGCTCTCCAATTGTCCTTATCTTCGATCAAAAGGAATTATGTCTTAGTTCTTAACCGTGCGACCCTTCCATCTCAACCTCTGCCCCGCTAACGTTTAGCTAATTCCCCTCCAGCTTAATCCCTAGAGGAACGAACCTCATAACGTAATCACAATTTGTCCATTTGTGTAAAGCTCCTGACCTAATAAGAAACTGCCTAAAACGAGCGTTTGTCAGTCCTTTATAGGTGAAGTTGCTACACCGACATTGTTACCAATACAGGCAAAATCTAATCCCATCATTATCCCAGTTCAATTACAGAGACGGTAGGTGCCTTGACAATTTCGTACTTTGTCCAGTTCCTTCATGTCACTTGCGATCATAAGAGCGGAGATCTACGAAAGCACACTTTGTGCGCGTGGGACGTTTAGAGCCAAATTGACTGCACCGGTGCAAACGCGTAGGCGGTTCCTTAAATAAAAACTAGAGAACTTTTGATCGTCCATGGAGTGAAACGGGATGCAGAATACCATCCAACGTCAAAGAAATTCAATAAGTGAAAACCCCTATATTCAAACGTTGATGAACCAGGAGGTGTAGTGACACGCTTAAGTGCGGGTTTCCAGCTAAATGCGCCCTCTCCCGCCTCCGGTCTCTTTGACTCTGTCATGACACCCAGCCCAGCTGTGCGAGAAGAGAGTGCAACAGATGCTGCACAAGTCTGCTACCACTATAAAATAACTCATGCGTAATTTGCCTCTGTCACCATTCTGCGGTGAGGTGCACGGTTGATATCGTCGGAGACGACGGTTGAACTGCTATAAGGAAATCACCTTTCATGTCCACCAAATTGCCATCAGAAATCATACGGTGATTTTAAAAGCAGCCTTCAATTGAAGAAATACGACTTCAGAAAAAAGACAAGCGAAAAACAAGAGTGGGAGCAGACGATTTAAAAATATCAGACTAATGTGGAGTTAGTGCAGTTGCTATTAACATATAAGAATGCAGTTTTTGGCATAGGAATAGAAGCACCGAAGGTGTAGGTCCAATGGCACAAGAATTGGATGAATGACATGAAAAAAGGAAAAACAAAACGAGGGTTCACTCTGTCAAGTTCAACAGGTTTCAGATTGGCCAGAAAGCAGAACTAGCGACTACGAAGTCAGATGCGGCTCGCGTACCAATCCGTCTAATACGCATGTCAACGATAACATGAACTAGATAAATAAAAACGGGTAAGACATGTAATGTTTTTAACGCCTTTTTAGATTATGTTAAATTAGAATGTGGTGAGTAAAACACATGAAATTCCCCATAAATCCTGATGATAATAAGGCTTCACGATTAAGCACACCCTAAATTGGAAAAAGAACGTTCAGCATCTCCAAACATATCTAAAACACACGAAGACATGCCATGTGCGACCAAACCACGTGTCGAATAAATTCAAAGGCCCCAAATATACGTCTCATATGCAAAAAGCAAACTTACAGCACTGACGTTTCAGTCTAGTTGACTGCGAAAATTCAGCTATTTCAATTTATGGCATCAGAAAAGCAATCACTGAATCATATACGGGTGTCAGTAGCGGCGGACCTTAGTGGTAAAAATTAACCATTTACTCCGAATAAAAACCCTGAATTCGTAAAACTGGCAGTTAGATTGTGGTCACTGATGTGACTGAGACAACGCGGTCCAAGGAACTGGAAGTTCGTCTGCTTAGATACGCCGCCAGTGCCAGCTTTTCAGTTCACAAGCACGACCTACCATGACACTGTTGCTGATATCTGGCCGACCAGTTGCATGGCACCCACGCAGCTCTCATCCACTTTGGTCGGCTGCCAGCGATCGCTAAAAGTCGCTTGTACACCTTGAATCAACAGTCTCCCCCGGCAGTTTTCTCTGGCTGAGATCAGACTTGAGAAAGCGAGGAGAAGCAATCGACGTCGCATCACTGTGGGCTCTGCGGTAGCACCGCCAGAGATCCCAATGAGCATCAACGAAAGCAGAATGAGTAGAATCAGAGGGAGCGGAAAATATGATGGGGGTCTTGGTGCTGCAGCGATTGAAATGAGTCCTTATAGAAGATAACGGCGAAAATCGGACAGGCAAACTGGCGACCCATGGTAGTAATGGAACTTTGTATCCTAAGTCAAATTCCAGCACGTCCCATCACCAAGACATGTTATTATCGTAAACCTCAATTTCGACATAAATACAAGCAAACGCAAACTAACAAGAGTCATATCTCTAGCATCATTCGTCTTCTATGCAATACCGTTCTAAATGGTGTGCAATTTTCAATCACTGACCGGAGAGATTGACTCAAAAGCCTGGCGACCTTAACAGACCATGGCAACCGATGAAGTTTTTCGAAATGAAATCTTGGTTCACAGGCCAGGGCACTGACCCCAGGGCGTGGTCGCAGTCCGGCTAAGAGACGAAGGTGAAAAAGACCGTAACAAGGTGTAAATTGAATAATGCGTGTCAGTTCAGAAAAGAGCAAACCTCGCTTCCAAGTATGGAGCACGTGTCGGCAAAATAAACCACGACAGAAGTCCCTACGCAGTCTTGGGTGACACCTTCAGTGAACTATGGGATGAATGCTGAGGCAGAAAGGGCCATTCATGGCGGCAGTCTATCCGCCGTACCTGAGCGCGCGTTCAAATACGCCGGCAGACCGGGCAATAAAAACGCGTCACCAGGGCAGACGGGGATTGTGAGGAAAATGTAAATGCGACTCCCTCCCCGGCTGGGAGTCTTAAAACAACACTGAAAAGAACTTTAACGGGACAGCCCTGAAAGCCGCGTCGAGCCTGTGGGAGTCAACGCCGGTCGATTACACGGAGGGCAGCTAGGAAACGGTCCGCGCCAACTTCGACTGGTACGTTGTGCAGGGAAGCTGGTCGTGCATGGCACGTGCAGGCGGGCTGTTTAACCTTGTCAGTCACTGCGTCCAAACCTATCTACAGTAAGCTCGACATCGCCTTGCCATGGTGGGTAACGGAGGAGAGGGCGCACCAGATGCTGCACAAGTCTGCTTCGCTATAAACTAGGTCGCGTGAAAGTCACTGCTGCTGCGAACCCTCCGTGGGGCACACAGTGGGCATCGTCACCCGCGACGGCCGAACTGCCAACTTCTAGATGAGATGTAGAAACGCACGAATCTATATTCCACAAAGTACTGTTCGCCCCCCACACTACTGCTGTGCCTCGGCTTGAAGGTCGAATGCTACCTTAACCCGGATGAACAGTGGGCTAGTTCACAACCGACTCATTCCATGGATGATAATTGGTTCGAGAGTTACCGTCCCAAACGCGCTCCAACGCCGATGACCACGTTACCAACGGTTGTACCCTTAACTGATTAAAATTCTAGTGGGCACATCGCGCGGCGGAGATAATGAGCCTGGAGCACCAGAACTTGTTAAATTATCTGCAAACAATGCTTCCTTTCTGCTAAATGAGATTTAAAGGCACATCATAAAGCGCGCAAAGACAATAACGAAGTAAACCAGCGGCTAAGAAGCCGGAGTTCCTGCTCTAAATAAAGCACGCATTCTTTTCGCGAAGCCGGAAGCCCCACCGAACAAGACAAAACAGAGGAACCCGTGGGGACGCCAATGCCAACCTGCGGATAGAAACAGAGGTCCCAAGCATTGCCAAGCTTGGCGACTGTCCAGCAGACACGAAGGTTGGCACAAACTTAGGGGACGGAGGACGTGACGGGGTCACCGTGGTGGTAGAGGAGACTGACGCAGCATCAGAATGGCTTGCTTTTCCCAAATCTACTACGTAACTGTAACGAGACCAGGTTCAGTCAGGTTTAAATGGGCCTGGACACTAACACGACCTACAGCTCGTTTACGACCGAGTAAGGCTTACTGCGTAAGCTTGCCGGCGTTAGATAGACATACGAACTAGCCTCGATGGGTTCCTTCTGTCGGCCGAGGCGTGACTGCTAAGTCTAGTGCAGTCTCGTTGAGTCACATTGAGACCTGGACACTGGGTGGCAGTAGGGTCGATTGACCACCCATACACTTGCCATGACAGGCCCCCGGGAATTCCATTTCCACTTCCACTATGGCGACGTTATTCAGGTATGTCGAAACTAAAAAGGATTTCCCAAGATTACCAAAAGCGAATAATTACAAAAGACCCCCACTGTCAATTTTCCCAAGTCAGGATAAGCCTTCCTCTGAGAAGCATATATATGAGAAAAGATCGAGGCTAGCGATGAGTGCAAATAAATACAAACGACATGTACGCGCGTGGCTGTATTTACCGGTATATTTCTATACGGGGAAGGTAAAGGGACAGCGCAGTGGTAATGATAGTTTAGGAATTCTACAAAACAAGCAATATGTTTATTTCATAGATCAACCCGACGAAACAAGTCACATTGACATGTCCTTGACGGTGAAAACGATGCGGCTAATCGAGGTACACTTCCATCCCTTTGGTGCGGTGTAACAGCCCGTGGAAGGCGATGGAAGGTATACCAACGGTTCGCAGGTCGACAGTAGGTGCGGCGGTGATGCTGGGTCCTCGTCGATACAGCCGCGGAGTCGGCAAAGTAACTCAGCTAGAGGAGAAGGCTTGTCCGTATTGGGGGTTACCCTGGAAACCGCCGGCGAATACTAAATAGGAAAGGTAAAAGATGAAAAATGAGGTTACGAGTGAGGATATCACGCATTTTAAATCCGGAAAATCGTCTTACGAAGTGTAAATTTCAAACAGACCTATGAACAAAATACTTATGGAAAAAAACTAGCGGATGTTCAGGAACAGAGGCTTTATCATCAATAACCCTTCCAGCCGCAAAAAAATAGAAGTCGTGTTCGGAGTGCAATGTACAGGATCTTGAGTACGAAAACAGGTTTGCCAACTTCTTCTCAGAAACGGACTAGCACTGGCGAACAGGTATATCAACAGAAACGTCTCATCACGTTGCGAAACTCTATTTAAAATGTGCAGAAAGGAAAACTGCAAATTTTAGTAATATGAAAGCATTTCGGCAATACAGACCTATATGGCCCTCTAAATAGGACATGAGAACAGGTACCGCCTGCAATACGGAACAAAATTCCAGTGAAATTTGGGTTAGGGTTAAGTTAAGAATTAAGTTTAAAACCAGATTTAATGTTAATGGTAAGGCAGGTAAAGATCAAGCTTAGGATTAAGGTAAGGGCTATTGTTGACTGCAGAGTTAAGGTCAAGATTAGCGCAACAGTATGGTTTAATATAAGGGCTATTTTTGGCGGTGGGACAGGGCAATATTTGCCCTTTGAGGAATTATGTGCAGGTTCACTTTCATAACTTGGGCGGGGCGTTCCCATTCCCGTATACTATTTAGGGGACCATATAAGTCAGTTTTACCAGCATTTCATGACAGCTTTATTTGCTACAAACAATAGCAGTTTGAGTGGTGCATGTGCTGGAAACGTGCACACTAAGTAGCGTCTGATACCGCGGTGCGTCGTCATGGGGATCTGCAGGAGACGGTTTTGTCTCTTGGTACGTGAAGTTTACCCTTATCCAATTCCCTGATTTAGAGAAGTGGGATACTAGGGACATTTTGAAATTTCGCTGGGCTCCCGTCAAAATCTTTCAACCTGGGGTTGGTAAGATGTATGCAGGACTCAGACCCCAGGTCTCTAGTAGGAATGTTAATCACTGCATTTGACGATTTGCAAAACTTGACGAAAAATTCGGAGCTCCAATGATCGCAGCCTGACAAATTTCTTCATAAATGTCCTCAATTACTAAGCGCGTCCCGAAGCTTTAGAGCGTCCGTTTTTGTTCAAAAGTAGCATGGAATAAGGTAGGCCTGCACCTGACAGCTACAGTGAGTGACCGATCTCATGAAATGTTGGCTGAAATTCTGAAATGCGTTTTCGATTAGGAAGGATTACTTGGTCGCGGTTATAATACTGATTATCTTAAGGCATACTCTTTCGGACTCGGCAGGATGTCGGCTTTTAAATGCACTTCTTTTCAATCTCCTGTCGAAAGCGTGCTCGGTAAAAAACGACTACTTAAGTAGCATGCATAATTCCCATTGATTTTCGATGGTCTTGGAAATTCAAATATATTTCATAGAAACCTCAAACAAAAATATGCTTTCTTTTAGTCAATCAATAGAGAATCACGTCTTCTTTATATTTCATACTTAAGGAAGGAGTACAATTAGGTTTTAAAAAAGTTTTCTGATTGCCGAATAATTTGGAGCCTGATCATTCGTTGCATTAGCGCTTAGTGATTTCACTCTACAAGGTGCATGCGTTCCGCGTAAAGAAAATCACATATTTTTCTATGTCATTAAAGAGATATCATACAGAGTTCATAAAATTTTGCAATGGATGCGGATCATGTTGTACATTTCATGAGGAGCAGTGGTAAACGGCCAGGTACGATGCTATGTGAATGGGCATTTCGCGGTCTTAAAGTCTCATAATTAGAAACTTTTTTAAAACCTAATTATACTCCTTTCTTAAGTATAAAACATACAGAAGACGTGATTCTCTATTTATTGACTAAAAGAAAGCATATTTTTGTTTATGGTTTCTATAAAATATATTTGACTTTCCAAGACCATCGAAAATCAATGGGAAAATGCACGCTACTTAAGTAGTCGTTTTTTACCGAGCACGCTTTCTACAGGAGATTGAAAAGAAGTGCATTTAAAAGCCGACATCCTGCCGAGTTCGAAATGTCATAAGAGTAATGCCTTAAGATAATCAGTATTACAACCGCGACCAAGTAATCCTTCCTAATTGAAAACGCATTTCAGGATTTCAGCCAACATTTCATGAGATCGGTCACTCACTGTACGCACAGTAATTCTGTCTTCGGACCAACTAGCGATGTTAGCCTGTTGAGGCTGCAAAACAGACCTTTTGCGCGCAGTAGATAAATAACTGAATTCTGGCTGTATGCTGCTCCGCATGTGTTTCACTTTTTTGCTTAATGGAGTCCCGGTTATAGCGATTTACAAACTGCGTCACGTGGTTAGCGCACTAGCAAAGGATAACCTGAAGTCCTGGGGGAATAATGATAAATATAATGGTAAAAAAGTGAGAAGTCAAGCAAAAGAAGAACAAAAGGGGACGTTCATTAACTCCCATATCCAAAGGGGCTACCACTTTGTGAAACCACACGCAAACAATTGCAAAGGTCACAAATACGCAATTTTAGATCTGATTCAAGCGTACGCGAGACCGTGATTATTGTAGGTGTAGGTGCCCAGACGTTAATGTTTTTGCGCTTGCGGCATAAACCAGTTGTTCAGAGCGAAGTGGTTAATCAGAGTTTTGTAGCGATCACGATAACAATCTGAACAACTAACAATAAATTCACGAAAAGGGGGCAAAGACAAAGAGAAAGGAAAGGTTTTGAACGATAGCGATGAGAATACGGGATGCAGAAAGTGCCAGGGGTGAGGAGGGAGGCAGGCTGAGAAAGTAAACTACCCGACTCTCGACTAGATCTCGGAGACAGACTGCGGCCCAGACCCAACTGGAAGCTGACTGGTCCATCAGGAGGGCCTCTGGTGAAGGGGACTGATCGGTTGAGGGAGTGTTGGCAAGCGGGATAAGGGCTGCAAGGTCATCGCAAAAGGGTTCGAATACGTCCGCATCACGTAGAGTCGTCGGAGATACGATACCCGAACGTGCCAATGTCTTTCTAAAGTAAAAAGGACACCGAGTCAGGAAAAATAGAGGCTGAATAGCGTTGGCATGGATGTACAGATGCCAGACACTTGCTACGTCATGCTACTTTCGCAGATAATAATTTGAGTTCCAAATTGCATGGCGGTGCATAGGCTACGATCCACAGCTAAAAATCAAATCTGGCAGGTGCGCTTCAAGCTGTGCAACTGTCTTGTCATTACAGAGCCCGAAACTCTACTCAGAGGAGCTTTGGCTTCCCCAAATCTTGGTAAAATCTCGTCTGATCCTTTGAAATAAGATTTACGAACTAGTTTATCATATTCAACGATTGCGCTTCCTCGTCGCTTCTAAGATAGCGATTTGGCGCTTAGACAATGCCTGTAGCATTCCTCTTATCGTCTACTCCTCTCCGTCTACTGAAAATGGCACCTGCATGTCCAAACGCAATTTCCATATTTTGTCATCTTTTAGCGTTCTCTCACCTGGACACACTAACTCGACGGTACTGTCATGCGATCAGACTTTTCACCAGATAAATTCCTCAAGACCCATTCCCTTCTGGTCTACTGGAAGTGAAATACCTACATCTCAAAAAACGCGATCCCCACTACATTATCCTGTCGGACTGCTGCCTATCATAAACTCCTTAATTCCCTTCGTAGACAGCATTCCGCGCGAGTCAGAACAGTGAAATGTAGAAACCAGGGCCTTGTACTAAAAAGAGTCCAGTGACGGGATTGCTCTTATCGATTCTAGTTCTGAAACTTTAAAAAAACAAATATGGAGAGATGTATATTAAGAAGAAAATTTGGACGAGACGAGTGCGAAGTTGCACGGCCTCTCTCAATCTGAGGATCTCTGTCAGAAAGATGCGGACTAAAGAGAAAAACCAACCCGAACAGTGAGCTTGTTATGGCAATAAACAATGCCAACTTCAACAATGTGGTGTGTTTCGAGAACGCGGCTCTAGGAGGGGCAGTCCCGAGTACTACTTGTTTGCGCTGCGTCCAACGGCTTGACCCAACTGTTGCTAGCACCAATCCTAACAGAGAGCACATAAGGGCCGGGTCGGAGGGGGAGGGGAATATGCCAACCGAGATACGGGTTCCGCTTACTTAATCCACGAGGCGTCATAAGTCAGACCGGTCTCATTGGTCGGAGGCGCCGGCTTGCGGGGAACGGAGTAGACGGACGTCGTACCGGTCCAGGCCTGTTCCTTCAGCTCGTGACAGAGAAATGCCGTCAGGAGACCGGCACAGCGCACAATCGTTCGCGGTGCACGAAGGCTACCCAGACCGTTGGCAGAAGAGCGCAGGTACCAGCGGTGAAAGGTACGCCACAGTGCGACAAGGGAGGGCGCAACGAAGGCAGCGAGAGAAGAAATATCGTCTCTTTCATGGAGGAAGGGGAGGAGGTGAAGGGAGAAGTTGAGCAGTTGTATTTAGCGCAAATAGGCATTCCGAAAAAAGATAGAAAAAAGACCTATTTTAGTGTACGTGAAAGATAGCAAATTATACAGAGACGAAGGAGATGTCAAGGAGGTGCAAGGCAATTGACCCAAACCGGAAAAACCGGTTTAAAAAAACCAAATGGCTGAGCAACAACCGAGTCGACAATTAAACAAAGTGTCTAAATGATCGGCTCTCTTATCGGGGGATAAGCCAGTCAGACTTGTGAAAGGAGGAAAGAACAATAAGCAGCCCCACCCTCGTGAATCAGTTAGGCAACAGCGGCCGTATGAGCGCCAAGGAGCCTTATCAGGTGATTTATCAAAAACATCTGGCAAGTGTACTGGTAAAAGCAGAGGTTCTACAGGCGCGTAACTTTGTGCAAACTCTGCGGCTGCTAGGGTCAAAGTAGCCGCCATTCGAGCACAGAACAGGCTAACTGCCTGAAATTATCGGCTTGCTGAACTGACAATTATTTCTCTCGCGTCTTTTTTCTTCTTTCCCACCTACACGGACCGTAGAAGCACGGCTAACTACTTATCTGACCAGTTGGTATGGATTGAGAGAAATGTATTGAAAACCCACCTACGTATCCCATGAAATATGCCCAAATTAAGGAGAAATTATTTTATTTTACATACATTTGCATCAATTATCCTCCAAGAACTAGTGTTACATGAGGTCTGACACGGAGTCAAGAGCATAATGCCCGGTCATGTGTTTCAAGATCGTGTTGTGCAAAACGATGTATTTTTCCGTTTTTGAATTGTTCGAGATGCAGCTGATTAAAACAAAGATGCAATCGCAAGCACACCACTTTATGTATATCAAGTGAACTTTTTCCCGTCAAATTCATATGCGGTTTTTGATGACGGTGAAGTCCGTTGAGCTTCAGAGTGATCTTAAAGTGTCAGAGAATACCGTTCGATTTTCAGCTCTTCCAGTCGATTGAGCATAAAGACAAGTTATGTACCATGTATTTATTAAAACCTTAAAATAAAATATCTCTTAAAGGCACTTGTCTATGTAGTGAGTGAGTAGGCGTTCTTTTTATGTAGATGATCGTCTGGGTCACATCTGAAGACTTGCCCAAACATGAAACCTCATTGTCGAAAAATGAACACCCACAACAAAAGTCAGCCAAGAATGCACCTTCGATCAAACGAAAAAAACGTTTTCTTATAAGCTGCCTGTTTGAACAGTGCATGCTGTTGAGGGATATCCACGCACTTTGCCCTTTTACGCGGTAAGGCGAGGAAAAAACCGGTACTTTCGGCCGTTTTTAACTTTCCTGAAAAATACTGCTAATTTTTCTGTCACAAACGGAAGAACTTACCTTTTTTCCTTATACTGCGGTAATTTCTGCTATCGTCGCTGGCTTTTATGCTTCCTTCTACAATTATTAAAGCGCAGAAATGTGGCCATATAAATACTGACATATTGTCAAAACTGTTAATGTTTCCTCCGCTCTGTTTCTAAATTACGTATGAGCAGAAACCCGACCCCATAGCGTATTCGGAAATGGCAAGACAATACCGACACGTCTAAGCAAAGCATTGCTTGTAGGCGTTATTACTGCACCTGAGGGCACGAAACCACGCAAGTTTGCATATCTAACTTTTAAAAATAGGTAAAACATGAAGGAGTCACGATCGCAGGAACAAGAGCTTTATTCGCCTGACGTTCCGGATTCATGCTCGAGCCCATCCTCAGAGACAATTGCAGAAACGTCAGGTGAATAAAGCTCTTGTTACAGCGATTGTGTCGCCCTCGTGGCGACTGCTTCCTGGGACTCGCCTCTTCGCTTCTATTGGCAATCAGTAAAACGTTTGGTTTCCTAAAAATAACGTGTTATTTGCAACCTGCATCACATGGCTAACGGCGGACAAAAAATTAATTTTTAAGTGTGGGGAGCTTTGTTAGTAAAGCCCTCGCAGTTGAATTACTCTCATCTGAACACAAAAGAGGCTCAGATGTGTAAACGAAGTCTAGGAAAGCCATTAACAAAGGAAATTGCCCGTATATAGGGTAACATAGATTTGTGCCCAAATTTACGAACATTTTACCCGATAGAATTACTCAGACACATCCTACATGGAAAAAATAACATTTCACGCAATAAACCAGGTGAGTGAGCAAAGTGCGCAACGTTTTAGGCGTCTAAAAATAGTCTTGTTAGTTTTCACCATCACGCTTTATGATTAGGTCACGCACTGCACGTTCATTAATAGGCACTCTGGTTGCTTTGATTGGTAAGTTATGCCGAACAACGGACATCTGAAGATAACATGGACCAAAGACACGTTCAGCACAAACGTTTTATCGGGGTGCGAAGAGGTTCTAAAATACAGTCGGAAGAAAACGAAATCAAATAAAGGATACTGTCAACCAATTAAGTTTTCTAACGAAAGACGCTTAAACTAGGTAATTAATTAGGCAAATTGGAAATTGCGGTTAAACGGAGACATCCGGTGTGGTTAACTTTTGTTACCGTTACGTCTGGTGCTGAGAGAACAGAAGGAGAAGGCGAGGAGGAAGAGAAGGCAAAACAGTTAATCGCATACCTAAACAGTGACTCGGACCGATGGGCGTGGAGAATGATCCGATCTAGCACCCGCAACCACCGCCAGGAGAGGGCGGGGTTAAGCGGAGTGAGAGCTGAGAGGATTCGAAGTGGAAGAGGCAAATTTCCCGGCAGGGCAGCAGTCAGCCCCGTCTTCTTCTCCTCTCCACCCCCGACCTCCGGTACGTCGAAATCACTTTCCGCCTCGGCGGTAAGTAGTTTGGCGAAATGTGTCAAAATTGTGCTGTCCGGACGCAGGGGATTTTCGCGGTCTCTGAGTTCTGCAAACCGTGCTGTTACGTGGCAATCCAAAAGGGCAAAAGACCACCAGAGCTCGATGCAAGCCTGCTTCAACAGGTGTGCGAGAAGTGCGCACCTGTCCAGCCTTCTTGGCGCAGCCTGTGGGGCTTTTAAGGATTGAAAACAGGACATTACTAAGACCCACAAGGAGACAAACAAATAGACAGGTGGCTTCCAATGGATAAATGGTCTAAATTTTCACATGCTCTTCGAATTGTAGACCTGTGAGACAGATGAGGACGTCCGGCGTGGCAAAGGTTGATCCAACTGGTTGACGACTGACCAAAAAGACTCGAATCTGTCTGGTGTGGAGTTGGGTGATGACGAATAAGGCAAAAACGATCAACTTAGTCTCCTCTGTAGCTGTCGGCAGGACTTACCAGTCACGTTCTACATCCATTTTTAGCATCACCTCCTCTGGCCAAAAGCTTACTCTGTCAAAAAATGGACGACAAGGCCTCGCGGTCAGACATCAAATGTGGACTTGATCTGGTCTGCTGGCACTATATGGATTGAATGACTTACCCAAGTCGCACAGGATACTGCCGACATCGAAGAAGAGCGAATCTCAAGTAAATAACTTTACGTGCCACAGTTTCTTCATTTGGATGGCACTTTCCATCCACCGTGCAATAAAAACAGCTTCAGCCTGGAGATAAATCACACAAAACTGGGGGACGTTGATCGATCAAAACAAAGAAGGCATGGACATTAAAATAACTTGCTTTCCGAACCAGGGAAAAATGTCACAAAAGTAATAGGAAACACAGTGAAGAAGGCACGGCCGTCGAGTGCTGCAGGTAAACTAGCAAAGAAAAACGCTAAAGATCTCACGACACCGAGGACATGGTAGCGGTGGAGGTATACATGCGTCAAAAAAATCAGACCTGCAGACAATGCAATCTACTGAATACCTGGTATCGGAGGCGCTGCGTCGGCTTCCTGACGTTCCTCATCGGGTTTCGTTACGCTTATCGTTGCCGCTGCCGCCTGTTCGCGCCGGGCGAGTTTGACTGCACGCTGTTTTGCCCTCTTCTGTTCACGCCGTGTGAGAACAGCCGGAGCAATAGCACACGCCCTGGCCGTATCCTCGGCGGACGTCGGCGTCTTGGTGACGTGAAGATGTGAGAGGAGCTGGTCCTCGGGAACGTCTAGGGGGACAACATCGCGCAGAAGACGGCAAAACCGACTAAGTGGGAGGGATACGTCCGGCAACCTGAAGGGGTAAAATGAATCGATGCGTTCAGTACCTTCATCGCACCAATATCATCACTTCCGGAAAATCTCCACTCCGACTGATTTATTTCAAGTTAACGATTAATTTCTGAGAAGATCAAAAAGCCAAAACACTCAGCCGCGTTTGACACCATTTTTGAAGTTCCGATGAATATGTCTAAAATTTGTAAGTAGGAGGCAAACTTCGAAGTTTTAAAATCGCCCTGTCACCACGGAGACCAAAACGAAGTATGCCATCTTAGCATGCACACGATGGTTCGTCGCAAAAGAGGTCCACCACTATGTTGCACGAGATATGCGCAGCGGTGACTTGCGATGCATTCATCTCACTTTCTTCACACCCGTCGCATTTTGATGACGAAACGACCGGAGATTGACACTGATGTTAAACAGCCAGCCTAAGAGTGACACACAATGTCTGGTTCACAACGTCGCATATTACAGGCCTTACTCGCGGATCTCGGATTTTATGCTTTTAAGAATGCCATAAGATTGCATTACAAAGGAGTCATTGTAATCTGACCCCCAGTCCCCAGTAGGATCGATTTATAGCGCCAGTTGGCGATCTTTCCAGCCACCTTGCCTATCTATGCAGTCGCTTTCTGAATTACATACAACTTGTGCCACTGTGCTTAGGTTTTAACCCTCTTTGGCCAGATCACTAACCCTCGAAGGCGATAAAGTTGCGTCTCAAGCATGTATTAGCAACGAAGCACCAACTGCATAGGACTTTCTTTCGCGGCGGCAAATGATCAAAGGCTCTACAACGGCCAGTTAAAGACAGCGCTGCAAACGGTCCGCTTAACAGCATGTGCCCTGATGTGTGTGTGTGTGCGTGTGACCACACGAGTGGGTGGGTCGGACAGCGTGAAAACGCCGATTCCACAAACGGACTGCTGAGGCAACGCAGTAACATAAAACAGTTCACAGCAGCATGAGCGTGGAATTCAGCCCATGATTCCAGTCAATACAGCTTTTTTACGATTGTTTACACCCAGATAGTTAGTGCGACGGGAGGGGGGCGCAAACCGGTGTACCGTGATTCTTACTATTGGGTAGGAAATCATTGCTTTGGGAGGGTTGGAATTCAGGTGGACGCGAAGCAGGTGAGGAGTAGAGTTACGGTAGACCACGAAACCATTGAAGCGACAGCTAAGAACAATGAGCATGTGCGTAAGTTGCGCAGATATTACACCGGACGCCCGATTCCCTGTACGCCGGCTTAATGATACAGACGACAGACAAGATAGACAGGCTGGCGTGGTCTGCTTGCTTCGCGCCGATCCGTGAACTACGGTGGTGCTAATTCTGGGGTTGAAATGCTCTGATTCATAGATGGGGGATTAGCACGAGAGGTAGTGTCGGCTGTGTTGAGGTGGACGCGTAGCTGTTTAAAACTGACCAGGGGCCCGCGAGAGAGTTCACAATATGAAAATTTGAGAAGGGCTTCCAGGATGCCTTGCTTACCATTGGTTCCGGTCAATGTGGGGACGTCCAATAAAGCCAATACGAAGTTTAAGTGCGCTTTGGCGGTGATGACGCACAGGAAGATGTTAGACGCAAATGATGTTGTTTCTACGCACTTTGGCCTTGCGTTATCTATTCGAACAATTACGGCACGTAACCAAAAAACTTTATGGGGACGCTGGCATGACTACGGATTTTTCCATTCCGCCCAAGAACGTTGAATGAGGACACAATCGCAGGGCGGACCGGAGTGTTGGTTTGCAAATGCTGCCAGGTTGTGGCATCAGGGTGTCCACTCGCAGACATCCCACCTGTTGACAAAGACTATGATTACAGATACATAGGAACAAACTCAAGCGTTCAGGGAAATTCAACTGAATTCATTGTGTGTACGCAAACGTGAAAAAAAACTCTCAAATTGACCGACAGGAGGTTTGCCCTTTTACGACAAACACACGGCAAACCGCAATTTATCTTTAGCAATGCATAGAATATTGTTATGCCATGGTCTAGCATTGTCGCCGTCGAAATGAACGTGTGTACGATGCTTGGTTGAAGACTTCAATCGGACTTAGACCACACGGGAAGACGGGTTGCCCGTTAGCCTAGCTGCTGGCTACCGGGCGAGTCCACAGGTGACGGATAGTGGAACGGCCTTCAGTGAAGGTTAGCTGCAAAATAAGCAGACCCATGTCTGACGAATAAGCAGCTGCGGACCAGCAGCGACAGTGCTACCAGAGTGTGGAGGGCTGAGGTGTGGCACACTGAAAACCTTATAAAAAAGCCGCAAAGCCCGAGGACGGCATTGTGACATGGCGACCGTAAACCGCCATTAGATAAGTTTGCTTGCCACCGCTGCCTTGTGGCTAGGCTTTTAAGCCAAAGCGCTAGATGAGACAACCTCGAACAAACAATCCAAGCGGCTGTTGTGGACCCGCCTGCATCCGAAATTTCCAAGAAACCTCATGACTACATACGAGTCAGCTCAAGATTTCGCAGCTAGGTTCCCGATAGCAGATCGATGCGTGGTGCCGAGACTGGTAACGCGCATGGGTCGGACCATGTCTTCATTCGTACATGCTTGAAAGTTCACCTCTCATCTGCGCCAAAAATACCACGTCCTAGACGCCTCGATGTCGCAAAAAAATCGGCCAACTAGCACTGCCGAGGTCCTGAGCAGAGAAATTCCGCGCCGACGAGGAAGGCAGTAACCAGCGGTCGTCACTGAAAACGTCTGTTTATGGTGCGGCTGAAAAAATCCTTGGATACAACCAGCGACGCCGCAGTGACTGGATCAGCGGAAGAGCCCTGCAGTTGTCTGCTCTGACGGCTCGAGTCAGGTCCCGTAATGATGATTCCTTTCGCGAACTTCCGAAGATGACAGAAAAGTTGGGCAAGGATGACCGGAAGCAATATTCGGCTGAAATATCGACCGGCATGGAACAGGCCT
>CACRXP010000298.1:164129-174287 GCA_902702965.1 Spirometra erinaceieuropaei
GCATGTGCGTAAGTTGCGCAGATATTACACCGGACGCCCAATTCCCTGTACCCCGGCTTAATGATACAGACGACAGACAAGATAGACAAGCTGGCGTGGTCTACTTGTCTCGCGCCGTTCCGTGAGCTACGGTGGTGCTAATTCTGGGGTTGAAATGCTCTGATTCGTAGGTGGGGGATTAGCACGAGAGGTGGTGTCGGCTGTGTTGAGGTGGACGCGTAGGTGTTTAAAACTGACCAGGGGCCGGCGAGAGAGTTCACAATACGAACATTTGTGAAGGGCCTCCAGGATGCCTTGCTTACCATTAGTTTCGGTCAATGTGAGGACGTCCAATAAAGCCAATACGAAGTTTAAGTGCGCCTTGGCGGTGATGACGCACAGGAAGATGTTAGGCGCAAATGGTGTTGTTTCTACGCACCTTGGCCTTGCGTTATCTATTCGAACAATTACGGCACGTAACCAAAAAACTTTATGGGGACGCTGGCACGACTACGGATTTTTCCATTCCGCCCAAGAACGTTGAATGAGGACACAATCGCAGGGCAGACCGGAGTGTTGGTTTGCAAAAGCTGCCAGGTTGTGGCATCAGGGTGTCCACTCGCAGACATCCCACCTGTTGACAAAGACTATGATTACCCTTGTAGTCATGTACATTGTAATTTTGACAGCGATTAAAGAAAAGTGTAAGCGAAAATACAGATACACAGGAACAAACTCAAACGTCCAGGGAAATTCAACTGAATTCATTGTGCGTAAGCGAACGTGAAAAAAACTCAAATTGACCGATAGGTGTGCCCTTTTACAACAAACACACGGCAGACCGCAATGTATCTGTAGCAATGCATAGAATATTGTTATGCCATGGTCTAGCATTGTCGCCGTCGATGTGGACGTGTGCACGATGCTTGGTTGAAGACTTCAATCGGACTTAGACCACACGGGAAGACGGGTTGCCCGTTAGCCTGACTGCTGGCTACCGGGCGCGTCCACGGGTGGTGGATAGTGGAACGGCCTTCAGTGAAGGTTAGCTGCGAAATAAGCAGACCCATGCCTGACGAATAGGCAGTTGCGGACCAGCAGCGAGAGTGCTACCAGGGTGTGGAGGGCTGAGGTGTGGCACACTGAAAGACTTATAAAAAAGCCGCAAAGCCCGAGGACGGCATTGTGATATGGCGACCGTAAACCACCATTAAATAAGTTTGCTTGCCACCGCTGCCTTGTGGCTAGGCTTTTAAGCCAAAGCGCTAGATGAGACAATCTCGAACAAACAATCCAAGCGGCTGTTGTGGACCCGCCTGCATCCGAAATTTCCAAGAAACCTCATGAAATATATCCGACTATAGTATTACGACCCATGTTACGGCGTCCGCGGGAACCGACGCGCTCAGAAAACCTGGTCCGATGGTGCGGACGAATAGTATGCGAGTTGGACTACTCAATCGGGGACGGACTCTTGGTATTGGATGCTGGAATGTGCAAACGTTCCTGGACCCGGTACACAAAGTCTGACCGCGCGCAGCCTTAATTAGCACAACGTGGATGTCTGCTGTCTGCACGAAGTTCGACTTTCTGACTCAGGCTCTCGAGAAAAAAAGACCCCTGGAGTCTAATCATACTTCAACCTGTACCACAGCAGCTCATGCAACTCTTCTGCTAGACACGGTGTGGCTATCACCCTCTCGCAACAAGCGGACCTCGCGTTACTGGCTTGGAAACCAGTCAATGACCGGATGGCCTACTTGCGACTGAAGGGTCACTTCACGAACATCTCCATCGTCTCTGTGTACGCAATAACTTCGGCTGCCGAACAACGCGATAAAGAGGCGTTTTACCAGCGGTTGCAGGCGTTAGTTGAAAGACCCCCTCGCCGCAATCTGCTGATTGTCGCCGGGGATTGAAATGATCGGACCGGGCCTGGTGACTTCCCAGTCATCTTCTTGACCACTTTGGGCTTGGTTCCTGATGTGAAAATGACGAGAGATTGCTGAACTTCGCTAATCAGAACCGATTGCTTGTCACCAACATGTGTTTCCAGCATCGCAAGAAACATCTGCTGGCCTGGTATTGAAACGACGGTCATACGGCCAGTCAGATTGACTAAATACGAGTCAGCTCAAGATTTCGCAGCTAGGTTCCCGATAGCAGATCGATGCGTTGTGCCGAGACTGGTAACGCGCATGGGTCGGACCATGTCTTCATTCGTACATGCTTGAAAGTTCACCTCTCATCTGCGCCAAAAATACCACGTCCTAGACGCCTCGATGTCGCAAAAAAATCGGCCAACTAGCACTGCCGAGGTCCTAAGCAGAGAAATTCCGCGCCGACGAGGAAGGCAGTAACCAGTGGTCGTCACTGAAAACGTCTGTTTATGGTGCGGCTGAGAAAATCCTTGGATACACCCAGCGACGTCGCAGTGACTGGATCAGCGGAAGAGCCCTGCAGTTGTCTGCTCTGACGGTTCGAGTCAGGTCCCGTAATGATGATTCCTTTCGCGAACTTCGGAAGATGACAGAAAAGTCGGGCAAGGATGACCGGAAGCAATATTGGGCTGAAATAGCGACCGGCATGGAACAGGCCTCGAACGTTGGTGACGTTCTAAAAATTTACTAACTTATCTGCCAAGTTAGTGGCAAGCCCTCTACACTGAGTGACTCTGTTCCCGATTTGAATGGTGGTTTTATTGCTGACAACTTGGCCAAAGTCCAGTGATGGCGTGAGCACTTCGGGCACCATCTCAACTTCGATACGCAACCCACCTCACCTTGCTGTCTTCTGCAGCGGAGTTTCTTCCCTCTCCAACCTATGCAGTGCCATGCGACCCTCTTCTAAAGGAGAGGTCGCCGATGTCATACGAAGGCTACGCAACAACGAGGCACCCGCAGAGGACTATATGCCCGCAGAAATCCTGTGTCCTGTGTCGATACTTTGGAGCCCTGGCTTCATGAGATGATAGAACAAGCGTGGAGAAACGAGGTTGTTCCTAATGACTCGGGCTTAGGCATTCTTGTATCTATTCTCAAGAAGAGAGATAAGACGAGATGCCAAAACTACCGCGGCATAAGCCTCATCGACGTTACTGCGAAAATCTTCCCTATTGTTCTATTCAGGCGATTCCATGTTGTGCGTGACTCTAGGACGAGGCCCAACCAAGCCAGATTTCGTACTGGACGTGGATGCGCGGACCAGGTATTCGCACTAAGGCGCATTCTGAAATTTCGCCATAGATATCAGCAACCGACCGCCGTCTGCTCTGTTGAGTTTGAGGCCGCGCCCTATTCGGTCCACTGTGGAGGATAATGGCGCTAGATGGTGTACCGCCAAAAATCCTCGCCACGATCAAGACCTATTATCGCTCCACCACCGCGCGAGTCTTGGTCCGCAACAATCTTTCTCAACCGTTTGGTATCCAGTCTGGCATTCAACAGGGTTGCATACTGTCGCCCATTCTGCTCAACTAAGTTATTGACTGGATTCTCGGGAGAGACCTACACGAAGGTGGCGGTGTTTAATTTACACCCCGACAATATCTCGACCATGCCGATGATATTGCCTTACTTGCCTAAAGTTTTGGTGACCTGCTGTCTATGGTGTCACGGGTGAACGAGGTCGCTAAATCAATCGGTTTACCCATAAACGCTGGGAAGACTAGAGGGTTTTGAAGCTGCATCCCTAACCAGGAGAAAGCCCCTCTCGGAATTGATGGCTGTCTACTTGAGGCAGACAGTTTTAAATACCTCGGGGAAAGGCTGCTGCCGAACGGCCAGAGCAAGGATGACATTGTCTCCCAAATCGATGCTGCCCGACGGGTTTCCTCAAGCCTTAGAAAATGCCTATGGATACGACACGACCTCTCTACCGCCATTAAGATTCACGTGTACCGTGCATCTGTCTGGTCTGTCCTTCTCTATGGTTGTGAACGTTCGGCTGTGCGCGTGGACGAGCGAAAACTGGAGGTATTTGACCATCACCGCCTGAAGGCAATCCTTCGAGTGAAGTACACTGACTTCGTCTCAAATGAGACAGTCCGCGCTCGCTGCGACAACATCGCAAGGATAACCCAGACCATCCAAGAAAGACGAGTGGAGTGGTTTGGGCATGCTCTTCATCGTCCGCCTCAGGAGCTTAGTGTTACTGCCCTCGACCCAGCACCGTTACCCCACTGGAGGCGTCGAAGAGGGAGTCAACTCAAAACCCCGCTTAACACAGTCCATCAAGGTATGCAGGTGGTTCTTGGACCTTCGGTATTCGGCCTACGTCGTTAGCGAATAGAATGGGTTGAACTGTCCGGATCTGCTGCCGCGGATCGTCACGCGTTCGGGACATCTTCGAGGTCGGCTAGATCAGGCTAGATCGCAGCCGTAGCAAGTAAAAGTAAGTACACGAGTAAGCAAAAGGAATAGAACAGTAACTGCTCAGACAGTCAAACCGGGCTGCCAGAGTGCTCCGGGCCAATTGTCGACTGGATAACCGATGACGAGTAGGATAAGCCATTGCAAGGCGCTCAAGTCAAAATGAACAGGTTTTTTTTAAAATAAAGTGAACTTGCTGGGACTGCGTATAACCAGAGGAAGTAAGCTGTTTTCGACTGAGGAAGAAGGTGGGTCCCTTGGTTTCAGCAAACACGCGAAGACATCGAACGACGTAGAGTAGCCCGAGAACCGTTTCATACTTCGGAGAGTGCAAGAGTTCTGAGGGTGCAAAAAACAGTTGACATTGTGATCTAACTCGGGCAAGACGTGGTTATGTAGCCCCACCTGAAGTAAACAAACCCCAGCCACCTGTAATATGAGACCGGTGGCAATGGAGGTTTTTACAGATGGAGCGGGGGAACGCACAGGCAACGAGGTAAAGTAGTTGTATGCAAAATAAAAACTATTGGGGATGCGCGGTTTTACGTTGAATGGTTGGAAAATAGTTGCCCTAAGCTCTAACCCTAACCATAACTCCTAACCCTAATCTCCAACACCAACCCCAACAATATTGTGTCCATCAGGTGGGGCTACATAACCACCTCTTACCCTAACTCAAAATGAAAACGAAATGTGCAAACAGCAATCTAGTGAGATTTGATTCTATGTAGCTCAATTAAGTCTCCAAGGTCGCCTGGCAAGTTACACTTGGTCATGCTTACCAGAGAAGACCTCACATTTATCATGTTGTCCAAAGACGGTGCTTGGTTTGTACAAAAGTATTAGGGACTAACAGATGGCGAAAATAATTCCGACAAAACAACAACTGAAATATTTCGTTTACCACAAAAACAGTAAGGCCGGGAAAGAAAGCTTGAAGTAACCTTTGACGAATGACAGAATGTAATCGGTCACAGGACAGTTCGACTGTCGATTCCGATGAAGTCCAGTGTGCCCACAGCAAGGTGCAGCAGGCACGGTGACTCGCACGTTAATTAGTTTGCAGTGATAGTAGACTTGCGCAGGTTCTACCCCTCTCTCTTCCCCCCTCCCCAGCTGGGCCCGGTGTTAAGACAGAGTTAAGACGACCGGAGGCGGGGGGGGGGAGGCGCAGGTGGATGGCACGGTCGAGCCCGCGCATTGGCGTTCCACTCCACATCCCCTGGTCCACATAACAAATGACCAGGTTTTTGACCAACGACAGCAGCAACAACAACGCCCCAACGGGGATCAGAAGGACGAGGATGATGACTGTGCAGCCATGCCCACCACCTGTATACCCAGCGGGAGCGCTAGCGCATCTGCCGACACAACACACACACACACACACACACACACGGTTTTCTATTTAAATGGTATTATTCTAAAAAAACTTGTAATGATTACAAGACACACGCAACCGAGTAGGGGGGAGACAGAGTACTAAAATAATGCTGTTGATGGATCTCAGCACAAACTGACGAGGGGCCAGCACGTAAGTGGCACGCAATACGCAGGAGAAAATACTGATCACTGTCTAACAGTCTTTTTGTCATTATGAGCGTGACAAAGTGGCGCTACTAGTGGATACTCATCACACATTCCGAAATCAGATGATTCATCTTTGCTCATCAAGGCGGAAATGAGGTTTCGTCAAGGCAAAGTTTATGGCGAAACATCGGGTTACAGAACAAATTTTACATTGGCAAATAGCCAGAAACACCATGCTGTTGTCAATTATACTAGATTGGTCACATGGCACACAAACCACCTTATTTTCGTTGACGCTAGTTGTTGCACACATTTTTAAGATACGTTAAAAGATTCTACCCCATGCAGGAGAGCCGGAGTTTATTGAGTTATAAACTCTGGAAGGAGTTTAAGAACAACTCCATGCCGACAAAATCGCGTATAAACTCAAGCGTAAAATAAATCGGATAAAATTTGACACGAACAAACATCGAATTCTATATTTGGACAGTACTTAAGAACGAGTGCAAAGCTGGCTGAAAAAAACCTGAATCAAGAGCGTCATATCATGAGGCGTTAAGGGCGACAAGTCACGCTAACCGGTGGTCGTTTGTGGACGTTGTCGTGACTCAGCACAGAACCTCACGTGCAGCCTACATGGTCGTTGGATGCTAGCGGCAGGATTACCGGTGAACTCAGTTGTCGGACGGAAGTCGGAAAATAAGAGCACAAACTACTATGCTACTACAACTGCTGCTACTACTATCACTACCACCACCACTTCCTCCTCCTCCTCCTCCTACTCATCATAATCATAACCATCATCACTAACAAGGCGTACTAACAAGACTCTTGTATTGACGGTTCCGCGGAAAATTATTAAAAAGTGTATCAAAGAGAAGCGTCTCACCGTCAAGAAAACGCAATCCCTCTTTAATTATGTAAATTGCCAATTGTCTAGTCTGAAGGACAACGTAATCAGCGGAGAGGTCGTCGACGCAACTGCCCTCATCTGCAAATTTCCCCCTTTCCCTGCTCTTGCCCGCCGTGGAGCTGAAGGATGTAAAGCTCGCATTGGCGGTTGGGTTTGTCCTGAGCTCAGCATCTGGAAGCATCCACGCCGAGTGACGCACGCTGGCGGCGGATGAGGCGGTTAGACTGGTGTCGTGTTCGTAATCTACAATGCATATTCGAGAACAGAAAATAGCTTCATTAGTAACTGCACTTCTTTCCACGGCAAGAGATTGGGTTAGTAATGTTTACAGGCTCAGGCCGCTACTGCCTCACTTGTCAGTCGGGGAGTGTCCGTGCTGCGTACAACGGACAAGCTGTCACCTCGGGGGCAAGGCTTGTGCAACGTCTACCTCATAAATCCCCCACAGCCTGCTTACTTTAATGGCATGACAAGATCAGGACGACTGGGGGGGAGGGGGTGGGGTGTGAAAGCAGTGACTGGCGTGGCGTAAGACCGCGTCCCTGCGCGCCGCCAAAAGGCTGGTGTTCTACTTCACACGAAATGGACTTCAATAGCTTGGATCTCATGACAGCAAGAGTTGTCATAGGGCCATACGAAAGAGTACGTAGAACCTGGCCTTCAATACGAGGGCCCAAGTCGACCTGGAAGTTTCAATCTCTCAAGCCGTGACTTTTAGCATGTTAGAGTTTTGTTATGTCTCGGGGTGTGGGTGAGTGAGGAGAATTACGGGACCAATCTCTTTAAGCTGCCTTTCCTAATGGATAAAAACCCCTCGTCTCTCACGAAATTCACGTTTTGGCAGCCAAGAAACTGGGATGTGTGGTTTCAAGTACTACAATCGTACGTCAAGGATATCAGCTCAAAAACGATCGATTTGCGTTTAGCGGCCGGCATCATTTTCCAGAGTTATTCTGTAGGAAGGAAAAAACGTGTCGAAGTAATCCATTGTAATGCCTGTGTCACACATCCCCTTCAGTATTTTTTGAAGGCGCCTGCGAGACTGCATGATGTCGGATGGCGAATTCTCCATTTCTGACAAAACCGTTAAAACGATGATGGCGCAAACCGAGCACCGTTGTCCGTCAGAATCTCTGTGGGGATGCCATATTCTGGGACGAACATTCTTATCCTTTTACTGCCGTATCAGCGGTAACAATCGCGACGCTAAAATTTCCAAAAACTTTGATCATGGACCGACGACTCTTAGGAGCCGTAAAGTCCATATGGGTTCTATTCCGCGGTTTCTACAACTCCGGTCGTGGTAACGATGGTACTTTCGGCGGATTCTTAGTGTGACGTTTAAAGGGTCGAGGTTTTGAAAGAGAGATTCCCGCCGGCAGCAATTCTCAACAGGTTTACGTGTCTTCATGCGGGTCATGCTCCGGTGTCCGGCAAGCACCTAATTTAACGCTTATTGCTGGTATTTGACCGGTATGCAATCAGCAATGGTTCTAGGGACGCTGGTAAGCATCGTGTCCATAACTTGCTGGAATAAACCTAGCGTTGTTTTTACACCACAGTTGGGACGGATATATCCAAGCATATCCAGCGCCTGCTCGTCGACCTACCATTGTACGTATATTTCCGAAGGATCAACGTTTGTGGAAACCTCCCCTCTGTTCCGAGTCGCGAAAGTATGGTTCACTGCCGACATGGGGTTATGATAACCCGCTAGTGCGCCATCCAGTTCAGTGGAGTAGTTATCACACAGGCTTATCCTTGACCAATACGAACGAAGTGCTTCACGTTAGATAGTCTGTGGGCGAGGGATGCAAGTCTGAGGCAGTCGCCCCAGTTTTCATCGACATTGCCCAAAGAATGACTTCACCTTCAAACTTGCCCTAGTTTTTGTGTACGTTCAGACGGACAGTCCAGTCTATCTTGCATACTTCTTCCTCAGGTCCTCTTCTGTAAACTTTTCAGTCCAGCATATTATTGGGGACTCTTCAGTGCGGAAGCACAGCTGGGGCATAGCTTTGTTGCTAAACAGATAGTTTTACAGACAGGCCTTGTAATCGGAAAGGAGAGTCACCCGAAAGACACCCTCTAACAGCGTCTAACGAACCGGTACAGGCAAAAATCGGTTGCTGTTTTACCGACCCAAGGTCAACCCATGTACTCGTGGTGACTATCATGAGGCCTGAGGGTGTCCAGCTATCATGTGGAGGTTTTTCCGTTTAAGTTAACCGCCGGCGCTACGTTTACAGGTTATGACTTAGGATTTATGCTGGGACAATTGGATTACACTTCTTTTTCGAGTTCAACAGATTGCCGTAACAGTGTGTCAGTTTTTGGCCGATTCGGGAACATTTGCAACACTTCATTGTGCGATACGGATAATCTGACACGCAGCCCTATCCTCTGCACTGGCAATACGGTGTCTTCTGGTCACTCGCAGTTTACTCGCCTTCGTGTCACACATGTGCCAGTTGGCTGTTTGAGTCGCCAATGAGCATCGCGTCATTCTTCATACTCATAAATTTGACACAGTCCTCTAACAATTCGTGTAACGTGCGTCAGATTTCTGGTCTAATTGAGCGAGCAATCGCGTGCGTATGTCGGCATTTTTCGGCGGTGTTAACACGTTAGTAAAATGAAGAGCTTTGATATGTTTGCTAGTCGCCTAATCTGAGTCGGTTTGACTACGGGTATCGCCTAGTCGGCCAGGTAAAGTGAAATGATTATAACGCAGGTTGAGCGACGATTTTGAGAAATTGAGTGGAGCCTTTGAGTCCCCAACTGCGTCATCGGAAGAAACGTCTGGTAGTCTCTCGAGTAGGACGAGCTTTAAACACCTCTCATGTTCTCAGTGACCAGTTGTTGAAACAAGATCTCTACCTTGTCTTTGTATCCCAGCTGTACGGCTTTCTCCACAAGTAGCGTTTCGTAGTTTCTACACCATGCTCCAGAGCTAGTGTCGCTGTCATGCGGTCTTCCACATCCTTCCGCTTGTTATTCTGTCTGCTAGCTTCTACATTCCCCGCACTTTTGCGAGCAAGGCTGGCCCGCTGTGCTTCTAGAATCTGCTGAATACTTTTTGCTGTAGGCATATTTTCGGAAACCTTCATCATCAATTATGTCCCGAGGGATGGATAAGGGAGAAAGGAGGCAAATCCAGGGATTGACTTCTGTATTTTTTCAGTAGCGAGTTGCCCAATGAGCCAAATTCACACTAGATATCCAATTCCTAACAGCCCTGTACTTTAGCGCGGTCGTCGTGGACTGGCTGTTTCGTGTACAGTAACCTCCTCGTGGTGAAATCCCAGACGTTCGGCCGACCATAAACTAGGCTAAAGGCATGAGCAAAGGTATTACGCTTGCTCG
>CACRXP010000298.1:175197-217360 GCA_902702965.1 Spirometra erinaceieuropaei
TCAAACCCAAATAACCGTTTTACGGCACTAATCAGAGACTCCGTGGGTGGTGTGACCAAAGGATCGTAGGAGCATGCCCGAATCTGAGAAGAGAAAGGGCCAATAATCGATTGAACTGAAGTGATTGCTGCCATTTGCACGGGTTCCGCAGAAGACTGAATATTTTTAACATATTCATCGAGAATAACGGTGGCTTCCCTGTGCAGGAAATCTGTCTACAACTTTGTGATCGTGCAGAAGGCTCTTACGTGCGGGGATGCCTTTTCCTTGGGTAAAATGATTTTCCTCTTGGAAAGATCAATGACCGTTTCATGCTGTTTCTTCAATTTTCTTCCCAGTTTCAGCTTGGGCTTGTTAAAATCCTTATTTTTCCTTTTAGCCATCTCTGTAACGAAGGACCACCCTGGGGCTCGGAGAATATTTTTCAAGCATGGTCTTTCGTGTTGACCGCGCAAGCAGATGAAGGCCGCAGTTACTCATTCAATTTTAGAAATCAGGCAAGGCGCAGGATTTTTATTGCGTTCACCGACGTCCGGAAAGCATGGATTTGTAGTTAAGAAACTCTGCACGAATACGATACAAGGAGCTTTGGTCATCATAGCATGGAAATTTAAGATTCGATAAAGGTTAGTACTATTAACAGACAACCGATGAAACTGTTCTTAGGGCATGTGGTTATACCCGCTTTATTTGACACTGGCAACTTCATGGGACGCGGATAAGGTGTCTCGAGTGAATAATTGGACCTACAGCTGTCAGTCGTCCTAGTCAACAAATTTTGTGGGTTAGCAAAATTTAGCTATTCTCTACGAACCCATGAGCCGACATCGAAAATTAAAACACACGCATTGCTAGCGTTAATGCTAAGTCCGGCGAACTTCGACAGTTTCGGCAATTCATTCGCTGACCAATTCAAGCCCTAACGTCGGTCTGACGGATGCAAGCGACCCAGTCAATCGCCGGGTCGCGAAGTGGTTGAGTCCTGGAGTCGAGCTAACTTGCCATCAGCAACCTGGTCAGTTTTCTTTAACTGTGTTAGTTAAAATAATTCAGTATATATGAGGGATAGAGGCAGAGCCTTGGAAAACCCTATTTACAGATAGACATATGAAAAAAACATGCGGATATTTACATAGCAGTTACACCAGTCATTGATATCATGTAAATGTTTGACCATCAAGTATAAATTTATCTAGTCTTCTTTTGAACATCTCGACATTTTCCGCTAAGACAACGGAGTTCGGCAATTTGTTCCATCCCTCAACCAGGCGGTGGGAGACAAATTTGGACCGCAAATCGAGTCTGGCATATTTCGTCTTCAATTTGTATTGGTGCACTCGAAGATTTGTCGTCCGCGCCATTTGGAAGAAATCGTCAAACTGAAGAGCACAGTCTAGCCCTCGGACGAGCCTGAAGGCCATGATCATATCCCCTCTGTACTGCCTATAAGAGAGAGGAAGTATTTTTAGCTTTTGCAGCCTTCTCTCATAAGGTAAGTTACTTAATCCGCCGACCAGCTTGGTCGCTCTTCGTTGTACGTTCTCCAGTAGGGTGTAATCTTTTTTCGTCCAGGGACACCATGCCTGGACACAATATTCCAACATTGGTCGAACGCATGCGCCAAATACTCGGCCGAAAACTTCTTCATCAAAATTTCCGAAGGATCTTCTAATTGCGCCTAAAATACCCATAGCTTTCTTTGATACCTTGGCGCAGTGAGACGATGGTTTGAGAGTTGACGTCATCCACACACCGAGGTCTCTTAACTCGTTGACTGATTCAAGTTGGTGACCTCCTATAAAGTACTGAGTTTCAAATCTCAACGGCCTCCTGTTGCTAGAACATAATCGAATAAGTTGGCATTTGTTACGATTGAGGCTAAGACACCACTCATCACACCATTTCTGCAAGCGATTTAAATTGCATTGTAATTGTACAGAATCTTCCGGCTTCTCTATTGATTTCCACAATTTGAGATCGTCGACAAACATTACGCGCTCGCAGTCCAGACAGTCCAGGCAGTCATTCACATATATTAAAAACAGAATTGGACCCAGAACGCTTCCCTGCGGAACGCCACTGTGCACGGATGCCCATTCCGATTTAGCGTTGCCAATACACACACGCTGAGATCTGCCCGTAAGAAAATCGGCTAGCCATTTCAAAAGATTTCCATTCGCCCCCCTTGACGTGGTTTAAATATAAGTCGTGTGTGGAACACTGTCAAGTGCCTTGTTGAAGTCAATGTACACGGCGTCGACTGATAAGCCCATGTCAATTGATTTCGTCCAGCTCTCCATGGATACTAGGAGGTTGGTCAGACAGGATCGACCCCTTCGAAATCCATGCTGATGAAGACTGAGCAAGTTGATTTCTTCGAGGTGCCGCATCAGCTCCGTTGTTATTACTCTTTCCATCAACTTGCAACAGATGCTAGTGAGACTCACTGGTCTGAAACTATTTGGGGCTGTTCTCTCGCCATCTTTATAAATGGAGCTTATAATTGATTTCTTCCAGTCGGTAGGCAAAGCCCCGTTCTCCATCGAAGTTTTGAAGATCTTGGATAACGGAGAGGCCAGTTGGTCTGAGAGTTCATTCAAGACTTTTGCGAACACGCCGTCCGGACCAGGGGATTTAGTGGGCTGTAGTTGACTCAAAGGTTTCCTTACCGTGTCTGTTGTGAAGTCCACCGTGTTAATTGTACTGTCTGTTTTGACAATTTGGGGGTAAACTCTTTCATCAAAAGCCGGCTCCTCAGTATACACAGACGTGAAGAAGTCGGACAACCCATTCGCCTTATCTGAGTTGTCAGACTGCGTATTGCCCCGGCGATCTTTATGCAGGGACTGCAGTCCCGGTTGCGTTTTGCGTTATTCACGTATCCAAAGAACTTTTTGAATTTTGCGGGATATTTTTTAAAAGTTTTGACTCAAATTGTGCCCGTTGCCTCCTCAACAGATTCCGACATACATTCTTCTGTGTTTTGAAGTCAGCGCAATGCTCTGGTTGCTGACATCTGGCGTACTTTTTCCAAAGTCTCCCTTTTCAATTTAAGATTCTTCTTCATTTTTGACGTCATCCACTCTGGTCGGGATGTGCGCGTCTTCCTCTTCAGTGGGCAACAGCTCTCTACCAACTGCTGCATTATGTTCTTGAAGAAGAGCCAATCGCTTTCTGGCTCAGGTCCTTGTGCTGCATTCCAGTTCACCTTCTGTAGCAGATTTTTCATTGGGAAATCATCGCCTTTTCATACATTTCTTTCCTCGGCTGTTCGAAGTTTGGGTGCGGAAAAATGACTATGCTCCCAAACAATAACGCATTGGTCACTTCGGCCACGGGGGGGGGGGTGCGATTCCAATCCGAGAATGCAACTATCATCCCTAGTGATGATTAGGTCCAAACAACTGTACTGCTGCCCATCTCTGAATCGAGTGTCCACTTTAACATGTAGGGTAAGGAACTCAGTTGTGATCAGTTGCATAAATTTCTGTTCAAAGGAGTATTCTGATCGCGTGCAGTGCATCAAATCCCACTCTATGCCTGGACAGTTGAAGTCACTAAGGAGCATTATGTGTTTGCTTCGACAAATTTCTTTTATCTCGGTGATAAGTGCATCGTCCGCATCCGTTCGCTGGCTTGGCGGTCTGTAAACCAGGGCCATATGGAGGCTTGAATGGTTCGGCAGCTTCAAGTAACAACTGAGTATTTCACAATCAATGTGCCGAAATGGGGAAGACTCAACCCTGACGTAGTCGATGCCATCTCGCATAAATATCGCAATCCCCCCACCCCTTCGTTCGTTTCTGTCCATTCGGAGAATCTGGAAACCATCTAGCATCTAGCATCTTCTATCTGCGCATTTAACCATGTTTCTGTTAAAGCTATCAAGTCGGGTTGGAAATGGGCCACAGTGAGTTTTATTTCATCCAATTTGTTGAAAAAACTCTGCACATTTGTGTACATCATTTTTATGTTATTCGGCTGTTTAGGTCTCTGGAAATTGTTTGCTGGTGCTTTTGACTGATAGTTATTAGTGCATATTTCACATGGCGTACCAAGTCCACTAGTCGATTTAGAATTTACTGAAGTTTCTCGGAACCGAGCGCCGGTGCTGTTACCGTCAACGTCACCGGATGATTCCACAAGAAGGCACGTTCTTTTTTTACAATTTGGTTGTTTGCTATTTTCAGATTTACTTCGCCCTCTTTCTGACGTTTTCTCTGTTTTATTACAGCCGAGGCAGCGCTGAGGACAGAGGCATTTCATACAAGAGCTTGACTGTCCGGTTGCTTGATTTTTTAATGTTACATTTACGCGTCTACTGTTTTTTTCTTGTCATTCTCAGTCAGGCTTATGTGAACTCGTTATTCATAGGCCGCTGGTCGTGAGTATAATGCTCTTGGCATGGACGCACGGATGATATGGCGTCAATACTTTTATGGTCAAGTAGACTTGTGCGGCATCTATTACATTTTTTTCTTCCTCACAAACTCTGTCCCTACAACAAAATAGAAACTAGAAAACAGGAAATGGGTGCGGACTCAGTGACTAAGAGTCAGACAACCGACCTACGCGTGCCATTCACGCCCCGATCACTTGTACGCATGTATTATGATGCAACAAGGGGGGGGGGTCGTATCCCATACGGGTAAAATCAACATAAAACGCACGCTAGGAATGAACCATGAGAGTTTGACTCTCACTTCTGGGATGGTTTACGTTGTACAGTCAGGCCAAAATGATCTGAGCCACCACTATCTGGGCGTGAAATTTATTTCGGCGAGGAGTGTGCTGGTTTCGCTTAAGGATAGGTCCTCAAGTGTTTCATTATCTCCTTCTCTTCCTAATGTACTAGCCGACTATCCGATCCTATGTATCAACTGCCATAGAGACTGGGTGTATTAATTGACGTTGCGTTACGGCTGTTTTTAGGGCGTACGATACAGGAACTGCTCTTTACCTAATGGATCTGACTAAACCAAATGTTATGTTTTTCAACTGATTGACATATGCATGATCTGAGGTGCAATATTTCGCTCGTCACACCGCATATGGTAGAGGCGAATCTCATAGTACGGTAAACTCAGGAAAGCTGTTGTGCATGCACTTGTTGCGGAGTAGGTTAGTGTGCGGTATATCGTGGATATGTGTGTGTGTGCCCACCAAACGGGCTTCTTGGTGAATGCGCTGGACCAACACGGCGATCATATGGGACTGCGCACCATAACAAAAGCCAACAGTTCGGGATGCGGTGGCAGACCCACTTGTCGGCAGTCGTCGCACACACTGGGATCCCTGCCATGCCCAATTGTTGTTGTTGATAAAAAACCTGGTTATTTTGCTGTGTGGAGCAGGGACTGTGGAGTGGAACGTCAAGGTGCTGTTCGACCGCGCCATCCATCTGCGCGCTCCCCCAACTCTGGTCTTCTTGACTCTGTTTTGGCATCGGGTTTAGTTGGGGGAGGTGCGAATGCGGTAGGTGCGGCGAAAGTCTACTATCACCATAAGCTAATTCACGCGCATGTCACCGTCCCTGTTCCACCTTTCAGTGAAGCACACGATGAGCATCGTCGAACTCAGCTGTCAAACAATCGGGGTGTAGGGATGTCCAGCGGTGGCTTTACGTGACGGTCGAAGCAGGTCGCTCACCTGCTTGCAGTTGCAGACTACGCCTAGCGTCCAAATGCTGGCACACAACTCTCGCCCGTGGCTCCCCATAACTAGGTTTTGGCTGGTGGTCATACCCCAGTAACCGCCCCGAGCGGCGGGCTAAAGCAGGCGAGGGGGTCCGTGTGTGCATCTGCGCGCACGGTAATGGTGACTTTAACGTCCGCGTCGGCACAGACCATGCTGCCTGCAGAGGAGTGCTGGGTCCCCCTGGTCCCAGCGGCTTCAATGACAACGACCTGTTTCTTCTACGAACCTGCGTAGAACACCGACTCATCCTGACCGACACCTTCTTCCGTCTAGCGATGCGAGAGAAGGCCACCTGGATGCATCGTCGGTCGCGTCGGTGGCACCTGCTGGATTATGTCCGGAGGCGGGACCAACGGGACGTGCTGGTGACAAAGACGATCCCGTGGGTCGACGGGCGGACCGACCATCGCCTCGTCATCTCGCGGATGCGGATTCGCTTACAGCCTCGCAGGAGACCTCAAGGTAAGCGACTCCCAGGTAAGATGGAAGTTGCCTTGTTGTCCCTGCCTGATCGCCTTCATCATTTATGCAACGAGCTGGCTCAACGACTAGACAACCTACCAGTCGCTGATGCCGCCGTCGCCGCCGCTGACGAGAACGCCTCCGTGGAGATCCGTGCCCCGAGTTCTTAAGGATCTGCGTTTATCATACTCCAGGAACCTTAATCTTTCGGAGCACTGCGCCCTGATAATCCCCAGAACACGTAGAACAACCAACGATATTAGAATGCGCCTTTATAACATGTACGTTAGAACTGGCCCGGAATACTGTTCGTTTTTATTTAGCCTCAGGCGTGCTGCTGAGTGGGAGAAAATAGAATCCGTCCAGCATTTTTTTACCAAGACAGTTTTAACCCCGGAACACCACAGTTTGTCGTACCAAGTACGTTGCCGACTTACAGGCCTTGATTCAGCGTGGTTTCGTAGATTACAAAAGGGACTATTTGGCCATTTGAGCTGTCATATAATCGCACCTTTAATCCACTCACTACTTTAAGACATCTTGTCCACCCTCGAGGTAACGGTCACTGTGAGATCTTTCTATTTCTTCCTTTGGTTTTTACTGTTAAATATCGTAGGCTCTTTTCTGCAAACATAATTGTTATTTGGAATAAATTATCTAGGAATGTGAAAACTCTACAAAACTATCCTTTGTTTAAGAGAACTCCTACTCGATTTTTGCATTCAGAGAAACTCCCACAAATTTTGGGTGCTGAATCCATTGATCGAATGTACCGTGGTGATGGCGTTCGTGATCCCTGATCCCTTCGGCCGGTCTCACCAGGGACAATTTCTCTGGCCAACAGTGACGGCTCTTCTTCGGCGCTTCTGTTTGGACTAGCCCCAACTTCATGAAAAGAAATGGCGACGGATAATATCCGATGCCGTGCAACCCCTCTCTTCTTGACGGTCGACAGTTTGCCGTCAGCAGTTTTTTTTCTCCAGAACCTCCCAAACCATAAAAACCACCATCAACTATATTTTTATTCCTTTTCCACAGGAGCTTTTCACTGCTGGCCGGATTTGTGTTTAAAGTTTGCCCGACAATGCGTGTAAACCGTCATCAACTATAATGATGATAATAATAATTATTATTATAGTGTCAACTGCGGGCTGCAGTACAGGCGGCAGCTTTGGCTGTCCTCGGTCGCGCACGCTGCCAACACCAGGATTGGTTCGACGACAACGATGCCACTATTAGCAAACTGCTCGCCATGAAGAGCCGCCTGCACTAAGACTACGTCCACCGCCCCACCGACGACAACAAAGCTGCCTTCAACCCTAGTCGCCACCTTGTGCAACAGCGGTTTCTTGAGACACAGGACGTCTGGGCGGCCCGCAAGGAAGAGGAGATTCAAGGGTATGCGGACCGCAACGAATGGAAGAACTTCTTCTCCGCGATCAAGGCCGTCTACGGTCCACCAAACAAAGGTACTACACCTCTTCTCAGCGCCGGCGGCAGCACCCTACTTACCGAGAAAGCACAAATTCTACGAAGGTGGGCCGAACACTTTCGAGACGCCCTCAACCATCGCTTCACCATTTTTGACGCTGTCATCGCCCGTCTGCCGCAAGTGGAGGCCAACGCTTACCTCGACCTCTTGCCCTCTCTCTACGAAATCATCAGGGCCGTGCAGCAGCTCTCCAGCGGGAAGGCACCCAGATCGGACGTGATCCCTGCTGCGATCTACAATCACGGTGTTTCCCAACTCAGGGATCATCTGACGGCGCTCTTTCAGGAGATGTGGCGTCAGGGAGAAGTCTCACAGGTTTTTAAGGACGCTACAATCGTGCATATACACAAACGGAAAGAAAACCATCAAATCTGCGAAAACCATTGAGGCATCTCCGTGCTCATCATCGCCGGAAAAATTTTCGATCATATCCTTGTCAATCGTCTAGACAAACAACTAGAACAAGGTCTCCTTTCGGAAATCCAGTGCGGCTTCCATCATCGTCGTAAAACCACGGACATGATCTTTTCCGCCTGTCAACTGCGGAAGAAGTGCCAGGACATGTGGATCCATCTGTAACTGCCTTCGTGGATCTGACAAAAGACATCGACACGGTGAACCGTGACGGACTGTGGGAAATTATGCAGAAATTCGGCTGTCAGATGGTGCGTCAGCTCCAAGTTGGCACGATGACGCGCGTCACGGCTAACAGAGCTGTCTCAGAGGCATTCGCAGTGCCTAACGGAATGGAGCATGACTGCGTCATTGCGACTACTCTCTTTAGTCTTATGTTATCTGTCATGCTGATAAATGCCTATCGTGACGAACGTCCCGTGATCCGCATCACCTGCAGGACGGACGGCCACCACCTCAACTACAGGCGGACACACTTCCAGTCGCGTGTATCCATAACCGCCGTCCACGAACTTATCTTAGCCGAAAGGGACATGCAAAGGAGCTTCGGTATGATCATCGAAACGGAGGGGACGGTGGTCAAGCACCAACCACCACCGAGCACTGCCCACAATGGGCCGCAAATCAGCGTGAGCGGAACCGAAATACAAGTGGTGTACAACCACACATATCTGGCACCACCATCTCCCGCAGCACCAAAATCGACGACAGAGTTGCCCGCCGCATTTTCAAAGCCAACCATGCCCTCCGCCGTCTGCAAAACACTGTCCGGAACCGTCACTGTCTCCATCTCAACACGAAGCTGAGGATTTATATGGCAGTCATCTTGCCGACGCTGTTGTACGGAACAGGGACTTGGACGGAGAACAAGAAGCAGGCGCGGAGACTCAATTAAACCTACCTCAGCTCTCTTCGGCGGATACTAGAGCTGAGGTGGAAGGACTGGATCCCGACACTGACGTTCTAGAGCGGACAGGAATCTTTTGCATCTACGCCATGCCCAGACAACTGCCACTGCGTTGGAGCGGCCACCTCGTGCGGATGGACAACTAGCGGACACCTAAACGAGTCTTCCATGGGAATGTCGCAGTGGGTTCACGTCGCCAAGGGGGCCAAATCCGTCGATACCAGGTCATTCTGAAGACCTCGCTGAAGCGTCTGCAGATCATCTCGCCAACTGGGAAGACCTCGCTCGAGAGCGACCGACCTGGAGGAGGACAGTGAAGACAGGTGGAGCGGTCTACGAGGCAAACTGCGTCGCCGCCGTGAAGGCCAAACGAGAATCCCGCAAACCTCAGCTGCGCCCACCTTGCAACACAAACGCCCAAGCGCCTCCTACGTGTCTACGGTGTAAGCGGACATTCCGGACGCCAATTGGATTTGTTGGGCACCTTCGGACCAACTGCAGCACCCGGACTACACCAACCGTCTTCTGTCCGTCCACAGCTTCCTCGGCTCCTACGCCATCAACTAACTCTGACTGCCCTCCCGAGCCACCACTTCCATTCTTCCCCTCCTCCTCCTCCTCCTCCTCCTCCTCCTCCTCCTCCCACTGCCTCAACGTCTGCAGTTTTGTCGTATGCCACGCACATCAACATGATACACAACTCTGACACACCAACAAACATCAACACCACCACCGTCGACACAAGTGGGGACCTCGTCTACACCTGCTGTCATTGCGACCACACCTTCACCTCACACATCGGCCTGGTCAGTCACTGACGAATCCATCGCACAGAGACTGGCGAACCAGGGCCTGGAGCACCAATCTACACTTTATGCATTCGCCACCACTGCCCACGCTGCCCTCGCACATTCATGCACTGCATGGGCCTATTCGGCCACATGGGTATCCACGAGAGCAGAACTGGCCGCAGCCCTGACTCGCCCAGCACACCTATCAAGCCTAGTCCCTCCCACACTCCGCAGACCAGCGAGCCGACCACCACCAGCTCCATCACACTCAGCACATCTCGCACATCCACTATTCTCGGCCCAACCCACACCCCGTCGCACGGTGCGCCCACCACCACCAGATCCACCATCACCGAATCTGATACCGACGCCGCCGACTTATCGTGTCCACACTCCCCCGCACATTCACCTCACACATCGGCCTGGTCGGTTACTTGCGAATCCGCCGTACATAGACTGGAGAACCAGTGCCTGGAGCACCAGCCTACACTCGCCGCATCCGTCTTCACTGTCCACATTGCACTTGCACATTTGTTCGCCGCATGGGTCTATTAGGCCACATGAGCGCCCACGAAAACCTGAGGTAGACCACCGCCAGTTGCATCATACCATCACATCCTCCCCCACCAGCATCTCACTGCACAGAATAGCATTGTCGACAAAGACAAGGGGCATTGCCATTCTGCCTATATCATGCGCCGCTGTGCGGCTGCTGGTTGGGCTCGAGAGAGAGCACGTAAGGCACAACGGAACGAATGACTTCCGTATGAACGATCGGTGAGCGCCCCCTACCACTGTATATTCCCGATCGAAAACCGACAGGGCAACGGGCTCGTGGTCCGGTAGATAAAGGCGTGGACTTCTAAACCAACAGGTCGCGAGTTCGAGGCTCGGGTGTTCCACACTTCGGGCTTGGGTATGGTTGGCTGACGACGGCTAATAGGCCAGAAATGGCCATTCCAGTCTACCTTGTCTTTGTCGGTAATACCATTCTGCCTATATATAATGCGCCGCTGTGCGGCTGCTGGTTGGGTTCGAGAGAATTTTGGCCTCGTCAAATTTGAATGTGTGGTCGGAACCCGTCGAATGAGCCGAAACTTGAGAGCTAGCGTCATTTCTCCTCACCGCTGCAGCGTGTTCGGCCATTCGCGTTTGGAGTTGTCTTCCGGTTTCTCCGACGTAGTTGCTTTGTCCGCAACTGCACCAGATCCGATAAACCACTCCTGACGTTTCTTGCCGTGACAGTGGGTCTTTCGGTTTCATTAACTGACGCCTGATGTTTGCCTTCGGTCTGTGTGCAACTCCAACCCTCAAGTGGTGCGAGAAGGCGGCCAACAGCTTCCGAAACGTTCTCGACATATGGAAGCGCTCGCCAAACTTTGGTGTCCGTATGGTTAGGCCTTTCGTCCGTTTTGCGTATGCACCGGTTGACGAAGTTGCGCGGGTAGCCATTGGATTCGAAGACACGTCGGAGGTACTTTAGTTTGGCAATCTTGTCTTCCGGCTCACTGCAGTGCGTTTCAACACGCCGATAGAGCGTCCTAACACAACTGCGTTTGTGGTTGATTGGGTGATTGCTGTTGAAGTCCAGTACTTGCATCGTATTTGTCGCTTTCCTGAACACTTTGGTCTTTAGTCCACCACAATCCTTGCGGCATACGAGGACATCCAGGAAGGCCAGCTGGTTGTTCTCTTCCTCCTCCATCGTAAATTGTATGTCCGGGAAGAACGCATTCAGACGTTCCTTGAATGCCAGCAGTTGATCCCGGTCGATAACGACGAAGGAATCATCCACATACCAGGCCCAGAACTTCGGTTTGTGGTGTAGTCTATGTGTAGTGCCTCTCAGTCGACGACTCAGTCGAAGACTGTTTGGTTACCTTAACTTGAAGGGCGACGACCCAAGCTATATGCAGGACCGCGTGTCGCCCTTCCAGGTCAAAAGGTCTGAGAGCGTCTGCTATGCCAGTATCAGCAAACCATGGCTCTCCCTGCCTGGTACGCGTTGACAGTTCCCTGACACCTGGTTCTTTGCCGGTAGATGCGCTTGCGCTCCTGCTGGGTACGCAGGTGATGGGCATGGCTCCCCAGTCATCCTCGTCGCTCTGGTCTCTGTTGGAGTGTTGTTGTCTTTAGTGAAAAATCCTGATCATTTGCTGTATGGACCAGGGGGTGTGGTGGCACGCCTAGGTGGGGCTCTGGCCGTGCCAGCCACATGTACCCACCCCATCCCTGGTCTTCTTGACTCTGCCTTGACGCCGGATCCAGGTAGGGAGCGGGGAAGAGGGAGTACGGTAGATGCTGTGCAAGTCTGCCATCACGACAGGGAGAAACGTAAGCGGATACGGAAATTGCGTGGTGGCGTCCAAAATTCCCAATGGCCTTTTCTCAGTGCCATAGAGAAATTTGTCCGGGAAGGATGAGGAAAATAGATGTTCAATCGAGTCAGTACTCAAATAAAGACAAAGCTTTCTCTTAAAAGTATGTAGATCATCTGATGATCTTTTATTTATTGGAAGGTTTTCCAGAGGAAGGTATACCTGAAAGCGAAAAAGGAGAGCGGTTAGAGATGGAAGAAGCGGAATGAGGAATAATCAAGGAATAATTGCGAAGATTGTATAGGCAAGGGTAAGGGATAAAATTCGAGGAAGATTTGAACTATTATTAATGCGAAGGAGAGAACAGAAGCCTGCCTCTAGTCTTCGAACCCACAAAAATTTTCGGTTAGTTAGCTGACATCTATCTGAGTAGGAAATGTTTGGGTGTTACGTACCTAAGAGTCATCTAGTCAAATGTCTTTGAACATTTTAAAGTTTCGAGCGACTAGCTTCGTTCATCAAACCAACAATGGAAAACAGTGCTCGAGAATGGGAAGTGCACACATTCGATAAATCTTAATTCAATTTGAGGAAGATTGAAATTGTGGGAAATAAAGCCACAATTCTGGGCAGCTTTGGCCGTAATTTTATCAGTGTGTGGGGAGTGATGGAGATCATTTCCGTAGCTTAAACGTAAATCCTTGATGGTGGTACATTCAGTCATAGGTGTGCCTTGAAAGATCACTGGCTGGGATAGCCTATCAGGTCCAAAACACATATAGCGACACTTAGACTGAGATAATTCCATTAGCCATTTTGAGCTCTACGCTGAAAGTGCAAGCAAGTCAGCATGGATTTGCTCCAAGCAATGAAGGGTCGTGGATTTATTGAATGAGTAAACACATTTGAGGTCATCAGAAAAAATAAAGGATTGAGAACGTTTAACTGCCGATGAGATAACATTTATGTAATGCAGGAACGAAAGAGGAACTAAAACGGTACCTTGTAGGACACCACTTACGATAGGGCTCTCACTGGAAAATGAAGATCCCACTAAAGCCTTTTGTTTACGATTAGACAGGTATGAATTCATAAAGTCTTTAAGGGGACTGCGAATTTGTAGAGCTTTTAATTTCACCAAGAGTCTTCTATGTGACACTTGATCAAAGGTTTTACTTAGATTAAAATAAATAACAGCGAAAGATAAATGATCCTTACGAAGTGAAGTAAGCAGACCGAAAAACGACTTATGGCACGTTTTACAAGAGCGATTGAGTAAATAGCCACGTGAGAGGAGTTAATAACTTGATTAGCTGTACAGAAGTCAGTAATTTTCATGACAACAAGTTTTTCGAAGATTTTGGCGAGAGAAGGTGCTTTATGGACACCTCGATAGTTTTGCATCTCAGGACGAGAGCCAGATTTAAAAGCTAGAATAATAATAGAATCCTTCCTAAAGTCGGGAGAGAAACTATTTTCGAGAAAGCCTTAAAAGAGTTTGCTAAGCAGAGGAGAAGATCTCTTAGCTGGAAAGTCATCCACAATGCTGCCGACAAGACCAACTTTTGGGAACATCTTCTTTGATTGGACAAATGGTCCTGCAGATGGCCCGTGTCCTTCAATTTGAACAAATGCACAATACTGTGTCTCGGGAATCGAAGTCAGATTCATAATACGTAGCACTGTCATCTAAACAGAATGCCACTCCGAGAAGCAGAGGCTCAGGATGATTTCGCAATCCGGACTGCAGACACCCTGAAGCCTTCTACGCAATGTCGCAAGGCAGCAGAAGCCGCAACTTCAATGCTGTGCGCCATCAGGCGGGCATTCACAGTTGTCGATGAAGAATGCTTCTCCAAAGTCCTCGGCACGTTTGTAAGGCCACAGCTTGAGTATGTACTCTAGACCTGGAGACCTTGGATGCAGTAGGACCGAAATCTACTCGAAAGGATGCAGAGGCGAGCCACAAAATTAGTAAAAGGTCAGGGTACACAGTCACATGAGATCTGCCCAAATAACCGCAATCTCTCTTCTCTGAGTTATAGGCAGGTATGCAGAGATTTGATACAAAAGTTCCTTATAGTGTGTGACTTGAACTGCGCCCTCCGTTGTGACAACTTTTTCTTTCTCGTCACTTTACGGTATTCAGGAGGACTAACATGATTTCGGACGACACAGAAGCCATTTGGCTGACAGTAAATGCACGGGGGTCGCAGTTCGTCAAAATCGTAACTATCTACCTACCACCACGGACGGATCCCGACGCAGATGCGTGCCTGCTGGAAAGCATATCAGAGATCGGCAGTCAACCAAACGTTGTACTCACGGGGGACTTTAATGACCCTGCATTCAATGGGACGATATACATGCGAAGTGACCGAATTATACCTTCGATTACCGTCTTCTAAAGAAAACACTAGAAGCTCTTCTTTCACATGTTCCATTTCCAACTAGGGCGTGTGGAGGACAACAGGCTAGTTGTCTGGACATCGTCTTCACCAAAGATCTTGACAGTATAGACGAGGTGTACTGCCTACCTCCACTCCGTCTAAGTGATCACACAGTACTTTTGTGGGATTACGAACTATATTCTGCCCCGTATGCAATCACGGAGGCCAGGCTAAATATATGGCAAGGGAACTTTTGCCAAATGAGATCCGAGGCATCAGAAATAGACTAGAATGCCCTCTTCTCTGGGAACGTCAACGAGGACTGGAATTTATTTAAGGATCGGCTTTTGCATTCAATGAAAAGCCACTGTCCCTTATCAAAACCAAGGACATCCAACCGACCCCACTAACTAACATAAGATCTCAAAAGGGGGACAAACAAGAAAGGAAGGCTATGGAAGAAGTTTCACGAAAACAACAACAATGCGGCCTTTACAGAATATAAAGTTCAAAAAAACAACGTGAAGGGCTTAATTTTCAAGGGACAACGAGATTTCGAGAGTCGTTTGCTCCACCGAGCCGTAAAAAACGCAAAACTGCTCTCCAGCTTTTTGCAAGACGCAACCGTATCTGGAATTCGATTCCTGCCATGAGGAATGCTGCCGAATTGGAAATAGCGGAAATAACAAACAAAGCTGAACATCTTTCTCAGTTCTTCCAAACGTTCTCACTTGGGAAGCAGTTTTCATCCCGCCTACTGCTGAGAACATGGGGATCCGATTATTGAAAATATTCTATTTTGCAAAGAAGCGATTTTGGAAAAATTAAAAAGCTTGAAGGAATGTAGATCTGCCGCCCTGGACGAAATCCCAGCAAGACTGCTTTCTGAACTTTCCCGTAGGTTGGTCAAAACACTCTCCTTTCTGTGCCAGGAATAGTTTGATGCCGGAATCCTTCTTACAGACTAGAAGATGGCCCACATTCCACTTCTGTACAAAAGCGGTAGTTGTGCTCTTGTGACGCACTACAGGTCCGTCAGCCTGACATCAATCTGCTTCAAAGTCGTGGAAAAAATCATCAAAAGAGAGTTCATGACTTATTTGGGAATCCACGATCTCTTGTCCAATGCATAATACGGCTTTCGTAGGGGAAGATCGCGCGTTACGAAGTTGCTATATATAATTCAAAGCTGGACAAGATCACTCGGTGAAAAACACGCTATGCATGTAGCCTACATCGATTTCCGGAAGCCGTTCGACAATGTTCCTCACCAGCGTCTCCTGTGCAAGTTGAGAGCCATGGGCGTCGGCGGCAAGCTTCTTAAAGAGATCGAGAATTTCCTTGTTGGCTGTTCCCAACTTGTCTGCGTGAAGCAAAAGCAATCATGGGGCACAGTGATAGAGAGTGAAGTCCCACAATGCTCCGTGCTCGACCCGATCCTCTTTATCTAGTTTATTAATGATTGTGCAAAGGGTTTGGACTGTGATTGTGCCAACTTCGCAGATGACATTACAATCTGGAGAGTGATCCATAATGCTGCCGACGAGACCAACTTTCAAAGAAACCTTCTTCGACTGGACGATTGGTTCCGCTGATAGCTCCTGTCCTTCACTTTGAATAAATGCATCATACTGAATCAAGGAAACTGAAATTGGACCCATAATACGCGACAATATTATTTGAAGGAGATGCCACTCCGAGAAGCATAAATTCAGAATGATCTCGGAGTTTGGATTGCAGACACTAACGCCTTCTACGCAATGCCGTAAAACAGCTAAAACCACAACTCCACTGGTGTACGCCATCAGGTGGGTATTCGCGGTTTTCGATGGGAATTGCCTCTTCAAAGTCCTCGACACGTTTGTACAGCCGCAGCTGGAATACGCAGTCCAGGCCTGGAGACTCTGGACTCAACAGGATTGCAATCTACTCGGGAGAGTGCGGAGGCGAACGGCAAAACTAGTAAGAGTTCAGAGTACACTGCCTTATGAGACCCGTCTGAATAACCTTAAACGGTATCCTCTGAGATATAGGCAATTTCGGGGCGATTTGATACAAACTTTCCGTATCGTGCGTGGCCTGGACAGCGTCCTCCGGCGTGACGACTTTTTTCAACTTGTCACGACAAATAACATCCGGGACATCCCTTCAAACTACGTGTTCCTAAATGGAGATTGGATGTGAGAAAGTTTTTTTTTCAACCGTGTCGTGAAACCATGGAATAGCCTGCCCGAGGGGGTTGAAGCGTCTCCATTTGTGGAGACATTTAAATATCGTCTGGATAGACATTTTTTGCACCAGTAAGCGAACTATGTGACTTTGTAACCAGAAAAAAAAAACAATGCCTTATGTGAAGCTATGTCTTAATTCCCTATTGCTTGATTTTCTTCATATCAATGCTAATTTTTTAGATTTTTATGTACAAATATGGAGTTCAAAGGCATAAGCCTATTCTCCCAACATACACTGGACTGAACTGAATATCCTTCAAGACAGCACTGGCGTATTCACGACGAAGATTTAGGTCGTATGTCATCTGTTTCTTCAAAACGCATGACGCGGATCCCCAAGCACTCCTTAAAACGACATGTCGCTCACGATTTATGGGCGACTTTTTATTTCCTTGTCGGTGCTAGGACGATATTCTGCCACCGGCGCTTCCCACGGATGATGGCATGTGAACATTAAACTGATTTTTGTTGGGATTATGCTGCCTAAATTTGTGCATGACGTAACAGCCTCGACCTGGGAACTTCCAGAGTCATTGTCCTGCTGTAATATACTGCACACAGACCAGTTTCTATGAACAAATCGCTAAACACTCTTCCTAGCGAAGTTGAGCTTGTGAAAATAATAATTGCATTTAATGCTAGTTTTCAGGCATTGTCAGGGAAACATTAAAAACAAATCCGGCCAGCAGCGAAAAAAACCCTGACAAAACAAATTAAAAGGATGGTGGTTTTGTATAGCTTGGAGGGTTCGGGAGAAAAAAGCTGCTGCCCATGAAATGCCGACAGTCAGTAATGAGAGGGGTAGCACTGCATCGGATATTATCAGTCGCCATTTCTTTTCATGAAGTTGGGGCTAGTCCAAACAGAAGCGCCGAAGAAGAGCCGTCACTGTTGGCCAGAGAAATTGTCCCTGGTGAGACCGGCCGAAGGGATCAGGGATCACGAACGCCATCACCACGGTACATTCGATCGATGGATTCAGCACCCAAAATTTGTGGGAGTTTCTCTGAATGCAAAAATCGAGTAGGAGTTCTCTTAAACAAAGGATAGTTTTGTAGAGTTTTCACATTCCTAGATAATTTATTCCAAATAACAATTATGTTTGCAGAAAAGAGCCTACGATATTTAACAGTAAAAACCAAAGGAAGAAATAGAAAGATCTCACAGTGACCGTTACCTCGAGGGTGGACAAGATGTCTTAAAGTAGTGAGTGGATTAAAGGTGCGATTATATGACAGCTCAAATGGCCAAATAGTCCCTTTTGTAATCTACGAAACCACGCTGAATCAAGGCCTGTAAGTCGGCAACGTACTTGGTACGACAAACTGTGGTGTTCCGGGGTTAAAACTGTCTTGGTAAAAAAATGCTGGACGGATTCTATTTTCTCCCACTCAGCAGCACGCCTGAGGCTAAATAAAAACGAACAGTATTCCGGGCCAGTTCTAACGTACATGTTATAAAGGCGCATTCTAATATCGTTGGTTTTAAAGTTTTTGAGGATAAACCCGGTTGTTCTACGTGCTCTGGAGATTATCAGGACGCAGTACTTCGAAAGAGTAAGACTTTTGGAGTACGATCCATCCGGAGCCTAAACAATCCCAGGCACATTTATGTCGTGACCGTCAATACGTACTTGAGGTTGGTGGTCGTCGCCGACCACGATAGTTGAGCATTTATGCGAAGAGGGGGAAAGGCGCCATGTGCGGCACCACTGTGCAAAGTCCTGTAGGTCGCTCTTTAGAACCTCGAGTACGATGCCACGACCTGCCGGTTTATACCTATATGTAACTTCCACATCATCGGCATACGTGAATTTCTTACCATTCTGGAATAAATGTGGTGCATCGTTAACAAAAATGCAAAATCATAGCGGGCCTATTAAACTACCCTGAATGACTCCACTACTCACACATGTGGGGTTGGAGATTGCATTGGAAATCTCAAATCGTTGTGTGATTGAAATCGAGTGACAGCATTGTCTTACGGAATTGACGACGAGCCCTTCTTGGAGTTTCTAACAGGTCGTTTGAGTTTCATCCTGACTTTTTCATTTTCAGCGTTCAGGGATTTGATAGGTTTCGTTGTGCTAATGAGTAACGAAGTCTGACTTATTTTTGTTATGTTAGCGCCGACTGCCTTGTTATTCTGAAGAACTGACTTGTCAGTAGCTATTATGGTCACATAACTCGCTTGCTATTCGTGACTGGCTTTGGGTTTTCCACGACTATGCTCCCTTTAAGAGCACATCCGTCTCTTTTCGGCCGGAGAGTTGACTGGTATTTAAGGAATTTAATCTTGCCGTGCTCCAAAAAGCCATAGTAATTTTGTGACACTTTGCTCCTCCTTGCTCCCCGGCTTCGTCACTCTGCCCTCCTGTCCGCCTCACACTCTGTCGATACGCTGCTGGGACCTGCAAGGCTTGTCCCTAGCCTCACGAGTGCTCGAGGCTATTCAACGCTGTCCCTCCTCTGGTGGGCTGGCGGACGCTGAGACAACAAAAGGCGAACGCACACGCTGGGTCTGAGCACCTCAAAGGCGGACATAGACAACAACAACTCGCTCGCGATGATTTCTTGAAGAGCCTTGTGTACGCACTTCCACAGCAGTAAGGGTTGTTCAACCCAATCCGTCTTCCCTGACTTTTTATTTGGGAATCTCTGTCTGTCGACCACACGACTTCCGACAATTCCAGTCGGTAGGCTTTGGTTCTCTTCTAATATTTTGGTTCGCCTATTTATATCCCCATAATCAACACGACGACGGGCTGACGTGGATTTTATCCCATTATTCATATAATTTTCGGTGTCTGATACCAGCACACTGGTCCTTATTTCCTGTTATGTCTCCTGGGTTCCACTACACTTAATCACCCTGGAGTCCGAAAACCCTATTGGTATAGTAGTTTCGCAGAAAATGAGTACCTAACTAGCACTTAAATGTTTCAACAGTTTCCTAAAGGGTGGCCGTGTCAGAGGGGCTGTTTCTTGATCCAGCGGCCAGTTGTAAAAAATGCGTTCTGTCGGATGTTCGTATAAACCAACAACCCTTACAGTTTAAAGGGATGACCACGCAGATGGTCCGTTCCAACCGATATGAAGAAGTTATCAGATTTTCTCGCTCGCCCATAGCTTATAACAATTTAGTAGGTCTGATTAAGGTCACCGCTCACTTGCCTTTAATTTTTGGGAAACAGATTAAGTCCAACCAGTCTGGCTTCGTAAGACAGATGACTAAGATGCTTGCCCATCTTCGTAGCCCTCATCTAAGCTCGTCCTAGGCTTGGACGGCATACTTAAAGTGAGACAGAACGAATTCCTCGTAGATGTTTTCGAACAGTTCTTTATCACTCCTCGCAAATCTTCATTTCGACGCAAACAACACATGTGTCGCGCGTTTGGCTACCTTTGACCACTGCGACGACGTTTTACGCAAGGCAATTATTAGAATACCAAGGAAATATCCTCCTCGCTGGTACTTGTGATACGGGGTCTTAGAAGCTCACACTTACTAACGTTGCAATTCAAGAGCCAAAGAGCAAACTAGCTGCAAAGCCTGTTGAGACACTCTTGAAGTGCATGCTTGTCTGCGTCAGATCTGATGACTCTATAGAACTTACCATCGTCGGCAAACATGACGGCGCTGCAACCCAGGTTGTCGAAACGGTCGCTGACATATGTAGACTAGGAGGAGTAACGACTATAGGATTGGGTCCTAGGGGACAGCACTTAAAATGGGGATGGGGATTGACTTCGATGCATCAATGCGTAGGGTTCTCTATGTACCCATATGAAACTCTAAGATCCATGCTAACAGTTTTCCTCGTGTTCCATTTTCAAATTAGAGGTTTGTATGGGACGCTGTCTAATGCCCCTTTGAGGTCAGTGTAGATGAAATCAATCTACCAGTGCGTGAGCCCACTGCTCTGCCGAGAGCAAGGAACTGGAAAGACAAGGGCGGATTTCTGTGAAGCCGTTCTGAAGCCCTGAAAGTAAGTGGTCCTCCTACAGAAACTTGCTTGTTGCCTTCTTAAGTACACTTTTCAGTATCTGACAAAAAACACAGTTGAGACTGACGGGTCGACCATTATTGGCACTAGTTCAAGCCTCATCCTCATATATAGGGCACATATTTACTGTCATTCATTCGGATGACAGACTCTTTAATGAAAATGACAATAAAAAAATATACAGTAGTGGTTTGGAGAGTTCGTTCGTCAATACTCTCAAGAACTTGGTCAGTATATTGCCCAGATCCGGCTACTTTGCTTCTTTGGCATTTTACAGCTTTCTTTTCACGTCAGATACCGGGAAGAGTATGGATTCAAACACGCAACCGACGATTGTAAAACCACCGTTGACGTTGTGATTCTGAAAATCGGTTTCTTGAATGAATATCGAGACGAAGACCCGGCCCACGTGCTCGGCCTTCTCGCCATTTTCAACCACTTCTACATCATTACCATCCTTATGTAATGCGACTGGGTCCCTGCTTTCAGTCGTTTGTTAACAAAGTGGAAGAAAATCTTGAGCTTTTTTTCCTTCTTTCGGATAAATCTGGATCCATAGTCCTTCCTTGTCTGACGAAACTATTTTTGACCACATTTCCGTGTCAACGAAATTTCTCGACGTGTTCTGTTAATCCAGTTTTTCTGAATATCTTCCCCGTTTTATTTTTATTTCTTAACTGTATGTTAAAGTCTCTTGTTAAGTAGGCAGGGCGACTAGTCGTTTTTTGTAACTTAGCTGGACGGCACCACCGAATCAGATCTGGCGAAATCGCCTTGAACGATCTTCACTCACCCTTTCGATCCACTTCAAACTAACAGCCCCGATACGCGGACATCGATTCGTTCCTCATCATGTTATTATCTGCCTTCGATATATTTCCCTGGCTTTCCGTTCCCTTCTAGCGTTGAGTATACGGCGAGACACTTCGTCGATGCTGGAGATGTCTTTCTTAAAAATAGGTCAAAACAATTGTCTCTCTGGTTCCTTTTAGGTCTCGTCGGTCTTTGCATTCTGAGCCATGTGGAGGTCGAGTGTGAGATCTATTAGCTTCCAGTTGAAGGAGATTTTCGTGCCGTCATTTTCCACACTTTTCGAATCTATTTCGGGCGCGTTGAAATCTCCAGCAAATAGAACCTCTTGGTGGCTAGCTACTTCCCTGACCAAATTGAGGAGCGCCTCGTTAACTACACTCGAAAGGTTTGGTGGTCTGTAAAACGTCAGGAATACTGGATATTATGAATTAATCTTTTTTTATCCAGGCGGGTTCATATTCAAGGTGAGGGTGTGCCCTCGTTCGACAGTCGAAATTCCTATTCTTCTATGTACGACCACGCCACCATCCCGTATTTTTTTACGGTGGTATCTTTGTATAGAAATTTAGGTATGCGAATTTTCGGCTTTTAGTCACATTTACGTTAGGTCATCGGTATAAGAGATTCGGTCTGAAACTAACGCCTTAACGTCGTTGATTTTCTAAACGAGACTTTAGGGTCTAGCATACAAAAACATCAATTTGGCCTAAGTAGCTCCAGTAGACAGGAGTCTGACTGTCTACCGGCACCTACCAAAAAGACCGGTGTTCATCACTCCTAAGCTGTTAGAGTTATGGGTCTTCTCCAGAGAAATGAACTCTGGGCATATGCAATTTCCCCGTTCAGTATTTTGAGAGTATCTTCTCTCAGGCTGGAACTCCTGAGGAGTTCCGCTTTGAGCACTCTCCATTTCTCCCTCTCCGTGGGTGAAAAGTCTGGGTAAAAACTTCTGTGTGAGCACCTCGGAGCGCGGATATCCTGCTCAGCAGTAACTGTGCTTGTTCCTCATTCTGAAACACATTTTTAGCACCTTCGGTCGGCCCAACAACTATCAGGTCATTAAAGATAGTTCTTCAGGACAAAGATATTGCGAAGTCAATTATTATAAAGTATCCAGTGTTGACGGAAGGTCATCAGGTGATTTTCTAACAGAATTAATATTCATGGGGTATAATAAACGGAGAAAATAGAAGGCAGAACTCAGACAGGTAAATATAGGCGAAAATAGGTAAATATAGGTAAATAGGTTAACATAGACGAAAAGGTCATTAAAGATAGTTCTTCAGGACAAAGATAATGCGAGCTCAATTATTATAAAGTATCCAGTATTGACGGAAGGTCATCAGGTGATTTTCTAACAGAATTCATATTCATGGGGTAGAATAAACGGAGAAAATAGAAGGCAGAACTTAGGCAGGTAAATATAGGCGAAAAGAACCTGGAAATGAAGAATGGGCAGGTCGTTTAGATTACGAGGCGTCTTTTTTGAAACAATTCTGTAAGACTACAGCAAATGCTCGGAAAGAAGGATATAAGATAAAAAGGCAACGGAGTCGAGTGAAATATTGTTTCAAAATCTATATAGGCAAACCTGTGCTTTCTCTAAATAAATTAATAGAACATTCCAGAGGATAGACGGACTTGAAATACAGGTATTCGGCGTACAGCCTGATATTATCTTCATTTGGGAATCTAAGCCATAAGTTAAAGTCTTGGACTCAAAATTGTCATCGATGAATTTTAACGTTTTCAATGAGGCCGACTGCATAAAGCGGAGATAGCGTCGTAATCTTGCCAAGAGGTTAATCATTTTAGTAAAGTGCCAAATTATTTTCTGTAGGGATTCTGAATCTATATAGTTAATACGAAGGTCGCGTTGGGCGCAAGATTTGAATTTTGACCACTCACAGGCTACTTAACCAAAGTCCTGATGCTGATGAGGCATTAATGAAGTTAAACGGATAGGTCACACAACACCAGTTGTTTCCACATACGTCCTGGCGATTGATTGGAAATTTCGCTGCTAGCACACGGACACCTCACAAAGGGGGCTACAAGGGGACTAGGTTCCTCGATTTTAAGCAGTTTTCAGGACTCTTGCAGAGACAATTTCACGCATCTGCGAGCACACTTTACCGCTTAAATAAACTATTAAAACGACGGTGTGTAATACTACTCCCTGTGTTTGATATCATGCGATTTTTCAAAAAACATCTTTTCATACTATATCCTATGAACTGCCATATTTCGTAGGATACCTGAGAGTGGGTCCTGCATCTATAAGCAATTACTTATGCAATTAATCGGACGGGGCTGCCATAGCTAGGACGCGTGAAAGGTCGGTTTATTAAGTTTAGGGGTTACACGGTAGTCCATGGTTTGCGGTGACAGATTCGATATCAAAAAGTAACATAGTTCATTCTAGGGGTTAAATGCACTACTTGAAGCGTGGAATTGCCTCCGTAAGAATTCGGAAAATTGCTTTCAATTTGGTAGGTCAAAACTGCGCCTAGCCACATGGTAATCCCCTCTTAGGAGAGGGCCATGTGCTGGCAGGGAGGGTTTGCATTAGTCCTTCAACATCAAACTATTAAAATTGACAATAAATTTCTTTTTATACAGAATACCACAGTTAAAATGACATTCATAGAGGGCCTAAGAGAAAATTTTCAGAGTCGTGTCCTTTTGAAGAACCTTAGTAATGCCGACAAAAACAGACCTGTAATATCCTTCCACAAAAGTGGCCATGCCACTTTTCCGCAGGAATGCTCTCTAAGCACCTACCAAGTGGAGACAGCTGAAGTTCGATTAATTGTCCGGAAAGGGAATTTCGCAGCCATGAAAATTAAAGTACTGATATTAAACTGGGAGTACGTTTCTATTGGAAACTCAGGGACCCATTTTCACGCATCGCCCCTGTTCGACAGAAGCATCTTGACCAGAAAACCGTCCTGGGTGATTAAAACGAGATCTAGGGAGAGGCAAGAATAATAAACTTAGAAGAAGGTATTATCGCGGCAGGCTAGGCCAAGATTAAAACCCTGGCTACCACGACCTTCAGGCACGGTCCAGAATGGAAAGAGAAGATGCACACCAATGGGGAGGACGATGTATTCTGTACAGATTAACTGGAGTAATTGGAGGTAGTTGGCAGCCGGACATGGACACGTCGTCCGGTGGGTGAGCGGCGTCCCAAGTGTCCCTCAGGGAATGCGTCAATGCATCTTAAGTCAGGACACGTCTGACTCAGCCTTGAATCGGATCGGCCAGTTGGAGAGCCGAGTGGGCGAATGCCAGACAGCCCTGGTGCGGACGTGCAGACACTCCCCAGAGACCCAGCGTTGAAGCAGGCGCTCGGAGTAGGGCCGCTACAGTGTTCAACTGTTGAATAACCTTTACTTTTCGGAGATTATGCGGAATGCCGAAGGAGCTAGGGTTAATTGTCCACAGATCCGGGGAAGTGTACGAAACGGAATTATAGAATGGGCTGTTGAAATGTCGAACTAACTTCTCAGCTATATCAATAGCAGGCAAATGAATAAGGAGGCGCTCGAAGTATGGAAGGAAAAAATGAGAATATTTTTGAAAATTTCAATAGAGTAGAACATTTAAGCTGCACTTTCGCGTGTGCTTTGGCCAGCGGCATGAATTTCAACCAGACCGACCTTTCTACCCGAAGTATTGGCGCAGTCATGGATAGTACTGCGTTCGTAGAAGAATATTTGTTGAAAAATCGCTTGCTTTTACTGAGTCAGTGTCTCCGGGTCTAGATAAAATACCGGCAAACACAAAAGAAGCTTGCTTGCAAACTTTCCGGATGACTTTGATCTAGGCGTTCTTACCTCTGATTGGAAGGTGGCAAATACCCACTCGAACGAAAAGGTGTATCCCGCGAATGCTACTAAATGCAGGTCGCTACGTCCAACATAAGTTGCTACAAAGTTGTGGAGGTATAATAACATAAGTTACCGTAAAGTTTCTTAACGTTAAGGACGTTTTCGCCTGTTTTGAAGAATGATCTTTTGGCGTGAACACTTTCGTTTAACCATTTTACTGAACCGATTCAGTTTCTTTCAACCTTCTAACACAGAGAGAGTTTAATGGAAGAGGACAATAACAGATCAAGGGTCGATCTTTGAAACAAGTAATTTATTCACTCAAATTTTTGGATCAGTTTTGAAGTCCACCTACAGAGAAACAGAAAGGTTAAGAGGACAAACAATCTAAGTTGCTATGATGGAAGGGCTTTCACCAATCGTCCAGTCATGCATTATGACTAATCTGCCAGTCAGCTCAGATTCATGTCCTTGTGGGCTAACTGTGTCGACAACTATGGTGACTGCAAAATCCGCGCTGAGACTTTTGTTCTATTTCGTAACGCATGATATGCGGGTGCGGGTTTGAAGCACCTAGTCGGCGACGTTCAACCCAATTCCCACGACTCTATCACCTCATATGCGGTTTTGCCTGCCGCTCATCCGACGGTGAACTTGGCGGCAAAACGGAAGTAATGATTTCATTCTGGACGGTGAGTAGCCGAAAGGGATAATTAGTCTTTGCCTCGGATTGCTCCATATGATTATACATTGTTTTCACCAATTTATGTTTGTAACGGGAAGAGTCGGTGCAAAAATGCATTAGATAACACCCAACTGCTCGTCTAGGTCTAATAGGAATTTCATTTTCACGATTTTGCTGTGCATGGTGGCCACCTATCGACGTGCGACAATCATGTTAGGGTCTTGAATGATAGGCTCCGTAGCCTCGGAGGCACCTTTCCTGTAAGCAGTGCACGCCACATCCTGGTTATAACTTCATTACGCAATCTGCTCCTTGATTGGGGACAGACCACGAACATCTGTGCCAATACTTTTCGTGCAGTCATTTCCTCTGAAGTGATCACGCTGAAAGAGGATCTTGTTAATATTTGCATCCATCTTTGGATATGCCCTCTCGTCTAGTCTTTTCTGTAAGTCAACGAGTGGCTACTATAACAGCTAAGTATCAGTGTTCTGTTTGTGACTTTTCTCTACAGAGTCAAAAACGAAAGCATTTGAATTATTGTTCCGGGAAATCGACTCTTCGATGTTAACCTACATAATCCCTGGGAAACATACTTTCTCACCGATTAATAAGGAGAGAATTATGTTTAAGGCCTGATTTAACGTAAAATATAAGCACACTAGTACTGCTTCCCCTATTGTAAAAAGTTTGGAAGACAAGTCTAGTCTTTTCCGCCTGCTTCAGAAACAGTGAGGACAGCACGTTGATAAGAAAACTTAGACTGTTTAAGTGGAATAGGTCAGAGCGCTTAACAACTGTCGGTTTTGCAGTTCAGTCTCAAAACGTGCTTCATGTTTGAAGAAACAACCTACGGTCAAGCGAGTTCATCGACTTCAGGACCCATAACTGAGGCGGTATTGTAAAGATGTACCAGCACCACAGGCCGAAATCTCTGTTTCTTTGCGTGGTTGATAAATCTGTTGTCACACAAATTAGATCGGATATTAAAAAACAAAGAATTTTCCAACTTGGACTAGAAAGATAATAAATCCAAACACCCATCCTTACAATGGTTAGCCTATGGAGCTCTGCACTCGAGCTTGTAATTTATTTTAACAACCAAAAAGTCGATGTCAATAGGAGTGCACGCCATTATTAAAAATAGATTTATAGGAGAAGGTCTGAAAACAATAACAAATAGGGAAGGCAGTTGCAAACTTTTAACGACAGATACCAATCCTCAGCAATACACAAGGGTTAGGTGCTTCCCGCTGTTGTTGTTTAGATCGGCAGATACTACATGTTTGCACGAAAGTGCGAGTCGTCCTTTCCGGAGACACGGGTGTCTTGGTCCAAACCACCCATTTAGCAAAAGGAGTTAGCGGGTAGAGGAAGACTGTAAGGGTGGCGAAGGTCCAACTACAGGGACTAAAACGATCGCGGTCTCCTCTCGCGACACAAAGACTGATTACCAAAGCTAGCTTTCAATGCTTAAATAGCAAAATTACGCCGCTATGCTTCTAGTTTCGTGACAAGCGACTGTGCTAGAACGGATAACTTTCTTTAGGACATAGTGTACACCGAACTTGACTGTCTAAGAAGAACGCGGGGGAGGCATGATTATTCAGTCCATGACATTCTGAAATATATTAAAACTCTTGGGCAAAAGTTAGTTGGACAGTCAGTTCCGGAAAAAGCCGTTACAGTATCCTTACTCTCTATGGAGGGCGATATTTCGAAGATGGTCAAGACTTGTAGCTCAGCTCAGCTCACATTTACAAGTACCACAAAAAACCACTTCAGTTAAAAGGACGATAAATGCCTTGCATATACCCGTCACCTAAACTGTGTTTATAATTTCTCACACAGTTGTAGATACGGGTGTTTTGGATGAATTTAAGGGCAGTTGACAGTTGGGTCATTTGAGTTTTTGTGTAAATGGTTTTCGCAGTCAGAGCGAAATTATTTGACGTTCTGTTACAAAGTACATTTTGGATTGTTGACACACCAATGATCCAAACTAGATTTCGGAATTTTTGTTGGTACAGAAACAGATCACGCACTGCGCTATGTAAATCCTCCTCCATATGGAGGGAAAGCATGACTTTTGCGAAAAACTGGCTCACGTTTCGAACGTGGCCTTATCCTAGTATTGTCTTGACTTTCGAATTGAACACGCGTTCGTTTGTTATCGCTTTGTACTTGCTTTCATTTCTATCATGTCTTAGTTGGCATTCTAGTCAGTTAGACTGCCTGTTATGATCTATGACCTTGCCTTCTCGTGTTAATCTATTGGTTTATATATTGATTGATGGACTTCGCCAACTATTCATATCGAAGTTCAGTACGAGCCTTTAATTCTCAACCAGACTGATTTACTCCAAGTCAGCCACTAATTTCTGAGGCAATAAGAAAGCTGCAGTTTTAAAAATGAAGTATTTACCATAAAGCACACTAGGAACGTTGGGGGACTCACCGATGAGCTGAAACCCTCGCGGCTGTGTCATTTACTGACAGAACATCGACGAAGCCCGTGTCTGGGCTTTTAGCTAGTACCTCCGCTGTTAAGTATGGTATATCATGCAGCCTATGCAAATTCAGATAGTTGCGAACCCAGCGCTCTTTACTTACCTTCTGAGTTCATGGAAGGCATATGCCCTCACTGTATATGTCTTTGTCAAAAATCCATTTTGTTTCGTTTGTTTTGTTAAGTGTTGTATAATGAGTCAAAGGAGCGCCATCCTACTCTGTCTGTAACTCGTCGATAAATATTATCTTGTCATTTTAAAATACATTCTGATGAAACGTCAATTGGATAAAACTATTTTTCTAACGACTGCGTCTCCTTCCTCCTGATTGCTTCCTGGAACTCGCCTCATCGTTTCTATCGGTCTCTATCGCTTCTAGTTGTTTGCTATGTTGACATCAGGAACCAGGCCTACAGCAGTTTTCTCAGTCTTATAAATGCCCCGCACCGTTATCTGTTTGTCTGCGAATGCGAATTTAGAGACAGTTTTTCGAGACAGAACTGCCGTTTGTGTTTAAGTTTTCTTAGGTCGGGTTGTATAATGACCGGGATAGTTGGAATGAACAATGTGATAAGCCACCAAACTGCTAGCCTGCATTCATTCGATTTTTTATTTGCATGACTTTTACGCTCGGTGGCGTTTGGATTTTGGGTGACAATAAATGTTGTCGCCTCCGAGAAATGTATCGCATGTGGGGGCCAGCGCCAAAGTCTCAGTGGCTTCCCTCCGTTCGTTCTCTCTACGCGCGTATGATGGCAGCAATTGATGAAGATTTGTGAGTAGGCGTTCCTTGCATCTCGCACCGCACGCTACGGCTGCTCGTTGACGCAAGCCCACTATCTGGCTCGTTAAGTTTGATCCGCCTTCTAAGTGTTTGAAGGCGGGCAATTATAGGGAAACGTTAAGCATTTATCCGGATAAGTCCGTCAGGGGATTTTAGGATGAGTATGAAAGTGTGAAACCCTTAAGTGATCCAGGGTGTATTCAGCGAATATCCAGGGCGAATATCCAGATTGTTCTCTAAACTCATTCTTTTGCATGCACACACCACATGTTAAACGGGACATTCGAATTATGTACCTTTAGCTGTCAATTCGAAGTTTTCAAATAAAGAAAAAGCAAAATCATATGAGAAGACGTTTTTCTCACTGACGTCTAGAAGAGGCTAAGACCTTTTATTAAACACAAACCCCGTATACGTCGATTTAGCGGACGTATTTGCTGTGACAGTGAATTATATTTAGGCTTACTTTAGTTTACCGAGACCTTGGAAACATAGCAGTCAGTTTATATTTGACACAGAAATTATAAAAAAATCTTCATATTCTTTAACTAGTTGGATCTAGTGTGTGCACACAGAACTGTTAGGACATAATCGCACTTTCTTCACTTATATTGGCACTTGTCATTTGCACACTAGTAAAATAAACGTTAGAAACTGCTCCGATTTACGGGACAAGGTAAGAAAAACCATGCACAAAGTTGCATAACGTCGGAACTAATCTAAGACATACGCACATTTCCGATGCCATTTCGCTGTCGAGGGCGACGAGCAGGATTACAACGGTGATAGTTGGAAGGAATCACCGTATCACTTTGGCCGGAGAGGAGAACTCATTAAATCTTCACGGTCTCATCTCATTCCGATGGGAAGGCTAGTTTAAGGGACGAGACAAGTCACAATGACTGACCTCCAGTTACACGTGACCGATTCGACTCATCCCTGCCTACTGATCGGACCAGGCAGTCCGCAACCAGAGAGGTCAATCGTTGCCTCACAAGGTAAGAAGAACCTGACATGCGTGTCGACTTCTTTACAGGGCAGTAGACTTGCGTCTAGTCTACCTCACTTCCCGTCTCTCCCTCTGTCTCTGCCCACCCACACTGAGGGTGAACATGTGCTCAGTGGATGGCGGAGGTAAACGGCTAGTCTACGTGGGGCACACAAACTTGTCCCTACCACCACAGGTATCAGGTTTTGTTCAGTGAGTCTCTGATCCTATCTGAGTGCGGGAGCCCTAAATGTCACATCATGTAGGAACTAGTGCAACCTGAAACCTATTTATGAGTAAGACCAATTTATCTCGCCAGTTGGCAACTAGTTCAAGCTGTGAGATCGAACTAGACTACACAGCCAACCTCACTGAACGCAAAAGCACTTCGGCTAATACTCGTCAAGTGTCACCGTCAGTCGCCGCGACTACTGGGACATGGCCGCTCTGCTCAGCATAACTGTGTGGATGTCAGGCAGCGTCAGCTTGAGATTATCGCTCCATAGACGTAGGCATTCTTCACGGCCGTCAAAATGACCACTCCTTCTATTTGACTAAAAATTGCAGTCGGCAATCAAATTCGACGAATCCCGTTAAGAACTGCTGTTTTCCAAAGTTGAGGTTAGTTATCGCGGAAGAAGCTATTTTACAAATAGGAAAATTAATCCAACAGTGCAGTTTCACAATAGGTCAATGATCAAGTGGATAGTGGGCCCCAAAACCATTTCTCCTATTTTGAAGGAGCAATTTATCCTGGGCCGAGTGTCAAAATAGATAAAAACCCTGTCTATTGCCTTCGTATATGACTTGGTAGAACTAAATCATGAATGTATTTTCCTAAAATATCAATTTCTTGAAACCTTTTAGTAGTTCGTTAAGACTGTAAGCAGCTGAGCCTTCAGAATGACAAACCATGGTAACGAGAAGGACGAGTTCTAAAAAGTTTCACACGCATTCCGTGTGTCTGTACGAGCGATAGTAAGACGCACTGTGTTCAGTTACTTCAGTGCAAGGATTAACATAAACACAAAACCTACGAAAGAGCGCCTGAAACCCCGCTCAGAACACGACGCCCTAGTCAACAACAATGTCGTCTTCCTTTCCAACCGCAAGCCCTTGGCGCGGATGCACCCTCGTTCAGGCATTGGCTGCTGTTGGTTTCTGCGTTTGTTAGAGAAGGCATTCGTCGAGATGCCCTGGTGGCGAAGACATTGTAGATTGCTAAAAACTGAACTGACCACCACCTCGTCTTTTCAATGATAAGGTTTTAAACTCCGGCAATGGGGGCATTTTAAAGTAATAAAAATAACGGAAATTAATACAGTAATACTGAATTTAGCCGAGCACAGACTACATTTTGCCAAGGAAATGGCCACTCGGCTGAAGCCAATGCATGCATTGAAAAGGCGAGATAATGGGGGTAAATTAGCCAGGCCGGGTGATGCGACATACACGACTAACACACAAGTCTCCAGACACACACAACAGCAGAACTAGGGCTGGTTGGACGACAAAAGATTTGCGTCTCGTCTGCAGAAAGAGCTATTTTCATATGACCCCTACAAACAGTGGTACACCCATGATCGGAGTGTAGACTCAAAGTTAAAAACCAAGTGTCAGAGAGGTTGAAAGAGATGCAGAACAACTGGCTGTCTCTCAGGCCGGCGAAAGCTCAGACATACTGATCTAGATGACTCGGTGGACTTCTTCGCACTCCTCAGATTGATCTACGGCTCTCATTCCACCGGAACCAAGTCGTTATTCAATTTAAATTTAACGTTAATGTTGTCGATGAAATCTCAGATTCCAGAGTTTTGGTCTGATTACCTTATGAACAGGTAAATTGACAATTTTTAGTCCACGGGAAGCCATTAACTGACTTCTCCAAAAGGCGAACCAGTGTTGAGTTTCTTCACACAACCCCCCGTGGGAGATGATTGAATCAGTTTATCAAATATCCTACAGGATGCCCTGAGGGACCGACTGTATAGCAACAGAAGTCTGCATATAGTGTGGCCCTCGACATGAGGACAAGCTCAATTTGCATGGTGTTTCGACAACTCCAAAATTTGAGCGTCACCACAAAATAACAGAAAACCGGGACAAATGCAGATCTAATCGACGCACCTTACTTTTTATTATTATCAGTCAACATCTTAACTGCGTTCTTCTCAATTCCTTTATTCCTCCTCTAGAAGAGGAACATCCCCAATTACCAAAAGATTCTAGAACCCCCATTGCACAACTGACAAGGTCTCTTCTTCGGGGAAGATACAGGAAATATGTCGAGAATGGGGACCAATCTCTGAGTCGCCTTTGTCCATTTTACCAATCTTCGACGTCGTGAACCGCAACGGAGTCTGCAAAATAATAACGTGTATCCGCAGAAGTACACGACAGCCTAATGTCGAGAATCAAGAAAAATACATCACCTTTGAAGACTTCTACGGTAACAAACGATTTGAGAGAAGGCTACGCACTGACTCCAACACTCGTCGGCCTAACATCTGTAATTCTGTTGTATGCCTATTGAAATGAGTGGTTTGAAATTGACTTAGATTACTGAATTGAGAGAGAGTTGTTCAGAATCCGAAATATTCAAGACGAATCAAAAGCACCTAAGGTTAGGTTATACGGCATTCAAGCCATGGACGATTGCGCGCTGAAGAACATAGTCGCAGAGGGCGAGTAGCGACGTCGTGAGACTTTTACTGGCACGTATGTCAAGTCCGGTTTGACCATGTACCAATCTAAAACAACTGTGGAATCCATCAAACCCACAGTAACTGTCAGCTAGTGGCCACACAGACTTAGGCGACTCTTCTTAAGCACCATCTCAAGGCTAATTGGTTCTGGAGCTTAAGTTTAAATATGAATCACCAAAAATAATCAGGTCTCTTGAGAGACAAAAGTATTCCTTCTAGGATTGCCGTAACGATATTATCCATAATAAACCGAAGGTGCATAAAGTTGTCCGCGTAATTAAGTTCCCCGTTGGGTCGTAGAGCTGAACAGTTTGTCAAAACCAGGTAAGCAAGCTGAGCCAGTCCCTCTCAATCCCCTCCAGAGGATGCTAAATATGAAGTGACAAGAAAAGGTCCACCGAACTCTGTTCACCAAGTCGACTGGTGGGTTTGGCAAATCCACCATGCTGAGGCAAATCTAATTTCGATGGTGACCACGTCCAATGGGTGACTGAGGAATACCTTCTGAAACGGCTCTTCTATATGGTACCGTGCGAGTAAGTGCGGACATGGGGGTCAAACATTTCGACAGAGTGACATTTTCAAGAACGCAGGTGCCTCGAAATCAACCGTCAGGCGAGGCGACATGTCGCAAAAGTGGGGCAGTATTTTTTAAGCTAAGCAGATACCGGATGCCAAGACGAAAATGCATGCTTGGAAAGATGGTCTATCGTTTGCCAATGCCATCAGCGCTCAAATCCCATCAACCAATTCACACTATCAACGTAGTTTTAGAGCCTGGATTTTTCTAAATTAAAACCTTTGTGTTTGCCGTAATGTCAAAACAAATCCACCTCACACTACAAAATAAGGCTGCCGTTGCAATTCCCGAATGATTTCGAACCCGACCTGCCGTTATGCTTGCATTCCGAGTTTCCAAACTACAAGCCGTATATTTTCCCCTTACAGAACACCATAAATTTCTCTACGGTATTAAGAGGAGACCTTATGGGGTTCATAAAAGTTAGCAGCAGATTTGAGCCATACTGTTAACTTTATAAGGCGCATTGGTATATGCAGAGATAGGACGTTTTACGAAAGGCCATTTCACGGTACTAAAATATCTCCCAATTAGAAACTTTTAAAACCGAATTCTACCCTTCCTTCGAGTGTAACATTGAAAGAAAACGTCATTTTCTACCGAATGAGCAAAAGAATGATTATATTTCTGCATGGCTTCCATGAACTATAATTGAATTTTTAAGGGCATCGAAATCACTGGGTAAAATGCTTGCTACTTATATACAGAGCATAATATTTGCATGCAGCCGGAATGAATTTCTTTTGAAGGCCGGCCTCCCGAAATAACTGAATCATTGTAGAATTATTCTGCAAGATTATTATTTTGAAAAGCCTACTTGATTAATCTTTTCGAAACGAGAACGCATTTTCGAATTTCGGCCGACATTTCATGAGTTAGCCCACCTACGTACCGTACGCTCAGTCCTAAGACGCAGCCACGATTAGTAGTTAAAGCCACCCTTTCTCACTCGAGGAAATGTGCATGACGCATATTCGAAAAACAGCGTCATACGGCTTTCTCGCCGTTATGCACGATTATGCAAAGACATCCCTGACGTCTTCTTCTTTCCAGGATTTGCTGCGGTCTTTTTGAGAAATAGTCTTTTCTTTATGGTCCTTTTGTTATAAGGGGACCAGCAGCAAACGGTCAGGCGGTAAATGAGCGATGCATGCACTTTATAGCTCTATTAATACGGAAACTAAGCTATTTACATCGCTCTCAATTTGTGGACCCCTCGGCTTCGCAGCAAGCTTGAAAGCTGCTATTTATTCACTCTTGACGTATATGTCCACGTTTACCCAACTATCATTTTAAATATCTTCTTGCAGCAGATGAATTGACGACTTGTGCTATGTAGGCATAAGTTAGTCCAATTGGGTAATAATTTGATTTAATTTTCGACTAGATTGCCTGGATTTAGCAGGAGGATTCTATAACTACACGACGGATCTACCTAATGATCTCCTCGGGGTAGCAGTTCTCCGCCCGGAAACTTGGCACGACTACTTGATTTATAGCCGTCAATGATACGGAATTTGTAAAACTTGCCTGACTTTTTATGACTTTTGTATTCTTTAACTGTTGTAGGCCGTTGCAAAAAGACACTCAGGTTGCGTAATTGATGACTGCATGGTTCGACGCACAGTCAGGGTTAGTGACAATCCGATTAAAAGGTCCAACTACATTTTTGACGGTAATATGAAAAAATCCAAAGCGTGCGTAGTGTAGGGCTTTACTTCAGTTTGTCAGCCAGCAGTGCGCCTGTCTTAAAACATTTCAACATTTCAATAATTAGGCAATTACCTTAGCACTTTTTTTAACTGAGATCGAGCGTATTCACATTGCCTTCGTGCGAAATTATCAAAGCGGTACGGGCATGTATTCTTCTAAAGGTCGTGCATTTTTGCTGTTGTGGCGATATGTGTTTTTTCTGAAGATATTGCCAACGCTATACCGTTATCGTAGTCTATCATTGTTGTGGCTGTCTGACCAGTTTCGTCCTTTCAACAGTTTAGCCAAAACGCCTCCGAGTTCAGTGACAGAAGCGTCCATTTATCTATCCTGGTTGCAGGATCTAATATCTCCGCCCCCGCTCTAGAGTGTTCTAATACTATATCCTATAGACTTCGAGAATTTCAATATTCGTTGTTTACAAAACATCCCACGTTTTCACGTGTTACGTGGTGTCTGAGGTAGGAAACGAATAAAATCCATCGATTCTCTAGTAGTTTTCGAATAGTGCCTGATCTATGGGCACAGAGAACTGCGGGCGTTTAGTATGCAGCAAAAATAAATGCGAGGAAAGTTAACTACTTTTCACTATCTAAGTCCCACAATGCTATCCATGTAAACATTGCGGAAGCTAAAGTCGACAGGCATACGTATCTGATTATTCATTACTAGGACTGTGCAGTGCTATGCTTCACAGTAGGGAGAGGAAAAGTGACAAATATCAGGGTGACCAATTAAAATGGTGATGACGAAAGTGGGGTCGAAAGTCGTCTGACGTTACTAAACATGGGGGCGAAATTACGATTTAGGCTCTGGGTCAGGAGGTAGTGATGAATCATAAACATATTTCAAAGAAGACATTATCCGTCTGCTGACCTTGCGACTAACTCTTTTGCGTGTTTATTAGGAGGGATATTTGTCCGAGATGCCATCAGGATTTTAAATAGCATTTTTAAAACAACCTAGAAATTGTATCGCAAGGTGAAAAAGTAGTCCGACAGATCCTTTTAATAATAAATAGCGTGTGATAAGTAGAATATTGTAGTCACAACTCACAATCGCCAGTAAGCCTACATGATTTATCAGGCAAGACATTTGGCAATATATGAAAAACTCCATAGATGTTTAGTGTGCGAGTCATGCAGAGGTTTTTCTGATTCAACGCCTCAAAAAGACTAGATAATGGCACTCCCTGTTTTTGCCAAGCGTCGACAACCCTCAACTCCTTTTCCCCACACTCTAGGAAGTTGACTGCTATTAATCTTCACACTTCTCCCTGCCGAATTGTGACGTACGTTACTACGTAGACCTGATGACGCATAATCGAAAGCGCAATTTTGCCTACTTTAACTTCTTACATTGGTCTGTTCTCAATCGAGCACTTGGGGAGTTCTGGTTGCGTAAGAACAAGTATAAGGCGCCCTAAGCTGAGAGATAGGGGAGATATTCGACTCTCATAACATTGTAGTAAACCGGCTCCAAGTCAAACCCCCCGGGTGACGTGCAAGACGGACTTGGATTATCAGAAATGGGAATTGCTTGTAGAACAAAAGCAGGCAGAATATCAATTAACCACCCTTAAAGCGCGCGTCATTAGTTTCAGACGAATGTTATTAGGTTGGATTTAATATTTGAAAGTATGTTAATAACAAAACGAGAATCATTGCGAAGTCACAATTAGGACAAATGAGTCTCGCGCACAGCAAACAATTGTAGACATTCTCGGAACAAATGCAGGTGCTCCTGACTAGCATACCGTTCTCAAAACCTAGGTAGTTCATTAATTTGTAGATTTACTTCCTTAGCCTCGATCTCCATCATTAAAGTAGTTTTATGATTTATTCTTGCCGCATTTGAACTGAATACGTCTTCATGCATTACGTTTTGTGGGTTTATACTGGACAGTTGTCAGTATTGAACCGTATACAAACCTATCGAGGGCCTCTTCCAAAAAACCAACAACATTTTCACCGATCAATTTACTAAAGCAGGCATGCATCAAAACAAGACTGCCACTCCAGAAAAATAGAAAAATACTCTTTGAGCTTAGCTTTAAGTTGGTTCTCAGAAGTTTCCTATAGTTTTATGTTTACCGGTCTCCGATTCCTAATTACAGTAGGCGATCATGCTCATAAACCACTGAACAAAAGCTTTAACCGTACTTTAGAGTAGAAAACATTACTTACCTTGAGGGTTAGATTAGAGTTGGGTTCTATTACTTCTGTTTTTAGTATTCGGTAAGAGGTCGCTGCTGAAACGACATGATTATATCTCATCTATTATTGGCGGTTCGACTAAGCTAAATGTATTCTAAAATGACACAGAAAATACGAATTATTAGGCTAATTATGAGCGAGGTAAGAGTGATGACACATACAGAAGTTAATCGTTAACTACTCTCTATCTCAAACAAAATGTTGCAAGTCCGTTAGTGCAGCTGTGAGGGATTTCTTCGATGGCGAGCGAGCGAATGGGGTTCACACTTCGAGCGCGCACCTGCAGCATGAATACGGCAAGCAAATGAGAAATGACCATTATAGCGTTTCTGTCTTCGTCAGTAAAGCTTATTAAACATCCTATTTTAAGGAATTGTAGCTTGCTGTTTTAGACTGCCTTTAGACAAATCAGAGCACCTAATAGAAGACGTTTTACTTCTGTAGGTTGCTCCTTGTCCTTGCAGAAGTATGTAATTATAAGGACAAAGAACTTCAACAAAGTCTTTAGGAAGTGTTAACTCAGATTGCAGACCATAAATGCCTGTGAACTGCACATGCCACTTCTACAATTAAGTTGAACTGGAACTTTTAAGTCGCATGTGAAATGGAGTGTGTTTCGTGAAAGATGTGATACCTTGCAATAGTAACATACTGTTAACGTCATTCATGACCGTTTTTTAACCAAGCTATACATCTCTGTACGTCCAACCTTTTCAAATAAAATTGATTTTTTGCACAATAAGTCCGACTAGTTTTTAGTCAAAAAACAGTATCAGACGCATTCTAAAAAGTTCTCTTCCATTTGATGTGTCTCCGTTTTTAAAAATCTTATTCCTTCTCCAAAATTACGTCATTTTTTTCAGTTCCCCATTAGTCAAGATTTTGTTCTGAAGCCCGGAGTCTTCAGCAGCCGGCACGCGTTAGCTCCCAGTTATTAATTTCAAGACGGTTAGGTCTACAATAGCACAGATAACGGTTAGGGGATAGGCCTCAGTGACTCTAATACAGATGAGGGCGACAAAATTGAATAGAATACTGCCTTAGTTAGAAAGGCAGTGAAAAGACTTCTTACCCTTCGATGGTAAAGGTTTTTCATAGATGTTTTGGCAGATTTTTAGTAACTAATATTGACCCAGCTCGCGTTGTCCGGGGGGGGGGGTCGTAGCTCGGGTGGTTAGAGCGTAGACTGTACTAAAGCCTTCCCATTACTTTTGTGGGCCTGAATCCCACCAAGGCGCCGGGTTTTTCAGAAATGGGTCAATATAAATGAAGCCTTTGATTATAATATCTTAGAGTAAGAAACTGTCTTTCGTGATGGAAAAAATCGGTATTCAGCAAATAAACCTCTCATATAGCAGTTGACTTCTAGAACACATAATATAGATTGGCTGTCGTCACACTCTGATGTGTGGCCTGATAGCATAACAAGTAAGTTTGAAAATATTTGCATTGTGGACGGAAACTAATGGAGGCGCATTCGTCTCTATTATAACATTGAAACGTGTCAGGTCTTCCCGTCAGTAGTAGTAGACTGGAAACCATATACGTTTTTTTATTATTTCTATTCTCTTAAAAATTCGAATACTAACAAATTTATTTTACCACTTTAATCTCGTTGCATGTAAATTAAGGAAAATATTCAATTACTGGAGGGGGGTTCTATGTGAGAGTTAACTCCAGTTTCCTAAGACGGCCTTTCAATCATGCCACGACAAAAATTCTGGGAACTAAAGACGGAATATCACAAACACCAATTCTTCCCCCTTAGTACGAGACTAGTAGCCATGAACGCGTAAGTGGCGGACATCGTAGAACTTGGCGGGCCTTACCAGAAAATCAATCCTTATAAACCATTTGAACCGGTGCACCAATGTTACTCGCAAATCTTCATTTTTCGCGAGAGGTCAGATAGCGAAACGGCAACTCCCACACACTGTCATTCACAAATTTATAAGTACTTCTAAGTGGTTGTTACATTCTCAAAGTTAAATATCAACGGTACTTAAACTTAGGGGAAGGCGCCGCATGGCTTCTGGAAAATTCCATCTAGGATATTTTTCATCCCTGACTTTTGGAAATAGGCTTGGAAATTCTTTAAGTTGAACGGGTTGGTCATCCGTTTTTCATGTGCGTTTTAAGGTTTCTCATGAAACCTGATGACAGAAACTTATATGAGAATTTTCGGACGTCTTAAACGTTGCGCAGGTTGCTCGCCCGTCTACCCTATTTAGGGCTATGCCCTTGTGCAAAAATGTGCCTATGATTAGGTAACCTACTGTAGCTGAGGTTTAAACGCAAGGCTTAAGTTCTGCCTTCTACATTTGAATGGTATCCTTTTGTTCTCTAACGGGAAAATTCAGAAAACATCTAAGCACTGTCTCTCTAATAGACAACTCATGAGTCTTTGCAATCTGCAAATTTGTTCATTAAAGACATCTTAAACAACGCTTTCAGTCTAAATGCAATGTAATTAGTGACCGATTTTAAACTGAGTTTTTGACTAGGAAGGCTTTGCAATACTGATTGGCATGTGAAATAATCCTACAATATTTCGGAATTAGCAAGATATTGACTTTTAGCTGCACTTCTTTCCGGTCTCCTGTAAAGACCGCATTCTGTAAGAAATGACTACTTATTTAGCACGCTGTTTTTCATTGGTTTTCGATGGCCTTATAAAGCTGAATATACTTTATAAAAAATATAAAATATTTTTTTCGTTTACAAATGTGGCAGCAGGTCACGTTATCTTAGGTCACACTGGAATTACGGGTATTTTAGGTTTTGAAAAGGTTTTTTAATTTCCGAATAATTTAAACAAATTCCGCCGTTATATTAGCGTTTAGCAATTTCAGTCTGCAAGATGTATTCTTTTCGCGTAACGTAAATCGCATATTCTTCTATGCCTTTGAGAATATGCTATGTAGAGTTTGTAAAATTTTGCAACGAATGTACTTCATGAGGAGCATTCATTAACGAACAACTACGATGCTGTATGAATGAACATTGCGCAGTTGAAAAAATCTCATAATGAGACACTTTTATAAAATTAAAAGGCACTCTTTCTTCGAACACAAAATAAAAAGACGACATGACGTGCTACCAAATGAGTGAACGAAGGCACATTTTGTGCACATGTTTTGCAAAATACGTTTAAATTCACAAGGCCATTGAACATCAATATGAAAACACATATTAATTAGGTAATAATTTGTGTCGAGTGCGGTTTTCGCAGAAGGTTTTAAAAAGGTGCATTTTAAAGCCAACATCTTCGCAAGTCCGAAATATTATGGGAACATGCCGCGTGATAAGTAATATCGCAAGCCCATCCAAGAAATCCTTCCTAATCGAGAACAAATTTCAGAATTTCGGTTAACATTTCGTGAGATCATCCACTAACTTGACAAACTCCTGTTCTGTGGAATCATCCATTCGAATAAATCTTCCATTTTTCGAAGACAACTGTAATGGTTTGAAGTCAACAACAACTTGTAATGTCCTGGATTTGGTGCACTAACTTTCATTGAGACTTTTGTTAAGAATGGAGAAAGTCGCATTTTAACAACTGATTTCCACCTTATCCAGACTTAGTCAATATCACTTGGAACTCACGTTGATGTCCTTCAAGGTAGTGATCGTGTTTTTCAGTCAGCTCTCTTTTCAGCCGCTAACCTTTTTTCCGCGGCCGACAGAAAGCTCAGCATGCGTGTTTTATCATTTGATTAAAACTGCGAAATCCTTTACTCGGACAGAGGACACTAGTGCGGGGAGTGTGCATATGGACAAGTAAAATATGACGGATATCGAAATGCGTGACAAAATTAAATTTCTTAATTCGGTCAAACTCGTTTGCGCAAAAGTCAAAGCCTTAAAAAATTTGGACTTTAATATTTCTTGGGCCATTTCCTCTAAAAATCCGGATAATTTTTTAAACTTTAAAGGGAATAAGAGTGATCTTATGTTTAAATTTTATTCTTCGTGCTGTGTACGACTAAACATTTTTTACGAACGTCGTCTAGACAGTTGTTTACTTGTAGATTTAAGGAGTACAGTTTAAAGGTGTTCAGATACCCATGGAAAAATGTGTAGCTCACTAAGTGTGCTGTTCATCTATTGCGTAAAATTAAGGTAATTATCTGATTATCAGGCCGCAAAGAGATGCAAAAGCGAATGTGGGGTTCAGTTCAACGATGGTAATGTTACTTACACCGTAAATGTCCGACATAATCAACAGCCATGACGCGTTCGCCGCTGTTAAATTATTAAATGCGTCACACTTTGTTCTGAGCGCAGAGCTATCCCTTAGGCGAACCCTTGGTTCATTAAGTGATTAGGCTGCTTTTATCAGCTCCTTTTGTCCTTTCTAATTACGGCTGAGGAAATGATACGAATGCTTTGGTTGGCAATCCGTCGGAGAAGCCTTATAGGATTAAATCAAAATTGCATTTTATAAGCAGAAAACAGCCTAAAATCGCTTGACAAGCGCCACAAATTTCTCGGCTCTATAGATTTAACTACATGTTTTAGCGTCGTGGAATTTTGTTCGCAAGTTTGCTTTTGACGCTGAAAGTTCACAGAGACCCAATGAAATAAGAGAAATCCATACCATTTGGTCTCTCAAGCACGCC
>CACRXP010000298.1:228899-278279 GCA_902702965.1 Spirometra erinaceieuropaei
GAATGAACTCATCAGTATCCTCTCTGATTTGTGTGACTCGCTCAGCAGGCACCATCTAGTTAATACCGAACTTCCCTACCTGGTATCAGAAGGCGAAACTCAGGTGCCCGCGCATCTGGAGTTCCCGATGAGAGAAAACCGTCAACGCTACGAGCACCTGAAAGAAAGAAAAGAGAAGGCAAGCGAATTTTTCATCTTTGTCCAGGACAGAATTTAATCGGCAAATTCAAACTGAAATAATAATTGAATTTATAAAATCAACGGATCGAATTCCACCTTAACGCACGAAGCACGATAGAACGAGCAGACTACGACTCCTAATGTTTTATCAACAAAAACTAGGAGGCGTGCATCACTCATGTTACCCATGAAGAAGGGAGAAGGCAAACCAAATCTTGCGCGTAAATCTAGGAGATAAAACTGAACGACACTGCTCGATATGCCAGTAGCAGTGGCCAATATTTTGTCCCAGTGAAACATCTTTTCTGAGGATTTGGCAAAATAGGCGTTAAAAACCAGATCATTGGCATGTCGGTGAAAAAGTCCTTCGCCACCGTTAGCTCCAGGCAAATTCAATTACGGGAATAGTACAATAACCGCGGTTGACAATTAAATTCTTTCATAGATTGTGTAATCAGTATTACTAGAGTGCGTGGTGGACGCATGTGCGGATTATATTTGGGAGTGTGTGGTTCTGGGAAGTAGACAGTGCAGGCAGAGACGCTGATTTTGAGTTAAGGTGAGAGACATTTGGTGGACTAATTAGGTCAGTGGATCAGTTAACTTTTGTGGGTGAGAGAAGGGCGAAGACAGGAGAAGACGCTAAGACTGGTGAAGAGCGTGGGCACAAAGTACGTGTATGCTGTTTGTTGAAAAGCATGGCCTGAGAAAGGCCTGATAGGTTTCTTTCTCAGGCCTGCCTTACTCCTCATGTGGTCGGAAAATCATGTTGTTATGTCTAATTTCTAGTATGGAACGGATTTGGAGTCTAAACTTGAAAATGTTTTTAAGCAGAGACTTTACAGTTGTTTGTAGTTTGCCGCAAAAATCGTCTAATTCTCAACTTTGGGCTTGGTATCAAAATTGTCAAAAACATTTTTGTCTAGTGTGTCAAACCTCAGATTACGCTATCCGAAATTTTTAAAAAACGAACGTCGGCTGGATAGCTAACACGCCTACTACCACTTCGTAGTGCTTAATAAGGGGTCTGTTACAAGGCTACGTTATTATTATCATTATTATTATCGGATATACGCGCCAGTTATCACAGAAATCTTGTTTCGTGCCTAGTAAAGCGCATTGCCTTCGGCAAATTAAAAAGATCTAATCCCGTGGCTTTTTCCAACGACAGACCTTTGTGCAATGCACGTATCAGCCAGTTATCAGAGGACGCCAGCTTTAGAAAATGTCGGAGGAGCCGGCCGTTTTCACCTTTGGTTGATCTTATACTAAGAGTGGAATAGCTCTTTGGTTGACGGCTAAACTGATACTTTGTAACAAAACAATTGCAAAAGAAAACAAAAACTCTTTATTCGGTTAGTGCTGCATTTGCAATTACTCAGCTGGTTTTAAATTTTCAAGAAGGCCTGACCTTTTTTGAGGTAAAATGCTATTTGATTATAAATGTCGCCGGCCATTCAACACGTAGAGGGAGTATATATGAAAGATGTTATCTAATTCATTTTCTTTCATGTGATTTTGTACATTTTACGCTTCTTATTAGAACTCGGTCCTCAACATTTTGGTACAATTCTCTTGGTCACTTTGAAACCCGGCCTCACAATTAATAGAGGCTCGTCAGTCAATCCTCCTACCTGTCAAAAAATCTGAATTTTTTCCGTTTTTATTGCCAAAAATTTACCACATCGTCTGAAAAACTTTAAAGTCTCTTTGAGGAATTGGATTTTAACTTTGCACTTTGTGAAAACGTCAAAGCAATTAAACGACCGGCATAGATGGATTCCATAATTTTTTGCGATTCAACACATTTCATGAGAGCAGGGATTTTTGTCCTGTTGCAGTGTTTGATTCGTTAACTGATTTTGGCGTTGCTGCCTTGGTAAAGACCATATGTGATTTGCTATTAAACTTACTGTCGTATGTTTGACACAAAGAACGCCTGATGGAGCTGCAAATATCTAAAGTGGCAGAGTCCCTAATAAGTGGTTCATGCAGCTAGACTTGCGATGGTACACTTACGAACGAAAGCTAATTTAACAGAATAAAAGCTGAATAAATACAACAATTTTGAGTAATTTAGCCTTAAAATTGTTCTTTATCGCGTTTGCAACTAGTTTATAAGAGGCTTTGAATTTGTCTTTTTAATAACATTCTGACATATCTACTAGTGGTTGAGATGGCATCCTGAAGCACGCACAGTTGCCGGAGAGCAACGTGTTCATTGCTTTGAAATTGGTTGAACTGAGTTTGAGGAGAAACGTAATATGTGAAAAAACAAACACCCTAACCAGATGAATCGCACTGCTTCTTCTCGTAGGAAGAGTTTCTTAAGACAAGGTGAAAAGTATAGCGGTGGTACGACAATGCGTTTCCATGTGAAGAAAACCCTTTGTCTGAATCCATCAGAATAGGCAGGATAACGAGAGCATTGGCTAGTATATTTTGATTTATACCTGAGTCGCAGGGGAACAAAAAGAATGGAAGATAAATATTAGACAGGATTACGGCAGCGGGCTTATCAATCCTCATGGAACCAAAGAAAAGACAATGTGTCGAAAGAACCAAAGACCAGCCTTGCTGAACGTTTTAGATTCACAAGAGATCATAATAAAAAAAAACGAATAAAACAAATTTACGGATGTGAAAGTTAGGAGAATCGTAACCCCACTATGCGGATGAAGACGACATTAGGTAAAACGGATGCTGTACTTCGGGCCGTAAATAATTTAAGAAAAACATATCACTGTCGAAAAAAAGCTGCACCATGAAAGGTATATCAAATTCTAAAATTTTGAAAATCATTTAAACCCATCAAAACCCACTTTACATAATGTTAATTCAAACGCACTTTTTTACTTTCTTCGCGCAATAGACTGATTTCCCCATAGTACCCTTACAAATCACAAACAAGTATTATTTCACGCAACGCTATGATTTGGGGTCTTATCAGTGGCAGGAAAATGAAGCCCACATTGTGGTTATGCATTCAGGAAAGTCGCCCTTACATGCAGTCAGTTTAAATTGAATATAAGTGCCGAATTTGATGGCGTTACCAACGGTACAACAACTCCGAGATCATTTTCTCCTTGTTCCTCTTAAAATTTTAAGAGAGCCCGCGTTTGTTCTCGTTCTGCCTTGTATTTTTGGTAGTTCCAGATGATGGTGGTTGCCTGTGTTTAGTGGGTGGAAGGACAATCTTCCTGCATGCCATCCCAGTTAGTCTACCGCATGATTTGCGGTTGGCAGGAAAGATTGTACCTAGGCGGTTTTCAGACCGTTAAATCAATTTTATGGCCATTTACATGTGCAATTTTTAGTTGCGAGAGTGAAGACGTAAACTGGTCTCGTTGGTTGCAGGGATTGTCAAAGGATTCATCGGTAGCTTATAGAGATAGATTGCAGGCCTCATTACTCCCCGCACAGGCCTTTTAAAGCAGAAGCCACAAATGTTGCTTAAGCATAGGTGACAACTAATCACGCATTTTAAACAACGATGATTATCAACTATTAATTTTCAGTCAGTCACTACCCGACAAACACTTTTCAAAAAATGAAACGAAGATTGCTGTGTTAATCCACCAGTATAACTTTAGCAAAAACTACTTAACAGTTGTGCAAAACTACCGTTTACAAGAATATAAACTTAAATCAACCCATTTTCTATAACATATTTCAGATTATTATGAAGAAGCGATTTCTTTTAAATAAACATGTAAACGGAACTCGTAATGTATCCTTTGCTTCAGGTTATTGTTGAAGTCAGAGTTGTCTTCCTGAAAATTGGCGAAATCGACACACTTAAGGAGTACTATCAAGCGGACGCCTTCCTCCAAGCAAAATGGAGGGAGCCGAAATTGGACGGAAAAAACCAGGAAGTACGTTTAGCAGACTGCTTTTTGTCGACAGATTTTATATAAATTGACAAGTAACACCCTTTCTATACCTGTACACTTTGAAACAAATTGACGAAAATAAGAGTATCAAATGGAATTTCAAACGTGTGCTGGTCCGACATCTGGTCATTAACCGTACTTATACTAAGACGTAGGTCTTTCTTTTCTGCTTGGAAGTCAACGACGGTCCTTTTGATCCCCAGGTTTTCTTCATCACTTAATCTAAATTTGCTGATTACGTTCAGAGCTTCAGCAGTTGTCGGGCTACAATGCTTGAGAAACGGCAACTGTTCTCATTTGCTTTCAAGGATTCAGAACTTGGCATTAAAAATTGACAAAGTTATTATTTTTAGAATCAAAGATAGCTCGTAAAAGAAGAAAAGTTGATATGAATGCCAATCAGTGAGCAACTTGCTCTTATACGAGTTGTGAGCAAACCACTTTTGGATATCTAGGTAACTGAGACACAGAAGTGTTTACTGCCGGACAATCCACAGAAAATCTGGGAATCGCAAAAATGAGCAATTTTCGTTCTTTTGCATATCAACTGATCACTATCTCAAACAGCTAACTCGCCTTGCTGGCAGGCGAAAAAGGAATAATAAATAAATAGCGCAGATGGATCTCTTGGGAAATTTTTTTTGGAGATGCAATGTGCACCAACAAGTTTGAGTGGTCGGCAGTTCGGACCTTTTACGGCGACTTATCGGTTTGTTCTTATATCTCCAAAGATAACGCTGCTTATTATTTGAAGCACATAAACGCCGGTTTTTTGTTTGGCTGTCTAACAGCAAAAGAGAAAAGTACGACAGTTTTCAAGATAACTTGACGGAACACGCTTTTGTCTTGTGCCATGTAAGAAGTATTCTTTCTCTGCCTCGCTTCACTTGTGCACAAATTAACTTTCAGTTTGTTGATCTCAAGAATAATGCATGCTAAATTCCGTTTATCACCTTTCCTACACGGGAACTAAATACTCCGTTATAGAGAACTGTACTTGAAAACGCCATAATCTTGTCCGTATATTTAGGCCACTTTGTCCGGCCAGAAATCCGTTTTGCTGACGTTGGTGATTTTTATGTCTAGTATACGGAAACTTGATTTTAAGTGTTGCTCTGGCTTATCAGAATGCCTTACATCGGACGACCTAAGGGACATACTTCGGTGATAGTATAGTTTATGGATGGAGTTACCTACTCCCGGAAACAGTTGTGCAAAAAGAAAACAACTGTCGATGTCTTTTTGTAGATGACAGAGAAAGAAATAAAAAGGCCTCAGTAGCGGTTGAGTGAAGGTGGTCAAAAAGCCTTAAGATAGTTATCGGAGTGGAAATACAACAATGCCTGCAAGGGGCATTAAATTCATTTATTATTATCATTTAATGGTTAAAATAGTGCCCCTGTAATTGGTGACAATATGGAAATTCAAAATGCGTGAAATCACAACGTTCTTAGATTTTTAGCCCTTTTGCTCAACACAAATGCTTCCCGGAGTAAGTAGCCTCAGCTATAAATCATACTCTTGCCTATACGTCGACTGTGTACAGAAAAAGTTCTGACTTTTGGGCTCAACTTAATTGCTTTTTGGCCTCGAAATATTTCGATGCAGTTTCGCGTATATGCTCAAGGCGATAAATGAATGTTAGCTGTGTCGAGCAAAACTCAGTGGAAACTGAAGTGCAGCCACCCTTCCTGAAACCAGTGCATATGTAAATTCTGCTTGCCTTCGTTTGCCTTACATTACCAGTTTTGGAAATGTCCCGTTTTACCTTTGTTCGTCTAATTCATCTTCTTGGAGCACCTGTGCGTAATCAGCATTTTACTATCAGTTCTGGAATCGATATACATATATACGTAGTTGGAAGCATTTCCACTTCCTTAGCTGTTTTGCTGGCAGCTACTCCATAAATCCGAGGTAGAAGGATGCATGGCAATTTTGTGTAGCAGTATAATAGGAATTTGAGTCTATGGAAATGGCTGATATTGCCCTCGCAGGCATTATGGACCGCATTCAACAATGACGGTTGAGTGATACTGAAACTTGCTGACACCAGGAGATAGAGTGTTGTCTGGGGGTTTATTCCATGAGAAGTAATTATATTTCAGCTCAGCATAACTTAGGGTACATGCAGATAACATCATGAACAGAGAACTGTTCTGTTTATCCTGGCGGATTCTTTGTTGTTGGAGGAACTTGAATTGGGCACATGTTTGTTCATCTATACTTAGAACTCGGGATATAAGTTAACTTTCAAAATGCGGGAACTTACTTTTGCAACCATAGTTGATATTGTTATTTACATGCCTCTGAGGCTGTCAACATATTTAATAATTCCACCTATTGAGAAGTTCAGAACAGTCTCTGACCATAAAATATTCATGCCAAATTTTGTTATATCGCTTTAAATAATAGATCTTTAAAATATTCAAGAAGACATCCAAAAAATAAATACATATTCACAAAATTTTACCCAAATGAAGTTAAAAAGCATACTTGTATCCTTACTTTATGCTTTGGACAGTGGTTGCGTCATAAGTAAGACCTTCTTGCCTCCTAAAGCGTCAAAATGCTTAGAGCTCTAGGAAAATGCGAACCAACATTTCCGAAATTGGACCACCTCCCCTAGAAATAAATTGTACTCCAAAAGTTTATAAAATGTCTTAAAGAACTTTCTAGGCAGATTGGAGCGTACGGATAAGTACGGGGCCATTTTAGAGGTCAAGTAACCATGTGTCTGTCTTCATCAGTGAGTACATATGTTAAAGAGGGGAAGCATCTCATGTTAATAATAAAAGCAAGTGCAGTTCTGCTAAGACCGCAGTCAGCATTTGTTCATTGACATTTTATTTGTCACATATTCTTAAAAGCATGTACTACAAGGTGTTTTAAGTATTACGAGAGCCTGTCTGGTCTAAAATATGACCTTAAATATGCCTTTTGTCGAGTTTAGTCAAAATCGTCTTAGCCCAGTTGGCAAGCTTGTCTTATTTTAGCAGAATTTACTTTGCCGTACGCAATGTGATATTCCGGTTTCCTATCTTTTGGACATTGAATTACCAAAATGCCGTCAATAAGGTTTGGAATGCGACTATTGCGCTACCCATAGTTCTGATCTGATTCTTTCCCAAAGTCTTGAAAGTTGTTTAATCCAAAATGTGTTTATTTAGCGAGGACAATCTGGAAAGTCGGAGTCCCTTCTAAGAATAAAGTGTTTTATTTTAGAGGTGCAAAAAGGGCTCTGACTGATGGTCAAAATGGACAAAGGGGTAAAAGTTTGTGTTAAGGAAGGGAACACACTTGATGTGTCGCACCCTCAAGCGGCGCAGTAGTCGAATGAATAGGCATTTATTTTTGTGCATCATCATTTTTTGCTAAGATTTGGACCATTATGACCACATTATCGCAAAAGTCTTCTCGGAATAGACAGCTACTCACCGTTCACTTCATGAATATCGTACGCAAACATGAGGGTTCTTGACAGTTCAGCGACATCCTGTCGGCTACCTAAATGCTTCATCAGCAAATATTGTTTGAACGTTGACTGATGATTATAAGGTCTTCATGCCTGGTTATAGTTTGTGGAAGGCACTCGATTATCTAACCGTCCGTTGTTCACTATATTAGTAAAGTCTTTAGCAAGCTGCATGAAGTCACGATTTAAAAATTCTCTTGCGTTTTTATGCTGACCCATAGTTACCTAAAAAACAAAATGTATATTTCTTAAATCCTACGTGTTACTGCTGCAATAAATGAGCTTGGTCACTGTTAAGTAAGTTCCTACTCAGCCTTTTGTCATTACAGAACGACGATATCAAACATAGTGGGTATGGCCGATAGGTAAGGTACTCCCTCTTAGACAACGCCCATTTTGTTCGTCTAACCGCGTACTTAGTTATGTGGCCAGTTTTTCAGGTCATGTTGATTAGAATTTCTCTATCAGTTCATGCAGGTCAGTTGCGAACCAAACAGCTAACTGTTATAACAGCTGTAACTTCGTGTTTTGACATGAATGATAATCTTTGGTAATTTCAAAACAATTTAGCCACGAAGAATTATAAAGGTTTAAAACTGTGATCACGAGATCCCTTGTAGTGCTTAATATAACACTACTTTATCCTTCTCCCCATTTCGCTTCTCCTTCTAGTCGTCATGGTCATCAAGCAATAAAAATATCATAAAGCAATAAAAAAATATCATGATCATTATCCCTCTCCCCATTTCGCTTCTCTTTCCAGTCGTCATGATCATTAAGCAATAAAAATATCCTGCTTTTCAGTACCTTGGTAGGACCGATCTGGATCTCTACTGGAATCCCCTGTGCTATGTTGATAACATACTCTCGGAAACAAAGGAGGTCCGCTGGCTCTCGACCCAGACCAAACCCAATGGTGAAGTCTACATTGTCGATCGTAGACGAGTGAGGGGGGTGTTTTTGGAGACTCTGGAGCTTAATGACTTTCCTCTTGACGTCCAGGTAATGCAGCTAAAAGGCACTTCCCACTATATAACTGTGGGTTGAGGTCTTAGCACTGTCGGTGCTTAATCTTATTTTTCTGTCACTTTTAAGGATAAAACCGGCTTTTTCAAATACATGTATTCTTCCTGAATTTAGTTTGCCTTCAGTGAAAAGTACGTTCATCTCATGGTCACTTTTAATGTCAGGTTCATACTTATTTTGCATGCTACAAATTCTTAAAATGCACAACACCTCGGAACTAAGCTGTTGCCGCGACAATGAATTCACTGTCTAGGGATGCTGGCAAAAATTTGTATAGCATGGATTTCATTACTGGAAGTTTTGATCATTGAAATTATATATGCGTGCTCCCTTGTGGACGCCTATGCAGATGGGAATCTGATCAACTAGCAAACTAGGCCGACTGTGCACATTTGTACAGCGGAATTGCGGATTTTGATCCTTTGCAATGAACTTATGTAGGAAATGGAAGCTGGTGATTATTACCTGTACCTTCCCAATGATAAAATCTTTTGCCGCGGAGTTACTTAATATAAACTCTAATGCTTAATGCAAATCACTGCACAGTAACTCGCTACTTTATAAAAGGTGAGCTACTCTCTATGAAATTCAAAACTGAAATCGGACACTTACACTCAAAACATGGCATGAACGCATAGCGAGGTAACATGTCTTCTATACAGATCCCACATTTCTAGTGAATGTTTTTAAAAAATTATTGTTTTGGTTAAATTCAACAGACTGACTGAGGTAAAAATGGTCTTTTACCGTCCCAAAAGTTTGAAGAATGTTATTTGAAACGACACCTGATGATAACTGGTTTGCTTTTTAACTTGCAATTCGTTTGGTTTGCTTCGATTTTTGCTTTGGATTACTACATTTTCTTTTGGTAACAATTCGTCATTTCGATAGTAAAATTGAATACAATCGATGCTGTGCTCAGTAAATGCAAATACTCCAAAACCTTGCGAATACAGCTCGACCTACCTTCACAAAAGTGCAGTAGTTCTTAAAGTGTCTGAAGGGGTAAACGGCATTGATATTTGTGTCGGTTGATCTGTGTGATCCGTTAATGTTTGGGCATATGCTCAAATTATTACACCTGCATTGTTAATAGAAGTGAAAAGACGAGTCCCAGGAAGTAGTCTTGAAGAAGGAGACACGATCGCCGGGACAAGAGCTTTATTAGCCTGACGTTTCGGATTCCTACTCGAATCCATCATCAGGGACAAAAAAGCAGAAACGGGTGGTTGTTGCACAAGGGGCTGCGGTATTTATAGGATGCAGTAGCCATGCTACCGCATACCTATGAACATTCACGGCTCCCCCCTTCATCCGGGATCGTTGCACTTGGTGTGATTATTGCTTGATGGCCGACATTCGAGTCGATAATTGCTGCAATTTCATCACGTGCGTTGGATGTTGGCGTGATGATTGCTCGACCATCTGACGCACCGACCCCGGTGTTGGGGAAAGTGTTCACCTCTGCGCTCCCCGCATGGCTTGTTACTCCGCCTAGGCGAAGTTTCAGCACGTAGTATGGAGTGGGAAGATGGTTGCACTTGTTGATGGACTGGGGGCCAGTAAACCATGATTCCATGGCCGAACACGCGGCAGCGGTGCGCAGAAATGACGCCAGCTCTCAAGTTGCGGCTCTTTGACGAGAACCGGCCACACATTCAAATTCGATGAGGCCGAAATTCTCACAAGAGATGAAAACCGCGTGAGCCGGAAGCTACTGGAATCATGGTTTACTGGCCCCCAGTCCATCAACAAGTGCAACCATCTTCCCACTCCATACTACGTGCTGAAACTTCGCCTAGGCGGAGTAACAAGCCATGCGGGGAGCGCAGAGGTGAACACTTTCCCCAACACCGGGGTCGGTGCTTCAGATGGTCGAGCAATCATCACGCCAACATCCAACGCACGTGATGAAATTGCAGCAATTATCGACTCGAATGTCGGCCATCAAGCAATAATCACACCAAGTGCAACGATCCCGGATGAAGGGGGGAGCCGTGAATGTTCATAGGTATGCGGTAGCATGGCTACTGCATCCTATAAATACCGCAGCCCCTTGTGCAACAACCACCCGTTTCTGCTTTTTTGTCTCTGATGATGGATTCGAGTAGGAATCCGAAACGTCAGGCTAATAAAGCTCTTGTCCCGGCAATCGTGTCTCCTTCTTCAAGAACTGCATTGCTTTATAGAAAAACTTTTAAATATTTCTGGTACATTTTCCTCAAAACAAAACATACTAGCCATTATACTCTCTCAGAAAACTTTCACAGCAAGCCGGAAGTTAATATAAAATCTCAAATCACACCGACATCGAGAAGGCGATAACCAAAATTTTTGTTTCCGCATTCTCGTTGTCTCCTGTGGATCATACTCAACATACTATACCATAATAATATGAGATTTTAACACGAGTTTATTTGGTTTTGGAGCTCATCGCTGTGCCTGTGGGGCCGAGGTCTAGTGGTCTGTCGACTGCCACCGGGAATACTAAATGTCAGCAGAAAGCAACGTCCCACAAATTAACTGGATAGCAGGGCGGACAACATGAACTCTGCTCGCCGTTGGCAGATTGCAAGTTTATTACCGACACTCTTGTCTTCAGTGATAAGCCTAAGAGAGATTTAAGTTTTTCTTCTCCTTGATGTGTGGATATGCTTACTGACGTGGTCCTCAAAGTCAGAAATAGCTCCATCAGCTAAATCCACTTTTTGCGGGTATTTTTTATTAACTGACTCTTTGACACCATCATCACCACCACAACATGTGAATCTCCTACAGAGTTAGTCCTGTTCAGAAAATGACAGCCATTTTCTCCCTCTAAATGGATAGATCTCATTCATTTTCTGATGAGTACAATGTACTTTCTTTGAGTAGTTTTGTAATAGCGCGATTTTTCTGGATAATTGAAGAGCACAGAGCTGTCGAGTATGCATAAATACAATTAAGCAGAGTAGCGAGTGTTTTTATCCATGCATCCAACCCTTCTAGAAAAAGCTTTCCTGAGTGACAAATCGCGGGCAAAAATCCAGCACGACCCGGGAATGCGAGTTTCCTTCTTTGTACAAATGGCCTTGTGCTAAATTTCAGGGAAGTAACGGTTAGAGGTAGGGTTTGAATTAGCGTTGGCGTTAAGGTTATGTTTGATAAACGGATATAGGTATCTCTACCGGAATTTTCTCGAGGTCACCTGTTTTACCTAAGGATTTCTATTCTCGCGACTTACCAAAAGTTCCTTTGGAGGCGCGTTATGATAGCAACCGAAAATCAGACACCGGTGTCTTCGCAACGCATCGAAATTGATAGGGCAACAATAGTCACAGAAAAAATCGATATGAATGCAGCAATAGTGAAGACACAGTATGGTTTCTGTGAGCAAAACTAAAAACTGGTAGGTGAAACAGCTGCATTGCGTGAAATATTAAAAAATGGAATGGAGTCCCGAACGTTTGTGCGTTCACGTACGTTACAGTAAAGTGTTTCAAAGAGATGTGACGGCGAGGCAGCTTCAAGCTTCCTATATTGCATGTAGACTTGGGAACATACGTATCTGTAGAAAACCTCAACTCACTAGTTGTACTCTCTGTATACTACTTAATTTGGGAAAGACTACCCAAGGGAAGTTGCAGTCCTACCTGACGCAAAACTTGAGTCCAGCTTATTTTTTCTTTTCCCCCTTTGCTTTTATTTAAGGGGACAAGAAGTGACAAACCGTTTCAGTTCTAATATTTTTCAATTAACGGATCCGTAAGATGTTCACGGACAAATTTACCATTCTCATATTCGCAAGTTTAGTGATACTGTCAAAACGTATTTTAATTTATGTACATCTGGCCAGAGCACGTCTTTTTGAGACATAAAGAGGCCTCTGATTTTGCATTAAGAAGACTATAGTGTGTAAAATTCGAAATATTAGGCCACTGAATATGCAGCTTTTTAAGGTTATACACGAATAATTGTTTCTAATAACTGGAATACTTTTTTTAGCAAATAGACGTTTTAAATGGAACGTCTTTTACGAAATTAGTATAATAAAAAGACCTCTATGCGTCTTTTTGAGAATAAATATATAAGTTAAAAAAGATGCCAAAAACAATACTAAAGAAGTGAGGGGAGATCATCATAGGCAATGTCCAGCATTCTCACATTAACAGAGAAACTTATTTCAATGCTTACAACTTCGGCTTCTTTCTTGTTTTTAAATATATTAAAAACCGAGAGTTAAATAAGGTTTTCCAAGCTTTCATTGATTGAGTGTTTTTATGCGCTTAACTTAGCGGAGGCCCTGATGCCTTCCAGGGGACAGCCATACTGGCGTTTTGGAAGGACTGTTTTGTGGATATTTTTCGCACTTTTGTTTGTCCACTTTTTCCATCCTGATTGAAGTACCTTAATTTGTTAGGGGGCGCTCACCAATCGCTCACACGGAGCTCACTCGTTCCGTTGTGCCTTAAGGGCTCTCTCTTGAGCCCAACCAGCAGCCGCACAGCGGCGCATGATATATAGGCAGAATGATATTACCGACAAAGACAAGGGAGACTGGAATGGCCATTTCCGGCTTATTAGCCGTCGTCAGCCAGCCATACCCAAGCCCGAAGTGTGGAACACCCGAGCCTCGAACTCACGACCTGTTGGTTTAGAAGTCAACGCCTTTACTCACCGGGCCACGAGCCCGTTGCCCTTAATTTAACTTAGCACTTTAAAAACAACAATTTGCAGTCCTTTGCTGCGAGAAATAGTTACTTCTAATTCACGAATAACAATTTTTGGTCGAAAACTCCAGCAGTAAATAGTGTCACTCGTCTAAGATCACGTTTCCCGTCAGAAGACCCAATGCAAACCCGTTAATAATTGGAAGCTTTGTTTAACAATCCATCCACCTGACCTGTTTGGCTTGCATTTACTTGGTTGCGATCGTAAATATGTGAATCTATATGGCAGTCGCTGATAAGTGACTTGCCCTAAATAAAATCAGCACGGGGCGAATCGGTATTCATTTTCTAATACGAGCAAAAATACGACTTCCGAGGACTAGTTGGAGGGGGGATTTTTTTAGTCCGACTCTTCGAATCTCCACCCGAATTCATGAGCAGAGACAAGGAAGGCAAATGAAAGCTGAAGAGAAGTCAAAAAATCTTGTCCCGATTAACGACCTTCACAAGGATAGGACACGCCTTCATTTGACATGTTATTATCACAGCAAGGCACACCAGCTTGCGGACGGGAAATGTGACTGTTTCGTCCTTTCAAAATTGTAACTGCTGATTCAGACACTGCAGGTAGTTCGCCAAGGTAATTATTGAGGAGACGAAGAAAGCGTACTCTCCCTACGAAAAGAAGTCAAAGTATATTTAGGTTTAATTTTCCTACTCAATTCCGGTCCCTAGGATATGTCACTCGAGACCAGTCAAAAAATCCGTAAATAGACGGAAATCGCATTCAACGGAACATTATGCAAACAGCAGAAAAACAACCCAGAGGCTTTACCGAATAATTAATTCATGGCTGGGAGTATTGCAAGCATTGACGATGATGCCCTTCCAAAAAAACAGACAGAATATCTGGACCTGTCGTCGTCGTCGAACGGGAATCAAGTTTTGACACTGAGAAGACATCTCAAAGCCAACTTTCCGATCATATATTACGCGGTAATGGAAAAAATCAACCGGCTTAACTTCTTTGATATACTCGTGTGTCAGAAAGATTTCGATGGTCCAACGCCAAGGTGTTTAAGAAAACGACAGCTAATACGCAACCTTTGAGCTTTCAGAGCAACGAACCAATCAACAACAAGAACAGTCGCGTGTGTTTTCTCTATAGGCATTTTGGGACGCACTGCAGTGAAGGGAAAGGTAAGGTTGCCTAATGGAAATCACTTCGACGCGTTTTCACATCAGATGGCTATCCACACAACTTCGTCGACCGATGTGTGCACAAACGAGATAAAAACCGACCCGCACAGGCACCCACTTAAGCCAGAAACGTCTCGGACGCCGTCATCAGCCTTCTAACGCTACTCGGATTTGGGGTTACACGCACACCGGAGACAACCATCTAGCGCCATGTAATAAGCTCATGGGACCCGTTGTCTGAAGTTGTTTACAGGGTCTGGTGCATTTGCAAGCATAGCAAATATGCCGATGGATTTGGAAGACTATTTTGAACCCGGATAGCCGAAGAGGCATCGATAATGAGGAAAACTGATATCAGTTCCCACGCGTCGAATTCGCAACCGCCTGCATTGTATCGTTGACAAGAAACCGCATCTGAAATAATAACGGCCTTTGAAAATCTGTGGAACGCTTGTGGCACTTCATAAAGTCTAACGGCTGCGATCTTTATCACAACGCAGTCACAAGAACATGGGCTTTATAATATGCTGCAAGTCAACTCGTTCTGCTTATTTGACAACCAAGAGTACGTTGGTTTAACTTAGGTGCTTGAAATGTTCGCTATCTGCCTCTAATTTGAGCCGTCGTTTGAATGGAAATAAGCTCGTCTCACAAATCACACACAGGGAATATCGATCACTGGCACGGACAATAGGCATGCCCCGGTAGCTCGGGCGGTGGAGCAGTCGAGGCGAACCCGGTCGCTCGGTGGTTTGTTTCTGTCCCAAGGCACGTGCCACCTACCTGCGCGTGTTTGCTCGTAAAGTTTTATAACAGAAACGCAGTACGGTGGGCGTGTCTGTGAACGCGACCAAGTCAGGAAGTGGAAGGAGGTTAAACATTTGTCTTTACATTTCGCAAACGAATGGCAATCCATTAAACTAATGACTCCCGCACTATAAAATGCAGAATGTGCTGCGGGTGTACATTACAAGGCCATTTTCCATGCAATTCAACATTCATGGCATATGGTACTTGCGAATACGGAGATCTTATTCATCAGGAATGCGGAAGTTGGGGGAAGGAAACATTAGAATGAAAATTTTAATGAAGATGAAATTCCCTCTGAGCTTCTGGAGATTTCGTAGTCTGTGGATAAAATGAGATTGCTGTGATCGTATAACCACTATGTTTCTCTTTCTGCACCATAACTTCTAAGCTTGTGCTATCTTAAGCAGCTGATATATGTCTTAGTCATGGCTGACTCCGGGGAGGAGTCAACGCACACAATCTTGGTGTGGCCTGCGACCCAGCGGGAGAAACTCTACACCCTAACTGACAGGCCCAAATTAACACAGGGACAAGATAGTCTCAACTATTGACACATCCGGTAGATGCATCTGTTACTTTTTTTAAAGGTGGGTCGAGGATTTCCGTCAGCTGGCACGAGTTTTACTGCGTCGTGGTACTTTCGGCAACGTCGACTTTAGTGCCCCGACGAACTTGTTCAATTAGCACGAGGGAGAGTACTTCGGCATTGCCTTTCCACTTGTTCCACGCAGCAGCGGCTAGTCCAAGCACTTCAAATGACTAATGATGAGACTGGACCCAGTGACTGACGTAGAATAAAGCCCCTGTCTTACGCGTGCAACTTGCGTGTACAGTAGGACCGAAGAAACTACAGAATTTTCTTTTCTGTCAGACCTTTTTAGTTTGTGCTATCATTAGCAGTTTGAGTCTGCGCATATAATGACGGGCTGCCTCGATTGAGTAAACATAACCTTTTTATTTCTTGCCATCAATTGGGAAAATCTCTCATAGTAAATTACAGGCTCAGACTAAGACAGAGATAAGGGTTGTCTATTATTAACACATGTGTTCTATGAGCTCGCTACAGCTTAGCGACAGAACCTTTGAAGCAAATTCGAGATATCGCTTATTCAATCCCTTCTTGCTGTGCACATCCCCGTAGTTCTTTATTAATCAGAAATACAATGGCAGCTATTTCTTCGGTGCTCTACTTACGGATATGCCGTGTTTCTAAGCGAACTTACGAAAATAATTTGCAGTTTCATTGCAAAAACGGTGCCAACATCTGCTTCAGTGATTCAGGTTTGTGTTAAAGCTGTGCTACTACGTAGCAGTTTTCGGTGATCTGGTTGCCGTATCTTAAAAAGGACCTCTGTGTCGGCTGTTCAAAGGGAACGTACTCGCTAATCGTTTTTTGTCGGTGATTTGCGTGTACGCAGTCTCTGGTGGCCATAACACACTTCAGCATTAATATTATGATTGTGGATGATGTAGAAGTTTGGAATAATATGCTCATTCTGACTAAGTAACAAACCGGTCGTTACAGCATTTAGACAATACAGATTTATGTGCACAGTGAGACATTTTGTACTATCATCTGTGTGGAATTACCCATCTTGTCAGCTGACAGGTACCAGAACAAGGTATAGCAAAACAACAAGGGAATGATTACGCTCGGCTAATGGTTAAATAATATCGGCTAGCCTAGACTTTGAGGATATATTTTTTCGTTATCAGCTGCAACGGTTAACATTAGATTTGTGAGTAACGGCCTGCAGTTATTCATGGGTTTAACGACAATTTTGGCTTGGCAGACTTAACTTTCTTACCTTTTTCGTTTCTTATGCACTGTCCGGCGATTTGACTTTATCTCTTTGTGAAGAATTACCTTTTCTAGATAACCGCACGTAGTAACTTCATTACTTTTCAGTCATCTCTGCGCATGTATTCACAGGACAAGTGTCTCCAAATAAAACGTTTTGAATTTAAATCACCATGCCTAAATCTCTTTACGGCTGACTATTTCATATAAATTCGTCTCCCAAATCAGCCAGACACGTAGTTTTTGAAAGATCCTTTTGTGACCTACGTTATTAGTTCCATTTAGGAGTAATGAGAGAAATCTTAGGTATATCATCGTCTAACGTAATAAAGGCATTTCTCTATAATAAGTTGAAACCTTACCGATCTTTCAAATTTTAAGTCGCAGCGATTCCGTATGATTGATTTTCAGACTTCATGGATAAAAGCTGAACTTTTAACATCGATGTCGGATTCAAAAAATTGTACTCTCGTTCATTCCTTATCCAAATGGAAGTGCCGTCAATATGTGGCCTATATTTAGTCGTTGTTTGCAAAAAACGCTGGTGCCCAATCACGCTGATGCATTAGTAAGACTCAGTATCGTCCTTATACGGCGACAATTTAAGCCTGTATCTACGACGCTTACTTTGGGCTGTCAGACGCATATTTAAAGACCCTAAGACGACAAAAATATTCTGCGCTTTCATGTTATTTTAATCCCTTTGAGACATTTGAGTTTTTAATGGCCCAGTAGCTCCTCCGATGTAGATGGAAATTTGTCACGCAAATATTCAATAAGGTCTATACGTAGGATCCTCCTAGATTCAAGACATCTCAAATGCATCTTTTCAAACGTATTTATTCTATGGAGCACGACTATTATAGCAATATGAACTGAATGGAGCAAAGTGAATAATTCTCGTCCAAACTAACCAAAAATATGAGAGCGAGTATTCAGCACTGATAACTTCGCACTTTATTTTTATCACACTTTCTCCACGACGCTGAAGATCCAAAGTGTTCAATCCTTGCTCAATCCTTTAATTTATTATTACGCAGATGCCGATTATCCGATGGTATATTGGTCAAAGTAATCAGTAACGTTTTAAAACAGAAATACCTGCTTACATTTATTTGCCGAAACAATCTGCTTGCAACATTATTGTAAATAAATTACTCGCGTTTGGATGCTGTTCACTATTCTGGGACCTTTTTAGTCCTCGGAGTTTATTTAACTTCTTAAAAGATCACCATTTATGCGGAGTTTGGCTTTTATCGACTTTCAGTGCCGAAATAAATTTAAGAATAAAACCCTAAATGGACTCGCAAAGCAATCATGTGCTATCCTTTCTTTGTATGGACTTACATCCTCTGTCCCTCTCATGCATAAAGGAAAAATGTTGCACTTTTATAAGGTTTGATTACTCTTGCATTTTTTAATTGTGTTTCTGTATTTTAACAGGTTCGCTAGGCCTCCATGCTACGTATTGTTTTCAGCAAAACAAATAAATACACGTTTTCCCGTCGCCACAACGGGAAATTCGTTTTTCGGACGAAAAGCGTCAATGCATTGAAATATAGTAACCAAAATTAAGCAGGACAATTTAAAAAAATAAACATTAAATGTCCACACTGATCGCCTCCCAACTTTCTGAACTGAGTTAATTGTAAATACTGCACCAGACCGTCTACAACAGGCGACCCAAACCTGTACAATGAAACATCAAACCGAATTAGTCACGTCGGACTCAAACCCACTTAAATAAGCATGGTAGTCATTCTTTGTATGTCATAGATGCTTGGGGGCCTTCACCCGATCCTTACCGGAAAAGACACTCAACATAAATCCAGTACGACAAATAAGGTAAGATGATCCAAAATCCGGTTTCATGCCAACCAAGGTTGCAATCGCATGTTGAAGCATTTTCTGCCTGCAGTTTGACAATTATTCACTTCCGGCGCACATTCCAGTCCCATGTATCTGCATATAGTCAATCATTTCAGTTTGCTATTCTAAACAGAAAAATATGAAAACATGTCGTAGAAAAGGTTGGCGCTTCATAATTGGTATTCGTAACCACAACTCGTATCACAAAATAATCATCTAACGTTCAGGAATAAGTTACCGTAAACTAACTGTTGTGCTTCGTTTGCTGCGCGATTAACTTTGAGAAGGAGATCGGCTGCAGTGAGATGGCAGCCTAAATTGTACCTGATGCCCTCAATAATCAGCCTTGATAGATATATTTTTAATAATTTAACTACATATAAGCTATACCCCACAAATCATGCATTCCAAATTGTGCAAAATTTTAAGTAAAACCGTGTTCCATCCACTGATAAGCGCGATTTTCCATGGAATCTTAACAAAGATTTTTACCTGTCAGATACTCACCTTCATCAACCAAAAACTAGAGGGAAAACGTATGCCCGCCAAATGTTCTGTGAACCGATCAATAGCGTGTAGTCTACGGCCAGCATGATTCCCAAAATCTGCAGTTAAAAACTAGACAATTTTACATGACGCTGACGTTTTACTACATACATGTTTATGAAATAGCCCAAAGCGAACTGGACGTCCCATTTCCAATGGGAAATGATTTTTACCACATACTGTCTGTTAACAAATAGCCGCATAATTATTTTGAACTATTCATTTTAGCTTGATGAAATCCTTTTCTTTTTACAACGAAACAGTTCTTGACAATTTGATTGTATCACATTAGATCTCAAAAACAACTTTCTACTTATGGTTTCATAGCAAAAACAGGCACAGATACCGCTCGAATGCATTTAAAATTATTCACTGGAAAACTGGTTTTCCCACGTCAGCCGCTCGGAACTGTGATAACTATTTAGCCCCTACGAAAGGCACTTGTGACACTTTTCGTATATCTATCTCCATTGATAGGACGGTCTGACAATTAGGACTTAAACAAAACTAAACAAACAGTCACGAAAAAACTGGACTCTTCTTGAACTAAAAATAATCGCTACTCGGGCTTTTTGAAAGCTATTTTAGAAAACTCGCAGGTGCATTAGGTTTCTTCATCTTTTAAACCAGTTTTGGAGAATCACATAGTACCGTCCTTTGCAATATTACTGTCATGTATATGGAGTTACGGCCGGTGTTACAAGAAAAAACCGCATACTTGTTTTTTCTACCTTCTTGTCGCCTTTCGACTATAGGCAATCTTTTATTATGATCCAAAAGCAAGTGCTATGCATAATTTCCCAGATCTTGGTTTGATTGCAACGTGATTCACTTCGTGCTTCAAAGGATGGACAGTCGCAGCATTTCTTCGTGCTGATTGCAAATCCAGGTTTTCAATAAACGTGGATTTGAGTTTGGATCATTCGAAAATATCCTTGCATTGCACTCGTACTCTTTATTTAACGATCAACCTTTAAATATCAACCATTCAAAATGGTTGTGCAGAAGCCCGAGGCCTGGGACTCGCCTGTTCGCTTCTATCAGCAATCTTTTTGGGCGCGAAGCGCTCCGATCGGCTCGACGGTGGGAAACCTTTGCCCTTCGAGAGTCGTCAACATATGCGCAGATTCGATTTCTGCACAGGTGTCTCGACAACAATGTGCTGCCGAAGTGCGTTTCATACAAACCTCCGGTTAACACAGAGCTGGCGAGACGCGCAGTACTTCAGCACGGCCGACGAATGATCCGAGTGCTCCTTCAAGACTGTTACTCACGGATTCGCAAATACCGTCAGAGGATTGACCAAGAGAAAGCAAGGTGCTGCGAGTTCATGGGCGAGGATGGCATAAAACTGCTTCAGCAGAGGCTGGCCGAACGAACCCGCGAACATAAAGCAACGTGAGAAGCAGCCCTAGAGAACAAATTTCGTAAGCTGCCTGCTCCAATGTCATCCAAGAACGACAAACTGGTACACAACTTGTCGTCAAAGGAGCTGACGGAGGAACAAAGGCAGGTTTTACGGCATGAGGCCTCATTCAACACAGCCGATGCCAAACCTGCCAACTTGATCGCAGCAGTGGAATCAATCCTCAGCCGGACGGGAGCGACAGACGAAACGAAGAACCTCATTCGACACCAAGTGTCCTCCCTCCTCATGGCTCATAGGCCGCGCGATGTGCTTTCCAAGGTCGAGCGCAATGCACTTAAGGAACTCAGGGCCGACAACGACCTCGTTATCGTGCCTGCGGACAAGGGGCGTTCAAAGGTCGTATTGGACAGGACAGACTACAATCAAAAAGCCAAAAGCTTGTTGGAGGATCGTCAGTCCTATGTGCCATGCGAATCCAACCCCATGAAAACGCTGACACGCGAGATTAACGCGACGCTGTTGGCAATGGAGAACTCAGGTGCAATATCGCCAATCGACCGACGCATGGCGAGAGCACAAGAAACGGCCCTAGCCCGATTCTACGGTCTCCCAAAAGTGCACAAAGAGGGCGCTCCTCTCCGGCCTATCGTGTCACTAAAGGGCACTCCAACCTACGGACTGGCAAAGTGGCTGTTCCAGCGTCTCAAGTTTCTGACCTCCGATTCGAACACCACAGTCAGCTCGTCAACGCTCGCCAAGCGATATCATGGTTTCCTTTGATGTCACGTCCCTTTTTACTTCTATCCCGCAGGACCTGGCAGTCGAGACAATCGAACTACTCCTACGAGAGAAGTACGACGAAACGGAGAATCGCCTTGGACACGCCCAAATCATCCAGCTCCTGAAGTTCTGTCTCAAGACGTACTTTACATTCGACGGAACGCCAATGGGTTCGCCGATTTCGGGACTCATAGCCGAGGCGGTCCTTCAACGGCTGGAGTCGCTGGTTTTCCGACACCACAGACCGAAATTCTGGGCTCGATATGTGGATGACACCTTCGTCGTCATCGAAAGGGATCAGGTGCTGACTTTCAAAGAACAACTCAACGCCGTCTTCCCGGACATTCAATTTACGATGGAGGAGGAGGAAAACAATCAGCTGGCCTTCCTGGATGTCCTCGTCTGCCGCAAAGATTGTGGTGGCCTAAAAACCAAAGTGTTCAGGAAAGCGACAAATACGACGCAAATACTGAACTTCAATAGCAACCACCCGATCAGTCACAAACGCAGTTGCGTAAGGGCGCTATAGCGGCGTGTTGAGACGCACTGCAGTGAAATGGAAGACAAGGTTGCTGAATTACAATATCTTCGACGGGTAATGAGAGCCAATGGCTACCCGCGCAACTTTGTCAACCAGTGCATACGAAAAGGACACCAGAGACCAAATCCAACTAGCCCCAAATTTTGGCGGGCTCTTCCGTACGTGAAGAACGTCTCGGAAGCCGTCAGTCGTCTTCTCACTCCACTTGGAGTTGGGGTTGCACACAGGCCGGAAGCAACCATTAGACGCCAAGTAATGAGGTCAAAAGACCCGCTGCCACGGCAGGAAACGTCTGGAGTCGTTTACCGGATCTGGTGTAGTTGCGGACAAAGCAGTTATGTCGGAGAAACTGGGAGATTACTCCGTACGCGACTTGCCGAGCACGCAGCAGCAGTGAGGCGGGGAGACGCTAACTCTCAGGTGGCGGCACACTCGACGGGACCCGGCCATAATTTCAAATTTCAAGAGGCCGAAATCCTCGCAAGGGGTGACAACCGCGTGAGGCGCGAGCTGCTCGAGTCATGGTTCCCAGGCCCGCAATCCATCAACAAACACAATGACCTCCCGGTGGCCTAATCCGTATTGCGATTTTCCCTGGGCAGGAGAATCAGTCACGTGGGGAGGGCGCGGGTGAGCAATTATCACGGTGACATTGAGCCAGTTTGCCGAGCAATCGTCACACCAGCATTGAGCACGGATGACGAAATCGCGGCAATTAACAACTCGGACTCGGACCGCCAAGCCACCGCCGCATCAATTACGACCACAGCGGCGATTGTGAGAACTGTTAATTGCAGTGCGCATACGGTCCCACGGCAACCACGTGCTATAAATACTGCACTCCTGGTGCCACCTTCACCTCTATCTGCGAATGTCTCTGATGATGGGTTCGAGTGAGAATCCGAAACGTCAGGCAAATAAAGTTCTTGCCCCAGTGATCGCATCTTCATCTTCTGAGAAGCCCGAGGTTTACCTAAAATGTCCTCACTCGGCCAAGTTAAACGAATGTCTTGCAAGACAACTTCTCAAGTGTATACAAGAAGTCGACGTGTACGATCGTAACAAAACGTCTTCTGATAAACCGCTCTCGTTAAAATAACACATTTTAGAGCAATATGCCAGTATGCCACGTAATAAACACCTGGCTAAATACTGTGGCGCCTGCCTTTGTTAGTTTTGATTCTTGCCATGTGTCATGTGTTGTATTTAAAACTGTACAACTAATCGTAGCATGAAATAATGAGAATCAAAACAAGTGTGTGTTTTGCTAGTTGTTTCACTACGACTGTGTTTTGTTGAGTTTACATTTCTGTAACCACCTTTAAATGGTTTTTAAAGTTTTTAATAAATTCAATAGGCTCACAGTCATTGGATTTTCTATTTGACATCCACTAACAGGACTTGACGATCACAGTGACAAGTGAAAGACCAGACACCGAAGTGGACCTTATTCCAGACAATAGTGAAATGTCTGCCATAAATAATCAGACCTTTGTCGACCAGCAAGTAAGCGAACTATTTTTACCTGTTCTTGTTCGAAAAGAGTAAACACAGTTTGTCAATTTATTTCAGATCTGCTGTTAGGGGCGAGTAAACTGTTTTCTGACTTTCATTTCTAGGTCATGCCTTGCGGAAAATTCAAAGTTTATAGAAAGCCACATTAAGACTGGTCATTCTGTCGGTCATTATATCCTTTGAGATCTACTTGCTGCCTATTTAACCTCTAACTCCCTACGTATGGCTATGTGACTCTTGAAATCAACGAACTTTTATGAAGGAAGAAATTGGGGCGATAAAGAGGGAAGGGGAAAAGCTTTCTGAGACATTTCAAACCATTAAGACTTATACAGCTTCTGACTGTGAGAACTGAGCACAAAATATTGTGACTGAGATAGCTAGAATTAAGTGCCTGCCTTGACTGAAAAGGCATGGGACGACAGCATATTTTTATTTTGGCTCATACCTACTTGCCATGTATATCGACGCAACAAATTTTGAAGACTATGCTAATCAAAAGGCCATTTTATGTGGTGATACTTGATACGGACTCATTTTAGTCATATAAAAACGATGAGTTGGGATAGATTGAGTAACCGCAATAATACGACTGCTCATAGTCGCTCACATGAACAAGGAAAAGCAAATTTTACTAGAATATCATGTGCGAATGCCTTCAACAAATATCACTACACTTTCCTTTGACAAAATTCGGGCTAAAGTAATGCCAACCAACCGTTCGATAGCTAGTTCAAACATTTGATAACACGGATGCAGACGCATGGCTTAAATATGCTGCAGTCCAGGCCACATCATTGCATTTAAATAAACACTTATCTTTCGAAAACTACCTCAGGATTTAAGCAAAAACTGACAAACTGGAAAATGAAATGGCTTGTACGGATGAGACGCTAAATGAGGGCAAAATTTACCTTGAATCAAAGTATATCAAATTTTCCAACTTCATTGAGTAAATGAAGATCTAAACTGTAGTTTTACGCATTGGTTGTTTTCTCCTTCTCACTAATAAGAAAACCTTTGAATTTGAATAAATTTTACCGACAATCATATCTCGTTCATTCAAATAAGACGTTTCGTTCACTGCTTGCAAATGCGTCTCACAAAATAAATATTAATTTATGACATTTTTTCTTCTTGCTTTTTGTCTCCTAGATCCTGTAAGTCTCTTTTAGTCGCCATGCATGATGCTTTTCCATTAATGTCAAGCATAAACGACCCTTTGTTTTGCCTTCCACGGCAAATGCTTCGTTGTGATTTGGGCGACCAGTAGCACCTTCATAGTCTTCGTTCACTTTTTGATCTTCTGACTTGTTTCCTGTTCTGAAGGTGTGAATCGAATTAGACATTTGCTATTACAGTTAATGTTAGTCGGCTTCATGCCAGAGGGATGGTCTTTAGGGGAATTAACATAATGATTGCAATCAAAGAAACTGTAGACATTCATGTTTTATCGCAGTAACATATTCAGTCTGGTTTTTGATTCAAAATCGTATTCCTCTTTGATAGACTGAATATTCCCGGCTACTTTCTGATTTTTCACTGTACATATACTATTGCTAATTATCAGGACCAGAATTCCAGTTTTTTACGAGGCAGTTTAAACATATTAAGCAAATCTCACTACTCCTGGTGACTGTCTAGATCTGATTATAGGTGAAAAGTTTTTTCATCTCCAATTTGAATTTTTCGTCCAAAACCAACCACTTTTGGTTAGGTGGAACCGATTTTGGTTTTTTTACTAATATAGTTTACTTTGAAGGGCGAGCTTATCCTAGATCTGGCGGCTGTTATGTTGTACTTGAAATGACGCATAGCTCGTGGAGACACGAGAGACAAGGAAGACTGGAATGCCTACTTCTGACTTATTAACTTCCGTCAACCAGTCCCATCCACTGCCCGGTCTTTATGACCTGGGATTCAATTCAAAGTTCTTTGGTCGTGTGCAGAGCACGGGCAAATGTAATAGATAAACCCCCAGATTATTAGAGTGGTCCGCATTGTATGATGACTACATTCAATGTTACTAAGTCCTAATGGAAATAAGAATGTAATTGGTGGGTTAGAAACCTGAGAGTCCATATTTCAGTTCCAACTTATCCGAGTGATTCTTCTACTTCCATAGCCTGCCACAATAAAAAAAAGTCCGTTATCAGATAATTCACACTATTTCAAGTAGTAAAAATGATTTAGGGCAAACCTGCGAATTTTCCCAGTCCGTCTCAGTAAATTTTGGTGGGTACCGACCGCCACGTCAAGTAAGAAAACTAGAAGCTTGGAATCGCAAGGACTTGTCTCTCGCTATACTTTCAGTATTGGAGTTTGCAGAACATTCCCGTGCTTCCTGTCGGCCGAAGGTCTGGTGAATTGCAGACTCCATTCTATTAGAACAAATTTATCTCTTTTCCGTTACCGATAACCTATCCACATCGACAGGGCATCGAGCTATCTTCGTAATTTAGTGTAATTTTCCATCTGAATAGTCAACCGCATGTCAAAAAATCCAGCGCGTTTTGCACTTATTTCATGTGAAGTTGCAAATCCGATGGTTGAAACTGACTGCTTTATAGGTAACAAAGGCCATACTTGCATAAGCGGTAGGTTAAGCAACTGGGCGAATATGCGAAAATTCACGAAAAATGACTCAACTGTCGACAGTTCCCCCAAGGGCATATGCGAATATGTCCAACTAATAATGAAGTGTCTTTGGTTAAATGAAAAAGAAAGAAGTATTGAAGTTACTGGATCGGTTAGAAAGGAAATCTCTTTAGGAAAATTGGAAATTCCAGAGACTTGAATATTCTCGGCAAATAAGTAAATTTCGTGTACAGAAGTATATAAATCATTTCCATGCAAACAAGTGATTACAGCAAAATTCAAACCATTTTTCAGAAAACCTTTAATGTAATCGTGTCAAGGAAGACGTGCCACATCCACTACGGCATTTAGTTCACCATTTGATTTTGAAGTATGTGTTTTAAAACATTGTTAGAAGAGTTTGAAAGGATATTTTTGTCTTCTCTTTGTTTGGGATGCAAAGGAAATTTCGCTTTATTTTGAAAAGAGTCAATGGCGCAGAAATAAGTGATTTTATTCGTGCACATGTCGAGAGACCGACCAGTAATTAGCAAGTGCAAGTATAAATTGGCTGCTATTAAAAACACGCCATTTACTGTTTGCATTCCGGTGACAGTAGAGTTAACTGAGATTCAGGACATACTTGAAGCGTCAGTTGAAACATGGTAGTTATCAGAGCTTAAGTTGACTTTCCGAAAAGATAAGCTGATTTATTCGAGCTCACACAAACCTTCTGAGTTAAAGAATCATCGAACGCTTTTATGTAATAATGAGTTTTCCGACGTTTGTTTTTATACAGATGTTGGCTGATCATACTTATGAATCCATCTAAACATGGCACCTAATCGCAGAAAAAGGAAGGGTTGACCAACTTAGGCTTTCGACAAATATGCCCTTAGATAGGTCAAGAATATTCCCTAATGTTGGCGAATGTGCATGGACTTCACCTTTTGCCTTTGGCTTATTGATGTTCTTTCTTGACAGCTATTAGTAGGTTTTCTACTATGATCGACAAGACTACCATTTCGTTCATTACCGGGAGCATGTCGGTCATCTTTGTTTCCTTTGGGCGGCTTTTGCGATTATAAGTGCACCACGGAATGTCTATGCATACACTATAATCCAGAAAAAACAAATTTCTTGAGAAATATAAACACATTTGTCGTAAATTTTCGACTTGGGTTCCCCAATTCGAAGTAAGTGTGCAAACCAGTTAACATTTAAATATGCCTAAAATCGATTTTACCCTATCAATCCTGCTGGCGGAATGTTCTGATTGGTCACTGTCTTTTCCACTTTTTGAGGTTGTTGTAGACAGCATCCAATTCCACGTTTTGATTGATGCATGAGTTATCAGAACGTATGGCCTCTAAGGATTCGCGGCCTTTCTTAGATGAGCAGACACCTACAATGTGAGTTTTTTCTCGGGCGAATTTGTGTCCAGTTTCTAGCGTATGCATGGAACCTTGGGAGAAGTGGTCTCGCCTTTCTACGGCCAGTTGATGTTCGTGTATTCGTGTAGAGGTTGATTTCCCAGTTTGACCACAATAAACCGCATCACAGGTGTTGCAGGGTATCTAATAGACGACTTCCTTCTTATCTAAATAACCAAACCTATCCCTTGGGTGTAAAAGCTGGTTAAGAAGTGTCCTAATCGGCTTGTGCGCCACATTTATTTGGTGCTTCCTCAGGCGTCTTTCAATTAGTTCGGACACATTCATAATTCGCCACTTTTTCGGTTTGGGCGCCTGATCGGAACAATCTCCTTCCTTGTCTTTTTCTTTTAACTGCTGTCGTCTCACGCATCAGTGTACAAAATATTTAGGATACCCATTCTGGGAAAACAGTTTGAACAAATAATTCAGTTCCGTTTGATAGGTTTCGTTGTCAGAGCAGTAAGTTCTTGCTCGGCCTTGTCGAGGTTGCTTTCTGGATACTTAAATGTCACCTGAAATTATGAATGTGACAAAATAAAAGATTGCCTGTACGCGTTGTTTCCGTTTTTAGGCAATAACTTTTGGATCTTTGTTTCTTCGAAAATTCCTTTTTTCCTACCTGTAACTTTATTTGTTTGTGCAGTCCAAAAAAATTCAACTTTCAGTTAGGTGACGGTTGTTTGGCTAAATCGTGCCAGGTTAGTTGGATTTTCTCTTCAGAGAAGCCCGCAGAAATGTGCAGTTGTGGTCTAGGGCGGTTATTGACGTAAACCATTGATGGTTTATCATGCAAGGTTGATTTTTGTCGAAACTTGTAAAGCATTTTCATTGATAAGAGATCATAAACACATGTGCTACATAGAAAATATGCCCTTCTGAAATGTGTTACACTAATGCATGGAATGCCGGATGTTTGAGCGACTCCAAACTAGCCACCTGCGTCTTGTTAATAAAATTTTATTAATTACTCCACCTACTGTACATGCAATTTCGTAAGTTGTTCAAAACAAGACTGACCAGGACACATGACGGTATGGAGTGGTAGATTGTTGAGGTCCAGACCCCACCTTTAGCCGAGCTACTTTCCGCGTCGATTATAATTTCTTGCTCTAAGGAAAAAATTATAAAACTATGGTCTGCAGATGACATGAGTTTGTAAATCGAACGAATACAGAAAAACCATTAATTCGCCGGACAAGATTTTCCACGAGATCAGAGAAAAGTTATAGGTTCACATAGACAAACCAGTCTAAAATCAACGAAAACTTACATCGAACAACTTTTCTCCTATATCCAATTGTCAAACTACTAGTAGGAATATTAATTTTGTGAGCATTTATTTTTCTTCGTGTGGGTTAAAAGTGTAACAGAGCATTCGCGTGTTTCTTACTGTAATGAAGTGTCTGGAATGTCGTCCTCACATTATGAATGTCCGCTATTGAATCTCATAGCGTCTTCTTAAGTTGACCACGGCGGAAGGGACACTGAAATAATGCAGTTTACTTTTTCCGGTGAAACTCAATGCCAGGAGTAACCAGGAGTTAGCCAAGATTATGAAATAAATTTTCAATTTGGAAATACTACTTGGGGGGGTTGTAATACTAATTATTACGCAAAATAATTCCATAATATTTCCCACTTGCCAAAATGTTGGCTTGTGAAGAACCTTTCTTTCATCCTCCTTTAAAAGCCGTACTCGGCAAAAGTGACATCTTTATTAGCATGCATTTCTCACATTGGTTTTTGATTGTCTTGTAAATTTAAATATATTTTGCAGAAAACATAAAGAAAATATTCATTCTTTTATTTAGTTGGTATGAAATTACATCTCCTTCATATTTCGTACTCGAATAAAAAATGCCTTTCGGTTTTAAAAATGTTTCTACTTATGATAATTTTTAAGTCTCTGCAGTGTTCGTGTGTGCAGCGTCGTACCTGTCCGTCTACTTATGCCGCTCATGAAGTATACAACATGGTCTGCAACTAAATTATATATTCTCAAAGTCAAAGAGAAATCTATGGTTTTCTCTACGCAGAAGGTGTACAGCTTGTGAACTGAAATCATTAAACGTTAATTCGACGGTTGATCTAGCTCAAAATTGCCCGGAATTATGAAAATTTTTAAAACGTCTTTGAGTATAAAAGGCAAGGAAGACGTGATTTAATACCAACTAAGTGAGAGAATGCAGATTTCTGTGCATGTTTTCTAGAAAATATATTTACGTTTATAAGACCGTCGAAAATCAGTGTGAGAAATGCATGCTAATAAAGATGCCATTTTTTGCCGAGTACGGCTTTTAAAGGAGGATGAAAGAAAGGCTCTTCACGAGCCAACATTTTGGCAAGTGAGAAATATTATGGAATTATGTTGCGTGATGATTAATATTACAAGCACATGCAAGCAGTCCTTCCAAATCGACATCTTGTTTTAGAATCTCGGCTAACATTTTATATGATAGGCCATTTACTGCAAATATTTATGTTTTTGTTTTTTGATACGTAGACCATGTTCCCCTGCGAGTTCAAGACCAAGAATCAAGCAGCATATGGTTGTCTGCACTTCTGACTCCGACGAACAAGCTACCAGCCACTTCGATGCGGCGTATAATTAGGATAGTGATTGAGAAGAGAGGACCCGATAGCTGAAACAGGAGTTTTGTCTGCCTAACGGTTCAGATTTACAGTCGCATTCATCATCAAAGATATGGCTATATAAGAAAAGTACTGTGGTGTGAAAAAGTCGGAAATATGTCCGGTCATGCGTGCAACCATGCCACCAACGAGATTTTTGACAGGCATGTATTTATAGAGCACAAGTCAACGAGTTGGAAATGTAAGAACGACCCGATTTCGACGTGTTAAAAGCCATGGCTTGAAGAATTACGCTACTTCCAAAAAGTGACGGTAGTCAGACAGCAATTATACATCTTTAACAGAGCTATCATAGAAGCTCTGGTGGAGATGCTGGCATTATATAATTATGGAAAGCCCGCTCTGAGAGCATTTTTTGGATGTTTCGCAAGTGTGGTCCCGAAATAAGGCTGATTTCACCCCTCACCTAGATTTTGTTGCCAAGCTGACCTGTGCGTCATATGCGCTCAGTTGCCTCTTCAGTCACTTTTACAAAGCTTGCAAGGGGGAATTTTTGGGTTTTAAAAAAGAAAATTTGGTCTATCTTACGAATGTCCAGTTTTCCATAATCGGGATGAAGTACAAAGTACTACTGTCCAGGTATCCTTTCTCGTCGCTGAGTACGACAGGTGGCCTAAAACATACAGTTGTCGGACTTTATTCTTTTAGTTTTCCAAAGCTCTTCAGAATCGATAGGACAGTTTGTTTAAAGTGCTGTATGTGGGGATCCAGTCTATTGCGAAAAATGGCCGCCTTGTTAAGATATTTTTGAATTTCAAACTCAACCATCTTTAGGTCTAAATGACCATAGAGGAAAGTTGACTATAAGTTTCTGCTCGAACTTAAAGCTTCAGAGAAAAATAGTTTCCTCAATCGGATAAAGTATCTTAAGATTTTTAGACTAGAATTCAAATGCATTTTAAGCTTACTGTGAATCAAATGGTTTGGAAGTTATTTTATGTAGAAGTTCGTGCTGAAACGCTTTTTAATTAGTTTTAAGTAAGGACAGCACTGGTTTTCGTACCCCAACGCACTCGGATTTACCTTAACTTTTTAAGGTCGTTGGGTTAAATAAAAATATCATAATAAGACTACTTTGTAAACAGTTAAAAAGTAAGAGAATATACATTACCGCTATTTGTTGGTCGTATTCATCTCGCTACTTTGAAAATTTCAACTAGAATGCAAAGAATATCATCATTTTATTACAATTCCTTTATTCCCAGGAATGGAAGCTACATGAGCACGTAGAGATTACGAAAAGGGTTATAACACAAGAATACTCTCGTTCGATGCAAAGTCATTCTTGCATTTCTGTTACCTGTCGCGCTGCAAGAAGACCTGGATATTTCTACTGGAATGTGTTTCTTATAATGGTTAGTTGGAAAAGTGTTATACCTTATGTTTAGTGCGGTAAAGATTTTATTTCTTAAATCTACTAGCTTCAGGATAAAGCTAATGGTATCACGTCTTGACAGTTGACTAAACAGGGTTAAATTGGCCAGTTCGATCTGAATCTAAATAAAATTAAACTTCAAGTGTGAGGTTCAAGTCAAATACACTCTTATGCAGTCACATCCACAATAATAAAACATTTATTCCGAAAAGATTGAAGTTTAATTCCGGGTCTTTTTAGCAAGACAACAAATATCATGGCCCTCTATATCCAATGCCCTGGCTTTAAAATGCCGTAGTTTATCTATTCAGGAGACGCTTAAGGCTAGATAGAATGGGCTGAGTTCTCTGCATTGTCATATGTAATTCAAGTTTCGGAATGCCCTACTCGAACATCTTCGTATGCGCCGCACCGCCAATACAACCCCTCCATCTTAAACTCGGGAATAAACCACTGTCAGTACTTAAATAACAGCATCTCTTCTGTCTATCCTCGCTGTAACACCACATTTCAGTTCGTCTTGTTTGAACATCTTCGTGCCCTCTGCCGCAGAAATGCTGCAGGGATAAAATGCACACCCAGGACCAGACAGTGCCAGCATGTCTCTTTTGTAATAGCTAATGTGAATCATTCATTCGCCTGAGAGGCCACCAAGGAATCTGTCGCAATGCGGTCGGAAATCAGCGCCAGGAACCCTGAGCAGCATCCTTCATGCATTTCTCGCCTGCCTACACTGTCACAGAGGCACCCTATTACCCTCCAGGGAGTAGGGGTGGCCAGCGGTGGGTTCAAGTGACGGTCGAAGTAGGTCGCTCACTTGCTTGCAAGTACAGACTAAGCTTAGCGCGCATTTGCTGGTACCCAACTCTCACCTGTGCCTCCCGAAGTAAGGCGCTGCCCAGCAGCCACATCCCGGTAAGTGCCTCGACCGGTAGGCTTAACCACGTGAGGGTACCCGTGTGTGCATCTGCGTGTACAGTAATGTGGACTCCGCTGGTCGGATGAATCTTCGCATTAGCATCGTCGAGACGATGCTCCGTCTGGTACACCGCAAGAGGCCGCAAGCTTACGGCGATGTCGTAGGCTGTCCCAGGGTAACTCGGGTCTTTCCTCCAGTAAACAAAGACGTGGCCCATAGTGGAGTTCGGCAGCCGCCTGACACGTCTAAACAGGCCTATTTATGCATAATACTGCTCACCCCCACGAGAGGGAAGTGGCTGGAAAAGTTGCTCTAAACAATTGCTGGGAAAGGACGTTGTTTGCAGGCTGACCGTGGTCGCAGATGTTTAACTCGCGATCGAACAAATCAAAATCGAAACAACATTATCTTTCTCCCTCCTCCTCCTCCTCCCCGCCGTCCCACTCGCCAGACTGGTAGGGTGAGTCAGCTCGCTCTGGCAACCGGGAATGTTCGTTCCCTTTTAGATACTCCGAGGAGCAACCGACCGGAACCGAGGACGACGCCAGTAGCTCGGGAACTAGCGCGCTACAAGGTGAACATCGCCGCACTCGGCAAGACCCGCTTCTCCGGACAAGGCCAACTAGAGGATGTAGGTACCGGTTACATCTTCTGGAGCGGTCGTCCCAAAGCAGAGCGACAAAACATGGAGATTGCCTCTGTCATCCCGAGCGACATTGTGGGACGACTGTCCTGTCTGCCGCAAGGCATCAACGATCGCCGGAGGAGCCTCCACCTGCCTCTTCGGGGAGGCAGATTCGCCGCCATCATCATCGTCTACGCTCCGCCTATGGCCAGCCCTGACGTCGCAAGGGACAAATTCTACGAGAAACTGCACCCCCTCCTGGCGACTGTGTCCTCGATGTCTTCAACGCCCGCGTCGGTCTGTAGAACATTGTCTGGACCTGTCACGGTCTCCATCTCAACACGAAGCTGAAGATGTACAAGTCGGTCATCCTGCCGACGTTGCTGTATGGAGCGGAGACTTGGACGGTGTACAAGGAGAAGGCGCGGAGGCTCAATCACTCCCACCTCAGCTGTCTTCGACGAATACTAAGGCCGAATTGGCTGGACCGGATCCCCGACGTTTACGTACTGGAGAGGACGGACATTCTCAGTATCTACATCATGCTGAGACAACTGCAACTGCGTTGGAGCGGCCATCTCATGCGGATGGACAACGAGTGGCTACCTAAAGGACTCTTCTATGGAGATGTCGCCACGGTTTCTCGCAGCCAAGGAGGCCAAACCCGTGGATACCAGGACATTTTGACGACCTCCCTGAAGCGTCTGCAGATCAACTCGCCAACTGGGAAGACCTCGCCCGAGACCGACCGACCTGGAGGACAGTGAAGACAGGTGGAGCGGTCTACGAGGCAAACCACATCGCCGCCCCAAAAGCTAAACAAGAAACACTCAAATCTCGGCTGAGCCCACCTCGCAACGCAAACGCCCAACCTTCCCCCTACGTGTTCAAGGACTCAGCGGACATTCCGGGCGCCGATTGGACTTGCTAGACACCTTCGGACCAATTGCAGCACCCGGACTGCACCAACCGTCGACTCTCCGTCCACTTCTTCCTCGTCTCCTACGCCTCCCACTAACTCTGACCGCCCTCCCGAACCACCACTTCCATCCTCCTCCTCCCCCACTGCCTCAACGTCTGCCGCTGTGGCGTCTGCCACGCACATCAACATGACACACAGTCCCGACACATCAACAAGCACCAAAACCACCACCACCGTCGACATCACTGGTGAGGGCCTGGTCTACACCTGCCTTCATTGCGACCGCACCTCCACCTCACACATTGGCCTGATCGGTCACTTCCGAATCCATCGCAGAGACTGGCGAACTAGTGCCTGAGGCACCAACCTGGAACCGCCGCATTCGCCTCCACTGTTCACACTGCCCTCACACATTCATCTACCGCATGGGCCTATTCGGCCACATGCCTATCCACCAGAGCGGAAGTGACCGCAATGTCGACCCACCTAACACATCCAGCACACCTATCATGCCTAGCCCCACACTCACTCCGCCGACCTACACGTCCAGCGCCACCACCCACGCTCAGCCCCACTAACGCCCCGTCTCCGAGCGCGCCACCATCAATTCGACCACTAACATCACCGTAGCTGATACTGACACCGCTCACTGCTCATGTCCACACTGCCCCTGCACATTCACCTCACGCATCGGCTTGATCGGTCACTTACGAACTCATTGCACAGAGACTGGCGAACCGGTGCCTGGAGTACCAATCTACACTCGCCGCATCCGCCTCCACTATTCACATTGCACTCGCACATTCATGCTCCGCATGGGCCTCTTCGGCCACTTGCGCCTCCACGAAAACCTGTGGTAGACAACCATCATCACATCCTCCCTCATCAGCACCTCATCGCACATCAACATCACCCACCACAAGCAACCAAATGCCACCTCCTGCGCAAGTGGAAAGTGCGCGTCTTAACTCCGTCTCCATGCGGCTCCGCAGCTGCATGTGTGACTCGAGTCTGAGACTATCACGGCACGTCAAGCGCCGTGGCTTGGAAGGCTGCTGACTGACACCCCAATCCAGTCCACTCAGTCCGTCCACTTGTGTGTGCGTTTGTATGGAATGGGGGACTGTTGGGCTGAGAGTCAGTCCGAAACTGCTCCTTCTTCCTGTGACCTACGGCAATCTTACGCATGTGAAATGTCCGCCGCCCAACTCCCGTTGCGTGAAATCCTGGTACTTGTGTTTGGGTAGCCAGATCGTGCATGTGGCGCGCGCAGACAAGGTCACTAGGTATGTCAGCCACCGCGCCCATTCCCCGCAGCTGTCAACTGACCGGCTCGGACAGTGGCTGGGGCCTGGGAATGGGAAGGGAGAGTGAGGTCGACGGCAGCGCACTTTCCTCACTACGGAAAATCTGACGCGCTTAAAGCCATCACGGTCAGCTAAAGGCCGTGGCTTAGAAGGTTGCCAACTGATGGGATGGCTGTCGGCCCAGTGTTGTGTGTTTGTGTAGAGTGTCCGGCTGGTGGTCTTAGAGTCAGAGTGCAATGGCTCCTTCTTAATGTGGCCTTAATGACACTCTTACTTCGCAGGATCCAGCCGGGTGTGGCGGTACGCCTAGGTGCGGCCTCGGCCATGCCATTCTTTTGTCGTTGTTGGTTAAAATCCTGGTCAAGTATGTGTTGTGGACGAGCGGCTGTGGTGGCACGCCCAGGTGCGGGTCCGGCCGTACCAGCCACTTGCGACCTCCCCCGCCTTCGGTCTTTTTGATTATGTCTTGACACTGGGACCAGGTGGGGAAGAGAGTGCGGTAGATGCCGCGTACGTCTACTATCACTTTAAACTAATTTACGCTGTAAAGCACAAGCTGGACGTCGTCGGAAACGACGGTCGAACGGTCGTACGATCCACCTCAGCCAAATGTATCCACACGATAATTTTAAGTGAAACAACGCAACCCAGCCTCCTTTACAGTTCCCATACACTCTAAACACAAAATACATCCAAACACTGAATGGGTCTTGCGGTTGGGAGCGTGTACTTGTCAACTGCCAACAAAACGCCTGATATTTATCTGACACCTGTCATGTTATACAATTTTCTAGCACCTTTGCGGCGGACGAAACATTGCCCAGAAACAGACACACCCCTCATATCTGTGTTTTAATAAACCCGGCCATGTGGGGTGATGGACCGGCCGAGTGTACCGCGCAGGAGGCCGTTGGTTTCACAACACATCGGTCATTTTGCGCGCGTTTATTCCTGTCTGTCGATTGATTTGCACTCACGCAGATACATAGGAGAGGGAGATCAAGGTGGACTTTGGTGGCAAATCAGCGATTTTAATGTTACAATGAATTTCACGCGTTTGAACTCCAACAACGCGTTAAAGTTTTTTATTTGGGAGTAACATGCTGACTGGGAAGACTGACCCTCCGCTATAACGGGACCAGACCGAGATGACTCTCTCTTAATCTTTGTGGCACTCCCCCACATGCAAAATACGAGATCCATTCAAAAACTCATGGTAGGCGTGGAGTTAAGTGTCAGACGCTGCGCGACATGAATAATCAGGCAGCTTGACTTTTTAAGCCCTCCACGATCATCTCCTGTGGTCTTAGGCTGCCCATGCTGTGGGAATGAGGTCAGCGTTGGAAAATTAAAAAACGCTATGCGTATCGCAAGTTTTCTTGATAATAAACTAACTGACTCATAGCTTATCGCTGTGTTTACCCAATGAAACAGCGGCTGAACTTACTGCATGCCGCTGTCTGATTTTCCGTTATATTGTTGGCATTTCAAGTTAGCCGGATGTTATCTTTGCTGGAAACGTGCGTTTCCGTTTCTACTACTTTGTCGACGGGTCTAATAAGACTTGAATCTTTAGATATGTGGCAGACTTGAAAGGTTTTTTTCACATATATACATGTTCGCTCAATAACGCAAAAAGCACAGAAGGCGAATTAAACACTAATCATAAATTTGAGTATTTACACAAAATGGAATTTACTTAAATGGGCTTAGATGCTTAGCTTCCCACTCCACATTGGATAGTGATATTTACTCCCCACATTACAAGTGGGCTAATATGTGTTTCGCCTAGAGGTCCTTTTATAAAATGTTTTTTATTTAATTTGTTTCACCTCTCTAGATGGGGCAGTCAAGATGGATTCAGTTATTTTGTTTGTAGAAAGCTCTCTTAAGTCAGGCGTTCGATTGACTGGAACGGTCAGCCTTACGCGTTTATTGATCTCGCAGTTTCGACAAATTCTACATTCGAACCAAGAAGGCATTGTGTTAATAAACATGGAAGGAGATCTTCTGCTCAGCCATCATGTCCCCTTCTTTATTGTCCACCGGTTAGAAACTCCATTAAACAGATCCAAATCTGTAAAAATCCTGAAACCTTGGAAAACTTAATATGCAGGTGTATGGAAACATGTCGGTTTTGCAAGATTCATTTATATCGCTGCCTTAATGATTTCCCAATGTCTGACTTAGAAAACTGCTTTTCACTAACAAGTCAAAACGTTTTCTCAGAACAGCAAGCACGTAAGACTAGAGTATTGAGGGAAGTATGAAAAGTATAACAAGCGAACTTGCCGAATTTATTGTTTAATAATATGAGTAATAATCTAAATTTCTGTGCTATCAACTATGCTCACAATTTTTTTCTATTGTTCCTCCTATTCAGTTTATGATCTCAGGTTTGGCTTTCGCCACCTTTGCTGTTTCACTCGACAAAGCAGAACTTCGTCTTCGTCTTTCTTTCACGCTGATTCTCACATCGGTGACCTTTAAATACGTTATTACACAGAACCTTCCTCGGATTTCTTACCTTACATATACGGTAAGTTTTACCTGATGTTTGCCTTGCCGATACCAGTCGAAGAGCGGTGCCATCTGTCCATTGGAAGCGGATACTTTGTCAGATAAACCAGCTGACTGAGAACAATTCAACTTGGTTTGCCTTTTCAAAAATCAATGCTGGTCTTAGATTTGAAGCAGAAATCAAATACATATTGGTATCCTTTGCACAATTTCTTAAGTACTCGAGGTTATTTCCGCAAGCAGGGTTTTATTTCTTAAAAATTGCCCCACCTACCAAAAATCAGTTTGGTCATGATTTACCTAACGCCTTTTGCAGGAGCATCTACGTTTCGTAATTCTTGAGTGAAGCTGATGCCTAAAATTTCTCGTCAAGCGCATGTTTACGCTTTTTACATTTACAATTGAAATTGACCCGTTAAGTGGTCATATAAACTAGAGTATACTAATTTTGCGCATGTGGCTAATTTGCTCTGGACTACTGATATAAATAAACACATGGGTATCTTAATCTATAAGATTTGACCAGCGTACGCTGTTTTAGCTAATCATTAATCAAATCATTCCTAAAAATTCGTTTTACCTAAAACAGGCCACGTTTTACACTACTTTACTATTTCTTGACGCCCACGTGAAAAGTTGAAGTGGCATTTTCGTAAAATGAATTCCCATGTGGTAAGATTTATTTGTCGAGTCAACGATTAATATGAGTTACAAGTGTTCTAAAATTTATAAATTCATATTTAAGGCCAAAACAGTCCTGCACTGAGTCATGCCTTTATGTGTTTTTGCCATTAGAGCCGCAAATTCCTACATACCCGCAGTGTGGAAAAGCAGTATTTTCATAGGATATTTACTCAGAAGTATTACTGGTTCAAACATCTGTTATTATTTCCTCATGAAAACTTTCATTGGGGTCTATTTATATGTTATGGATAACGATGTACCTAGACCGCTTTTATCCTCTCACATATCTGTTCTGACCTGAGTAGTGGTAGAGACTTAACCAGCAGTCCACGCAGAGATGAAAAAAGGGTGAAAATGATCATATTTGTTAGGCTTATAATTGACTAAAGTAGATCTTATTGTTTTAAGTAATTTGAGACATTGAGCTTCTAGTGCCCCCTAGAAACCATTAAAGTACAGAATAAATTGTATTCTTCCTAGATGTAACAATGAGTTTAAAAATGCAGCTATAGCCGCAAAATAAGAGCAGAAAGATAGTTTTTTGATCTTATTCAACATTAAATACAGGCATACGCAAAATAACTTTCAAAAAAAACACAGAACTAATCAACTTTTACACATGTACCGAAACATGTCAAAGGCGAACTGCGGTAGTTCATACCTTTGTTTCAGATTTTCTTTCTCTTTAATGAGATAGAATGTAGAACATCTAGTTGTACAATTTATCGTTGGAAATGCTTTTATCGATCAGGTCTCAGACCATGCATGTTCTGGAAAGCAGTTGGGCAAAAGCGATCAAAGTCACTGTCACAAGAATGTGATCCACCTCAATCTTCTGATTCCCATCAAACCTGTCATCTGAGACAGAAACAGATAAGGATAGCGGACGTACAATATGCAATATTTATGAGGCGCAGATAATACGCACCCACACAGCTAACAGCACTAGCGACTTCTGCGCGCATTGCATATAGCCATAGTTTATGCGACAAATCCTTCGTCATCTGTATTTGAATCGTTAACGACCGTGATTACGCCAATTCCCCAAAGTCGGCAAATCAATAAAATAAAATTATTCTAGATAAGACGAATGGTTTTGTTATATTAGAATAACCATAAAGGTTAACGTTATTGCATCCAGATCAGCCCAGCCACTGGGAGAGTACAGGCATCTAAACCATGACGTGGTCTAAAATGAAATGAAAATCCAGCTGCGGATGACTCCATAAGACAATTTTTCTATTCATTCACAGGTTTTTTATAAAGTGCATAAATTAAGACGGGAACCAAATAGGAAGGAGATTTATGAGAAAAATGGAAACCAGGATAAAGGCTGAATCATGTCTGGTGGAAAATACGTATGAATATGACGTGTGTTTGCGTTCCCCATTAAAGGTATTTCAGCATGAAGATATCGGCATAAATTTTTGGGAGCGAGACCATCCACAGAAGTTGAAGGAAACTTCCAACTTGATAATATTATAGGATACCACGTTAATCTTGGGACATGAATTAGACACAAAAATAAGAAATTAAGTAAAATTTACAAATAAGCAAGTTCTGCGAAAATTTCCGTATTACAATTGAAGAGTCAATTGGCAAACATGTTTTCAGTAATTCATCATCAGGCCAGTACATTTACATGGGAAATGATCAGTCTTATTGTCGACAGGTTATAAATGCGTCTCGGAAGCAGAGTTAATCGAACTCCACGTTCCCACGCCACCCGCATGACGGAGTCAAAGTCCTGAGAACGGTGGAGTTGGGGTGGGAGGGAGGGGGGAACGTAAAGGGGTTCCGGTTAGATTGTAAGCGCTGTGAGTGCGCGTGTTTGATATCCCTGCGTCGGGACGGCGTGCGATCACCGTCTGGAGTCGGCCAGGGCAGACATACTGCTTGTGTCAGCGTCTTCTGACAACAGAGCGCTGGGTTCGCCAGTCGAATGGCCACTGCTTCGGCTGTGGCTAGCACCCGTTTGCGCAGGCCTTTGGAGTAGTGTGCCCTTCTTCCGAGACGCATTTATAACCTGTCGACAATTAGACTGATCATTTCCCATGTAAATGTACTGGCCTGATGATGAATTACTGAAAACATATGTTTGCCAATTGACTCTTCAAATAAGCAAGTGTTGAAATGCTGTTATCTATAGCGTCATTTCAATAGCTGGGGCAGTTTATGCACATTCACGTGAAGATATGATGAGGGGCATAACAGGATATTATTCTGAAACGTCACAGTCTTAATAGAGAAGACCATAACTGTGCGCATTGTTTTTGGAAGTATCCATTCTTAAAAAGTGGTTTTCCGGGGCCTCCAGCGAATGATGCCCCATGGAACCATAATATTTATGAATGGACATTATGTACTAAAGCAATGGATCGACTTTGACACTCACGTAACATTTGAGAGAGAAATGGGATTATAAAACTGCCATAAACTCAGCTCTAATTATAGCGAGGGCAGTTCAACACGGCCCGTTTGTTAAAGTACAATTGATGAAAAACGCAAAGTCCGTTTTTAAGCTACGATAATGTAGCTTGAAGTTAGAAGAAGAAACGTAAGCGTAAGATGAGAATTAGGAGGGCAGGATATAATTTTAACATGCATTTTGATTGTCCGTCAACGACTATCTTGCCAGGATTACCTGCACATCCCATCCAGTCTGCAAATTCGAAGAATACAACACGTTTAAACCCTGGTCTAAATTTGATCGGGTGTAAAACCTTTTTTTACTTCGACATTGGTCCTGAGCCATTTATATTTACGAGTAATCAGGAAATGCCTTCTGATAATGACTGTAGGCCAATTATTTTTCCTTCTCATTAGGTTCAATTTTTTGCTTCATTGCTTTACAATGCCGGTAGTAGTTAGAAAAAATATGAGCATATAAACTAATATTTTTGATCAGAAATCATAACAGCAGGCCTATGCAACCTCACTTCTCCTATGTATATGAAGTAGCGACTTATTTATCTATTTTCAAATTATGCAAGTAGTTGAGTGACGAAGCAGCAAGAATTACTTAGATAAACATTCATGTAAGACTATTTAGGACACAAATGATGGAGATAAACACTAAAATACATCTATGAACAAAATTATTTCCGAAATTAAATTCGAATCTGAAAAAACAAAGTTAATCAGAACAACCCTAATATTTCTCAATAACCTTTCTGATACAGTTAATTCCAAAAATCATCCCTCTCCTAGTATGTTGGTTTATAACTCCGAGCACAATTATTTTCATCTTTTTTGTTTACAATTCGGCGTCATAGAACAGTTGTCAAAGTAGTCCAACTGCAAATCATGTCATCCAGAAACGATTATTTTATTTTTGTTTGGGCTAAATCCCACGCAAGGAAGCCCGCATTTATTGGTACTTTGTTCTGAAATGCGCTTTCAATGTAATCCTAGAACAAAACTACAAAAATAAGTCATTGTGCGGGTTCTGAGCCCAAGAGAATGTAACTAAGATATTTCTTTGCATGCAGGAATAGTGTTGCAAAAACTAGATTTACTCATAGAAATATTTCAAATTTCAGTGTCAACAAAACACCAAGTTAACAATAATCCCCAGAGACCTGCTGGGAAATTAGTAAAATAACTGTTTGATGCTGCATCCGCAGCATAGTTTCACGTTCGCTCGAGAAGTACTGCGAAAAAAGTCGTCTTGGTTGCTGAGAAAGACGATCCCTCATCACTCTGATGGAGGTGCTTTCCTCAGAGCTACTAAGCACCTATAAATCTAAGATATTCAAGCCCGGAATCGGTGGCATAGATAGCCGATACCTGTGAAAAGGTCGGAAACTCCCTCTGAGCAAGTCAGACCAGGTTATTTTCCCCTTAATATCGCTTTGCCTTAAATCAGTCCGACCGCCAATTTATTCCCAATAATTAAGGGGTTTTGATGAAAAAAGAATTCATCCCGGCCGATGTAATTCTTGATGAAACTTTAAAGTATTCATATGTTCGGTTATTTCGTCTAAACAGGACAAGTACGTGCTGATGTCATTGGCGATTCTTTGCATAATCAGTGTCTGGCACGCTGTCATCACCATCCTCACCATAAGCGCGCCCGCGGTGTCAAACACCACCGTTTCTCAATCTTTTGCCAACGCTTCCCATCTGCTCAGGCATTCGGACAAGGACGGCGTTCTACCGGGCGTTTCGGCCAAGCCCCCAGAAAACCAGGCGACATATGGAGAGCAGAAATTTGGTAGGTTTTCTTAGCTACAGTAGGTGGGCTAACTCATGAAATGTCGGCCGAACTTTAGAAATGAGTTCTCGTTTCGAAACCATTAATTTAGTATGGTTGTACAACTGATCATCATGCAGCACAGTTCTAGCATGCTCCAGTTACCTCAGGGTGCTGGCTATCGAATGAACTCATTTCCGACTGCGTGCAAGAACTACACTCTGCAAAAAGTGACTACCTAAGTAGCATGCAATTTTCTCATTGATTTTCGATGCCATTAACAATTCAATTATATTTCTTGGAAACCCTGCATAAAAATATTTATTATTTTTTTTATTCTGTCGAAAATCACGTCCTCTTCCAATTGTATATACGGAGGAAGGCTATAATTCGGCATAGAAAATCAATGAGAAAATTGCATGCCACTTAGTTAGTCACTTTTTGCAGAGTGTAGTTCTTGCATGCAGTCGGAAATAAGTTCATTTGAAAGCCAGCACCCTGAGGTAACTGGAGCATGCTAGAACTGTGCTGCATGATGATCAGTTGTACAACCATACTAAATTAATGGTTTCGAAACGAGAACTCATTTCTAAAGTTCGGCCGACATTTCATGAGTGAGCCCACCTACAGTGAGTGACCGTTCTCATAAAATTTTGGTTGAAATTCGGAAATGCGTTTTAGATTAGGAAGGATTTCTTAGACGCGGAAGTAGTGATCATCTTGCGGCATAATCCTATAATATTTTGGACTCGGCAGGATGTCAGCTTTAGAATACACCGCTTTTCAAACTCATATAGGAACCATACTTGGTAAAACAAATGACTACGTATTTTTTTGTATTTTATACTCGAAGAAGGAGTAGAATTAGGTTTTTAAAAAGTTTCTACTTATGGGATCTTTTAAGATCGCACAATGTCCATTCATATACCATCGTACCTGTCTGGTTACCACTGTTTCTCATCAAATGTACATCATAGTCCGCATTCATTGCAAAATTTTATGCACTCTATACGGTGTGTTTTAAAGGCCTAGAAGAGTATATGATTTCCTCTACGCGGAGCGCATGCAGCGTGCAGACTGAAATCATTTGGCGCTAGTGCAAATAATTCCAAATAATTCGGCAACTAGAAAACGTTTTTAAGACCTATTTATACAGCTTCTTCGAGTATAAAGTATAAATATGACGTGATTTTTCATCAAACGACCAAAAAAAGCATATGTTTGTTCGTGCTTTATCTAACATATACTGGAATTTGCATGACCATCGAAAATCAACGGGAAAATGCATGCTACTTACAGTGCGTGACCTATCTCATGAAATGTTGGCTGAAATTCTGAAATGCGTTTTCGATTAGGAAGGATTACTTGGTCGCGGTTGTGATACTGATTATCTTAAGGCATACTCTTATAACATTTTGGACTCGGCAGGATGTCGGCTTTTAAAAGCACTTCTTTTCAATCTTCTGTAGAAAGCGTACTCGGTAAAAATGACTACTTAAATAGCATGCATTTTTCCCATTGATTTTCGATGGTTTTGAAAATTTGAATATATCTTATAGAAACCACAAACAAAAATGTGCTTTCTTTTAGTTAATCAATAGAGAATCACATCTTCTTTATATTTTATACTTTAGGAAGGGGTATAATTAGGTTTCATAAAAGTTTCTAATTGCCGCAAAATTTGGAACCTGATCATTCGTTGCATTAGCGCTAAGTGATTACACTCTACGGGATGCATGCGTTCCGCGTAAAGAAAATCCCATATTTTTCTGTCATTAAAGAGATATCATACAGAGTCCATAAAATTTTGCAATGGATGCGGACCATGTTGTACATTTCATGAGGAGCAGTGGTAAACGGCTAGGTGCGATGCTATGTGAATGGACATATCGCGGTCTTAAAAAGTCTCATAATTAGAAGCTTTTTTAAAACCTAATTATACCCCTTCCTTAAGTATAAAATATAAAGAAGACGTGATTCTCTATTGATTGACCAAAAGAAAGCACATTTTTGTTTGTGGTTTCTATAAGATATATTCAAATTTTCAAAACAATCGAAAATCAATGGGAAAAATGCATGCTACTTAAGTAGTCATTTTTACCGAGCACGCTTTCTACAGAAGATTGAAAAGAAGTGCTTTTAAAAGCCGACATCCTGCCGAGTCCAAAATGTTATAAGAGTATGCCTTAAGATAATCAGTATCACAACCGCGACCAAGTAATCCTTCCTAATCGAAAACGCATTTCAGAATTTCAGCCAACATTTCATGAGATAGGTCGCGCACTGTAAGTAGTCATTTATTTTACCAAGTCTGGTTCCTACAGGCGTTTGAAAAGCAGTATAATCAAAAGCGGACATCCTGCCGAGTCCAAAATATTATAGGATTATGCCGCAGGATAATCAATATTACAAATGTGCCTGAGTAATCCTTCCTAATCGAAAACGCATTTTAGAATTTCAGCCAACATTTCATGAGACAGTCACTCACTGCACTGTATTTAGAACTTGGACGGGTTATTCATTATATTGACTTATCTTTAATTAACTGAATACTGATTTAAGATCTTGACTGGTATTGAAGTTATGATTGCTTGAAATATCATTGGCACAGGTGTGCACGTAACAATAGCGTTTAGTTCTTGTGGCTCTGTGACCGCCTTCTGAGATTGTAAACTCGATTTCGATGCAAAAGTGAGCGGCCGATTTCTGTACAACAGTCAGGCTTAATCTGAAAAATCACTCCTTCGGCATTCAAAATACCTCATTTTGACTGAAAGAGTATAGCAATGGTTCATCTCACGAGAAGAGACTTTCCCTACTAAAGGGCTTAATTTGCGGTCTATGTAACGACTGGCTGGTGGACGCGAACTTCAAACCAGAACCGAACGTCTGCATTTCGTTCGGCCATCAGTTTAGTTCGGCGGACGCCACTTTCACGTAATTTAGTAGCTGTTAGGCTTTACTGTCTATTTTTGGGCATTCTCAATGTGAAAGACTTCTCAGCGGTAACACAGAGGGCAAGATTGAAAATTATAAGATCGAAGGCAGGTTCCTGATTCTCTTTTGCTGTCCATGTGGCCATTTCAGACTGTTCCCTCTGAGGCTAACAAAGACAGAGTCATAAGTTTTCAATCGTACAGAGGAATGGAATACGGTTGTTGGAAAAGGATGTTTGACAAAAGAAACGAATGGACGAGTTCTAGGAGATCATTCAGAAGAAGAAGAAGATGCGATCGCTGGAACAAGAACCTTGTTGGCCTGATGTTTCTGATGTTCACTCGAAACCATCCTCAGGGGCGGTCGCAGAAAAGGGTAGTAGAGACGCTAGCATCGCAGTTGTTACAGGACGCAGTCGTTCGGCAACCACATGCCTACAATAATTGGCGGCACGCGTTCATCGCTGGGGGTCGTATTCGATGCGATAATGACTTGCCTGTCCGTACCCGAGTTGTTAGTTGCTGTGACTTCATCACCATTGTTGATCCCTGGAGGCGGAAGGTCACTGAGCTTGTTAATTGAATACGAGCCGGAGAACCATGAGTTAAGTAGCTAGTGGCTGACGCGGTCGTTATCTTTTGTGAGAAATTTGACCTCGTCAGAGTTTGGCGTGTGACCGGGTCTCGTCGAAAGAGCCACGAGCTGGGAACTAGCGTCATCCCTCCCCACTGCTGCTGCTGCTGCATGTTCGGATACTTAAGTTCGGGGTAATCTTCCAGTTTTTCCGAGGTAGTTGCTATGTTCGCAGCAGCATTAGATCCGGTGAACCACTTCGGACTTGTCCTGCTGTGGCAGTGGGCCTTTCGACCTCATAGCCTGGCGCCGATGGTTGCCTCCGGTCTGTGTGCAACTTCAACTCCGAGTGGTGTGAGAAGGCGGCTGCCGATCTCCGAGAGGCTCTTCGAGTGCGGAAGCGCTCGCCAAAATATGGGGTCGTTTAATTTTGTCCCCCGTCGCATTTACGCATGCAGCGGATGACGGCGTTGAGTGGGCAACTATTCGTTCTAAGCACCCGTAGAAAATATTGGAATATTGCAGCCTTGCCTTCTGGCTCGCTGCGACGAGCTTCAACACACCGACATAACCTCTTAGACATCTACACTTGTAGCAGAGAGGAGGGATGACAGGGAATGCGGATAGATTGATACTGTACTGTTTCGGGCTTATGTGCCTTCATTCAGCCAATCATAAACTTGACCAGCCGTTGGGACCAGAAATACAAACATGTTTGCTTCATGAAACCAATAGATCGGTGTGTGCCCATTCCTGATTGAATAAATACCCGATCTGCAGCGACAGAGAATGACAGGTGGCGAGGCACTGATGAACTTCGGTTGGATGAAGTGCTTATGACCCATCTGGTAGGCCTCAGTGGTGGACCAACTGCGCCAGGTGCGTCTGTGTGCATGTTTGTGTTTCTGGTCCCAGCTACTGGTCAGGGTTATGATTGGCTGAATAAAGGCACAATAAGCCCGAAGCAGTACTGTATCAATCGACCCGCATTCGCTGTCGTCCCTCCTCGCTGCTATTATGACTTGGCCGACTTCGGCCTGGTGATTGGTTGCCTGTTCGTGACCTTAGCCACCCATAAGGAGCTTGTTTGCTTCGTGAAGCCAATAGATCGGTGTGCGCCTATTCCTGATTGAACTACACTTGTGGCTGATTGAGCAGTTACCGTTGAGACTCAGTACTTGCCTCGCATTTTTCGCTTGCCTGAACACTGGTTTTTGCGTCATCATAATCTTTGCGGCTGACGACGACATAAGCGAAAGTTACCCACTTGTTTTCTGGGGGACGATTGGACAATAATGTGGCATTTCTTTTCGCCATCTCACTTGACTTATTTTTAGAAAAGTATTATCTCAAGATTAATTTGGCCGCATTTGTGCAACAAGAAACAAAATAGCCTTGAGCAGCACTAAATAAAACATTCCTGTCGAAATAACATGTGTTTATTTGACTCAGTTGCACTCGACATAAAATATTGGATGCAGCCTTTAGGGGCTGGAATAACGTTTTTCCATTTCGTTTACAGCCCCGTTTTAGTTATTAATAAGTCAGTTAGCATTTCTGTGTTGTAGGAAAAGAAATAAATTGTAACAGACTAGGTCTTGTGTACATTAACCAAATTCAAGCATTCTGTATAGTTTGAATCATCATCTTCTATTTTTTACGTTGATCCTATACTGCATCATCTTAAAATTTCGCCTTGAGCTTCTAGGGGACCCAACCTCTCCAGTAAACGGATCAGATGTGTAAAACTGCCCACTTACTGTTGAACTCATGTGAGCAGGTTGTTGATGACCGTTGGCTAAAACAGGATGGATGTTTGACCGGACCAACCTTTATAGATACCTTTCAGAGAGTCAAACGTAATTTTGTCGTCTTAACGCAATTTACTTACTCAAATAGATCGAAACTAATTTCACCAGTTATCCTTCATCTAAATTTTATTTTCCTTTTCTTTAATGCTGAGACAGGCTGCATTTACTTAAATCGGAACAGTCAGAGCAAGATGACTATATCTTTTTTGGCTGGCATACGGTGAGTAGATTGCTATTTCTCCCAGGCAATTCACTGTTGGCTTCCGGCAACTACTTCGGCACATGTTGTCCCCATCAAAGGGGACCAAATGTTCACTTGCATCTGTTCTACAGAGTTTAAGGTCGTAATTGGTGTACGTATTATTTGTCTTCTACAATGCTTAGAGGCCGGGACAATGAGGAGGAAGAACGTTGAAACTGTGAACGCTTCGGATTCTGCAGTTGGCTGGGTACTGAAAGGGCTTTTAGTTGAGGCAAATTTGATTTTTTAGCAGCTTCAGATTCTGATTTCGTGCTCCGTGGAATTCACGAAGTTGCAGTTCCCTATTATTTGATGGCACTCAGAGGCAACTACTTTAAGTCTTTCTGAAATATCCGAAGGCTGCCGTTGTGTGCACGTTGCACTTACCGGCCGTTCCTCACCCTAAACTAAACTTTAACTTTTAATCGTTCTGTACTGTACTGATTTCATTGTTTAAAATCTTTATACTGTAATAATTTAGCACTATTTTACGTAAAATGTAGTCTCCATACCTATGCGCATCTTTTAACATGCTGCTTCAATCCGTGAGCTTAGACAGAAGATTAGGAACTTCCGTGGTCCATGTTCGTTGGTTTTGTCCACTTTCCCTAAGCCAAAAGTTTTCTTTATTTTTCAGCTGAACAATGTCGGTGTTGTTTTTATCGTCTTTTGCTGGATAGTTTGTAGAGTTATAGTGGGAACTTTTGATACCGCGCGAATTTCGCCGAAAGTCAATGGATATGCCTAGCGCATCATGGAACATTAAATATACACTAAATTCAATTTTGATAAACGAAAGTGTAGCCGTTCACTAGGGCCAACTAAGTAAATTGCAATTGATTAGATACCAGCATGACCTTTCTCAATTTACGCAAGTACGTTGGTGGAAGCATGCTGTTAAATTATAAAGCACCAGGGCTAAGGAAGCCAAAGACGATCGCGGAATATTGCGAAC
>CACRXP010000298.1:287427-358892 GCA_902702965.1 Spirometra erinaceieuropaei
AGCGCTGCGCTGCGACAGACTTTATTAGCTCCGGCCAACGTGATTGCGCTTGTCCGCGTCTGCTTAATTAATCCAGCAGGTGCGGGGTGATTGTCTTGCTGCACACCTGGGAGCATCACCTGCACAGGCGACAGAGACGCCGTCGTGGTTGCCTTGACTACAAATGCATCGCCCCCAGACCGGTGTCAAGGCGCGTCAAATTGCCATCATCACCCCGCTGCCTCGTCCTGGAATTGCCACAAAATGTTTTTATTGAAGCCACCGCCTTTTTGGCTCCGTTGCCTTCCTTGGTCGATAATCACTGACAAGGAATAAGGCAGACAATACAAAAATAGGTGGCCGCTTGTACATACCGTTTTACATGAGGGCATGCGTTTATGCATTGCAAAGGGAATGTATATATATATATATATGCAGTACATATGCGCCACCTACCATTATATATATATATATATATACATATATATATATATATATATATATACATATATTATGAAAGTGGGCGCTCACCGATCAGGTTACAGAACATGCTCGTTCCATTGTGCCTTGGGGCTCATACTCGAACCCTCGCAGGCAGTCGCACAGCGACCAGTAGTAGACATAGATGAGATGGTGCCGACAAAGACAAGGGAGACCGGAATGACCATTTCTGGCTTATTAGCCGTCATCAGCCAGTCATACCCAACCCCAAGTGTGGATCACTTAAGATTCGAACCCGGGATCATTGGTCATGGAGTTTGACGCTCTACCATTGAGCCACGGGCCCGATGTCCTGTCGGTTGTGATCGGGAATATCAATTATGACAGATGGGCGCTCACCGATCAGGTTACAGAACATGTTCGTTCTGTTGTGCCTTGGGGCTCATACCTCAACCCTCGCAGGCAGTCGCTCAGCGACTAGTGATATAGGTAGATAAGGTGATACTAACAAAGACAAGGGAGACTGGAATGGCCATTTCTGGCTTATTAGCCGTCATCAGCCAGTCATACCCAACCTCAAGTGTGGATCACTTGGGATTCGAATTGATATTCCCGATCACACCCGACATGATAACGGGCCCGTGGCTCAATGGTAGAGTGTCAAACCCTATGACCAAAGATTCCGGGTCGCTGACGCTGAGTTTACTCGGTGAGGAAGAAGAAGAACCGCCAGACAGACCGCCCGACTAAAGTCAATCAGCTCCCCTCGACGGAGTGGTGACTCACAACGCACACAGGCAAAACGCCCCTTAACCATCTTCGGAGAGGCCGAGGCAGCGAGAGGAAGGAAAAATCGATCAGCATGAGGCCGGCCAACACAACATGCCACTTTCAATTAAATTTCTGATCAATTAAGTGCATTTTACGCTTTGACAATGAAGGGCCGACCCAGCTCTTTGAAACGTCAGCACTTAAATAAACCTCTTCCGGAGAGCCTATCTTCGTCTTCAAACTGTTTATTTATCCGACGTCTCAAACTCTCACGCTAATCCATCCTCTAGGAATGAAAAAATCTGCACATCTCATCGCATATTTAGTTTACCTCTGCCTTGGATGACCTCCAGCTGCGCTGCTGATTTGTTCATGCAGTGCTTGATAAGCGATTGGCAGATCGATATGCCGATTAATCGAGTCCTCAGTTGAATGGCACGTTTCCTGTAGCAGGCGCGCAACTCGATCGTCTGACTGACTCAATATTCTCACGCACTCCAAGTTTAAGCCGTGCCATGGCGAGGAGGCGTGGGCGGCTACCAAAGACAGCTTTGCACAAACGCAGCTGCATGAGAACATTCTATGGGCGTTTGGAAACCCACTGCACCGAGCCAACCGACAAGAAGGCCGAGGTTCAGTTCCTGCGGAAAGTGTTCACAGCGAACGGCTACCCTGGGAATTTTGTCGAAAATTGCGGACGACAAACTCAGGGAAGAAATCCAAAGGGCCGGCGAAAACCGGAATGCTGGTGCTCGGAGCCGCACATAACTGGTGTGTCAGACGAATTCGCTAGACTGATGAGCGAATTTGGGATTGGCGTCGCTCACAGACCTTAAGGAACAATCCGCCCGCAAGATATATAGGCAGAATGGTATTAACGACACAGACAAGGGAGACTGGAATGGCCATTTCTGGCTTATTAGCCGTCGTCCGCCCGCAACTCATGAACCCTAAGGACCTGATTCCTATCAATCAGAAATCGGGGGTCATTTGCCGGATAGACTGCAACTGTGGTCAGCCAACTATGTCATTGAAACCGGCACGAGATTGTACGAGCACGAGTTGGCTGTGGGACGGAAAGATAAACTCTCCTCGGTAGTCGCCCACGCCTCCTCGCCAGGGCACGCCCTTGACTTCGAGAGCGTGAGAATATTGGGCCAGTCAGATGACCGAGTTGCGCGTCTGCTACAGGAAACGTGTCATTCAAATGTGGACTCGAATAATCGACATATCGATCTGCCAATCGCTTATCAAGCACTGCGTGAACAAATCAGCAGCGCAGCTGGAGGTCACCCCGGCAGAGGTGAACTAAATAATGCGATGAATTGTACAGATTTTTTCATTCCTCGAGGATGGGTTAGCGTGAGAGTTCGAGACGTCGGATAAATAAACAGTCGGTCCCAGCGATCGTCTTCCCATCGTCTTCTACATATATACAGTGAGTGACCGATCTCATGAAATGTTGGCTGAAATTCCGAAAATCGTATTCGATTAGGAAGGATTACTTAGGCGTGGTTGTAATACTGATTATCTCGCGGCATAATCCTATAATATTTGGGACTTGGCAGATGTCAGCATTTGAATACACTGCTTTTCAATCTCCCATTGGAACCGTACTAGGTAAAAAATGACTACTTAAGTAGCATGCATTTTTCCCATTGATTTTCGATGGTTTTGCAAATTTAAATATATCTTATAGAAACCAAAAGCAAAAATATACTTTCCTTCGCTCGTTTGATAGAGAATCGCGTCATCTTTATATTTTATACTGGAAGAAGGAGTATAATTAGGGTTTAAAAAAGTTTCATATTATGAGATTTTTTAAGACTGCGCAATGTACATTCATATAGCATCGTACCTGGCCGTTTACCACAGTTTCTCATGAAATGTACCACATAGTCCGCATTCCTTGCAAATTTTTATGGACTCTGTGTGTTATCTTTCTAAAGGAATAGAAAGATATGTGATTTTCTTTACGCGGAACGCACGCACCTTGTACACTGAAACCACTAAGCGCTAATGTAACGACTGATCAGGCTCCAAATTATTCGAGAATTTGAAAACTTTTAAAACCTAATTATACTACTTCTTTGATTATAATATATAAAGAAGACGTAATTTTCTATTAGGTGACTGAAAGAAAGCATATTGTTGCTCATGGTTTCTCTAAACTATATTTGAATTCGCAAGACAATCGAAAATAAATGGGAAAAATGCATGCTACTTAAGTAGTCATGTTTAACCTAGTACGGTTTCTACGGGCAATTGAAAAGCAGTGTATTAAAATGCTGACATCCTGCTGAGTCGGAAATATTATAGGATTATGACGTAGGCTAATTAGTATTACAACCGCGCCTGAGTAATCCTTCCTAATCGAACACGAATTTCGGAATTTCAGCCAGCATTTCATGAGATCGGTCACTCACTGTATCTGTGAAGAAATGATGATTTCCTTCGATGTCGTGTCTCTCTTCACATCGATACGTCTAGATATATCAAAACAATGCACAGAAGAACTATTAATGTCCTATGATATAGATGTCCCCGCAACTGCCGTGCCTGAACTCATAGACCAATGCCTGGAAACCAACTTCTCATCCAACCAACAGTGCTATCAACAACTGAAAGGAGCTCATATGGGATCCCCAGTTTCTGGTTTTCTCGAATAAAGTCACAATGCAGAAACTAGAGACTACGGCTCTTCCGGTACTTAAACCTAAATTGTGGCTGCGATATGTAGATGACACAGTTGTTGTCGTTGAAAAGGACAAATGGAAGCGCTCCGCAACAATATAAACTCAACAATTCCGGGGACTACGTTCACACTCGAAAAGAAATTCGACAGTAATCTGCCTTCCTGGATGTTATCTTACAGCGAAAGACCGACGGAACACTGCGTACATCAGCTTACCGTAAAGACATTTATGCGGAAATCATTCTATCTTTCGAGGGCAGTCAGCCAACCTCTCACAAACGGGGTGCTGTCAACAGTCTGCTTAATCGAGCAAAAACACATTGCTCTGATGAAGAAGGCTATCAAGACGAACTAAAATTCTTGTGTGAATTGTTTTCGCGGAATGGGTACCCTAGAGATTTTGTGCGCTGATGCATGAGGCAGAAAGAGTCGAAGAGAAAGGAGCCAGGTAATCCAAATCAAACGTCTGAACTAAAAACTTGGCGAGAATTTCCTTACATTAAAAATGTGTCTGAACTCGTTGAAAGACGCTTAAGGAAGCACCAAATTCAGGTGGCGCACCGACTAACGACTACTTTGCGCACTCAGCTCGTACACCCTAAAGATAAGGTTAGTTATCTGGTCAAAAAGAAGTTAATTACAAGATCCCTTGTGATGCATGTGATGCCGTCTATTGCGGCCAGACTGGAAAATGCGCCTCTACACGCATTCACGAACACTAGGTGACGGTGAAGAGGCGAGCCCACCTGTCTCAAGTAGCCATGCACACACATGCACACTTTCGCTTGGCAGAAAACTCGCATTGTCGCTGTGTACCCCTCCAAGAAAGGCCGAGAGTTCCTTGAGGCCATGCACTCAGACGAACCATGCATCAACCGGCACATCGAGTTGGATGCCGCTTACAGAAATCTCAAGGAGATGTGGGAGAAGCGAAGTCCAATCAGAACGGACTGACACACAAGACGGCCGCTTACTGGCATGAACGTCAAGCGATTATCGGTTTTTTAAGCGCATTGAAGATGTTAACTGTGTTGGCACATTTGCTCTCCGTCAGTGTCTGACGCCTAACCGGGGAACCGGCGTCGAATATGTGCACAATAAACTTACTTTCCCAATTCACATATTCGACTTCAACAAACGTAATTGATCGCATCCCGTGCTCAAATTGCTCTTGCGTGTATGGTGGTCATACAGGTCGAAGCCTGGGCACCCGTATTAATGAACACAAACTGGCTGTCCGTCGACGAGACCCTCTGTCCCTCGTCTTTGCTCACGCACTCGAGTGCGACCACCGATTCAATTGGGATGGCACTGAGGTCGTCGCCATGGCTAAAACAAAACGGGCGAGAGAATTTCTCGAGGCTTGGTACTCCGATGCTGGTAGTATCAACCGCCATGTTGATCTGGACGCCCATTATGAGGGCCTACGCTCACGACTTACTGCCCCACGCCCTAATGCCACAGCAACGGCCGCCAATTTAGCCACCCGGAGTCCAATTGATCCACCATTACACCCTCTCCCTCCAGCACAGGCATCCATAATTGTTCCACCTCCCCCCTCGCTCAGAGACCTACCATGACTTTGTGATCATCCCTCTCATAGGCCGATAGTCTGTCTGCCCTGTCGTGCTAATTAGTCCAGTGTGACAAACAAACTTTCTCCCCTGTTTTCATTTCGTCTGACGACGGGTTGGTGTCACCAGCTCGAAAATTCACGACTACAACTCGATTTTTCCGAAGAACCTCTTCCTGTTTTCATTATATCGACTCGGAATGCATAACACCTCTGATCTACAACATATATATATATAAGTTGAAAAACAGGCATCCCAAGAAATATAATTAGAAAGGTGAAGTTCTTTGGGAAACAGTAAAATTGTATTGTGAATTTTCGAGACTGGTTCCCCAGCTCGTCTTCAGACAACGGGTGTGCTAAAACAATTAACTTTTAGACTGAGTCTAGCAAAAGGAGTCCATGACTGGTTAAGGTTGTCATCTTGGGATGTCCTTGTACGTCGAAAAACCGATGGATCACTCCAGACATCAGTTTATCGCAAAGAGGCGTATTCAGAGGTCATCCTACACTTTGAGAGTAAACACCCTGTCTCTCACAAACGGAGCACAGTCTACAGCCTTCTGAATCGAGCCAAAGCCCACTGCTCTGACGAAACAAGTTATCGAGCGGAAATGAAATACCTCTACAAACTGTTCTCCCAAAATGGGTACCCGCATGACTTTATACGTCAATGCATGAGGCACCAGCAACTCAAGGGAAAAGGTATTTCCAATGCTACGGCCGCTCAGACACCAAAACCAACCACATGGCGAACTCTCCCATACGTCAAAAATGTATCTGAACTTGTCGAAAGACAATTGAAACAGTACCAGATACACGTAGCACACCAGCCGGCAACTGCCTTACGCATACAGCTTCTACACCCTAAGGACAGGGTCGGCTACTTCGAAAGAAAAGGTGTCGTCTACAAAATCCCGTGTTCTAGTTGTGATGCCGTTTATTGTGGCCAAACTGGGAAATCTGTCTCAACCCGTATACATGAGCATCAGCGGTGAAGAGACGCGACCATCTAGCCCAGGTGGCCATGCACACACTAGACACTGGGCATAAATTCGCATGGGAGAACACTCGCATTGTTGGCGCCTGCCAAACAAGAAAAGGCCGCGAATTCCTGGAGGCAATGCACTCAGATGAGGCATGCATCAATCGGCATATCGATTTAGATGCCACATACAAAATCGTTAAGGAGAGATTCAAACTGAGTCAGCCAATCCCGAGATGACAACCTTAACCAATCATGGATTCCTTTTGCCAGACTCAGTCTAAAAGTTAATTGTTTTTGCACACCCGTTGTCTGAAGACGAGCTGGGGAACCAGTTTTGAAAATTCACAATAAAATTTTGCTGTTTCCCAAAGAACTTCACCTTTCTAAATATATAAAAGTAGTAATGGGCGCACATCGACCTACTGACTTCACGTAAGACATGCCCACCAAACGCGTCACAGGAAACGCTTGTTCTACTTTTTGCCTTAAGGCTCAATTTCGAGCTTCTTTACCGACCACGCAGCCGCTAGCGGTATTGGTAGAATGATATTACTAACCATTGTACGCGCCCAATCGCAACTGACAGAACAACGAGCCCCTGATTCAATGTTTAAGGCGTCAGAATTTTAGTTAACTAGTCGCAGGATCGAGCCTCGGGGGTTGCAGTAGCTGGGTTTTGGCATGGCCGGCTGATGAATGCTAATAAGCCAGAAAGGGCCATTCCGATCTCCAGTGCATTTTTCGATAGTGTTGTTCTGCGGTAAAAGGGGCAAAGGCTACGTAGGCCTGCCGGCTATCAATCTCGGAGAGGTCAACACTAATCATTAACGAATGATCAACGAATTCATCGAGCAAGGATATAATACTAGGCAGGCATCGAGGCTGAAGCCGCCAAGATCGGCAGGAAGGACCAACACTACACTCTAATGGTGGAAACGAAAGGTGCACTTTGACCCAACTGTGAGAAGCTAGGTTCCTCGCGTCGCCCGGTGGGGCCTCGTTGCTCAGATGGTTAGAGCGTTGGCTGTACTAAAGCCTCCCCTTGCTATCGCGGGTTCGAATCCCACCGAGGCACCGAGTTTTTCACAGTTGAGCCAAGGTGAATTATTTGAAATCTGCCAAACATCTCTGAATTACGTGAGTCTGGTAGTAATCTCGTATATTATAGATGCATAACTTGGGAAGTCTTGCTTGGACAGTCAGCTTACTGTATCAGATTTGGCAGATTCCAGACGTTTCTGTAGGTTGGGCGGGTACCCTTGACCCAAATGTGATTGATCGAGCAAGGATATAATACTAGGCAGGCATCGAGGCTGAAGCCGCCAGAATCGGCAGGAAGAATCAACACTACACTCGGATGATGGAAACGAAAGATTCACTTTGACCCAACAGTGAGAAGCTAGGTTCCTCGCGTCGCCCGGTAGGGCCTCGTAGCTCAGATGGCACCACACATCGGCCTGGTCGCTAGTGCGTCAAACGGGGACGAGGACGTAGTCCAGCAGCTGCCAGTCACGCGAGCGAGAAAGCATCTTTGCCGCCTTATCCAACATAGGGAGACGGAAGAGGGCGTTGGTCGGGAGAAGACTGTGTTTTGTGCAGGAACCCCAGGAGGAACAATCACGGCGGTTGCAATCGCCGATCCCGTGACGATCCAATACTTCAATCCGGGTTGCGCGGTCTGTACCAATGCATACAGTAGCTGGGCTAACTCATAAAATGTCAATCGAAATTTCGAAATGCGTTCTCGTTTCGAAAAGATTAATTAAGTATTGTAGTAAAAATAATAATCATCTAGCATAATTCTATAATGATCTAGCTACTTCTGGGTGTCGGCTTTCGAATGAAATGATTTCCGACTGCATGCCAAAACGACAGTCTGCAGAAATAAGTAGCATACAATTTTCCAACCAATTTTCGATCCCCTTAAAAATTTAATTATATTTCACGGAAAACATGCATAAAAATATACATTCTTTTGCTCAATCGGTAGAAAATTACGTCGTCTTCCAATTTTATACTCAAAGGAAGAGCATAATTTGGTTTTAAATCTTTTCTTATTCCCGAATACTGCTGAACCCGACCTGCTGTTATACAGGCCTTCAGGGTTTCAAAACAACAAGCCGTATATTTCCGCGTGCGGCAATCCATACATTTCTCTACGGTATTGAAAAAAACCATAAAATTTAGCAGTGGATTTGAGCAATATTGTTAACTTTACGAGCCACATTGGTAAATTCGGAAGCACGGCATTTTATGAATGGCCATTTCATGGAATTAAAAAAATCTCACAATAAGAAACTCTTTTGAAACCGAATTATTCTCCTCCTTCTTGCATAAAATTGAAAGAGGACATAATTTTTTACTGAATGAGCAAAAGGATGAATATTTTAATGGATTTTTTTCATGAAATACAATTGAATTTTTAAGGTCATCGAAAATCAATGAGAAAATTGCATGCTAAATAAGTAGTCATTTTCCGCAAAGTGTAGTTCTTGCATGCAGTCGAAAATAATCTCTTTCGAAAGAAGGCACTTTGAGGTGACTGGATCATTAAAGAATTATGCTGGACGATAATTATTTTTACTACCAGACTTAATTAATCTTTTCGAAACGAGAAGACATTTCGAAAGTTCGGTTGATATTTCAGGAGTTAGCAAACCTACTGTATATTAACGTCACCTTGGGACAACTACTCCTTCCACCTTCGGCACAGTCGGGGGGAGGGGGGGAAGTTCAGTTGTTCCTCGTAAAATTTGCTCTCCGTGTTGTCACTGTGGCATTAATTAGAGTGGCAAATTTTTCTCTCTGCTGAACGGCAGACTCATAATCATTACGCGGTCATCGATGCTCTGCAGTAAACAGGACAGTGGTCTTACGATGTCGTCCCTAATGACGAAGGTGACTCCTGCTTCCTGTCGCTTTGTCTTTGGACGTCCGCTCCAGGAAAAGATGTATCCCGCATCCATCTCCTCCAGTTAGCCCATGCTAGAGACTCAGGTCTCACTGACAGCCACAATGTTCACTTTGTGGCGAGCCAAGATCGCGGACGACTAGAGCCGTTCGGCTTTCCAGGCAAACCGCTACCATTCTAGGCCTCTAGAATGAGCGGAATCACTATGCCAGCCTTTGGAAGGGCCGAAACATGGGAGTTTATAATTTGCATACTGTTTCGACCAAATATTTTGTAATTTCGCAAGCCACAACCAATTTGCCATCGGTTTGCTATATCAGCTCCATCTTTCTCCACTGCGAGGGGGATAACGGAACTTCTCAAAATGGGGCTGTTCGGTCATGGTCTGTGAGTCACGACTTTTTTTACAGCGAGAAGATGATGTGATTTAACCTGGGTCGCCTACGGGATTGCATTTCATCCTTTTCATAGGGCATTACGTTTTGGGGTTGGAAGGGGGATAGGGGTTAGTACAAGGGCTACCGCTTGTGAGGACACACACACACACACCGGACATCCGCCGGTCAAGTACGGTTTGCAGGGTGTGGTCGCCGTGCAGACTGAGTGGCATTGTGGAGCCACAGGCGAAGGCTGAGTGCGGGAACGACTCAAAGCAGAAATACTCACCGATGCGTTTGGTGGCGACGGCCACTTGGGCACGGGGAACAGAAGTGGTTTTACCCTTAATTTCATGGTCGGGCAGGGTAAGGGTTAGCGCAAGTGTCGAGATCAGGTGTAGGGCTAGATAAGGCTGGGTAATGTTGCGAGGGTTACGACGGAGCTGGGCTATGTGAGTAGGCACCCCCCTGGAATTTAGCTCGAGAACACTCCTAGTAGTGCGGATGCGGTGGAGGTGGTGTTCATACCTCCGTGTCCGAACGGGAAGTCAGTGTGTTGCTTGCAAGTACATGTCCTTACCGTGATCGTGTCGCGCATGCAACCTCTCCGTGTACAGCCTTCTTTTATGATGTAGCTGGGGCTGGGCACTCTTTTCATTATGTCGTCATGCTACGGACATCCGAGCACATCAACAAACTCTGAGGGACCTAACAGTTCCAACATTGATCCCCGCATCAATACCTACATGCTTATAGGAGGCGTTCTTCCATAGAGTTGTCTTTGATCACAAAGGCCATTAATTTCTGCGGGGGGGGATTGCTGATTCAGAGACGCTTGACCGAATGACGCCCCAAACATTGTACTGATAGTTTCCGGACACAAAGTGAAACAAACAGCATTGCAATGGTTATTATCATGGGCTTAGCATTCTCTTAGAATATGCTAGCCTTCCATTGCTCAAAACAGGCAGGGAATAAGCAGATTAGAATTTTTTATTGTATTATATTTCAATTAGAATTTCCTCTGCAGTCACGTTTCGCATTGCTTAATTGCTTGGTCTTCCATTCCAAGGAGATCGATGTCGAAAGAGGTCATAGTCATCTGAAATGAAAATTCAATTCATGCATTTTCCTCCAAGTGTTGATTCCCGTTCAACTCAGTTTAATCACAGGAAGGGCAGGCACACGTCCTTGACCCCCCTAAGGGTTACAATAACGTCGTAAAAACATTGATATGTAAAAATTTAAAAAGAATATTGACTAAAGAATTACATGCAACAAGCATGCAACTGTCCGGCAGATAGTAGTATGTGCCAATGTACTGTAGATGTGCTATTTAATGAAATGTTGGCTGAAATTCTAAAATGTGAAGAAGAGGAGTCGAACACCGGAACACTTTGTTTATTGTCCTGAGCTTTCAGACTCGTACAGGAGTCCATCGTCAGAGATAGCGGCAGCAGCAGAACACGCGACAGTTATAAGGCATGAAGGCATGCGGGAGAGACCTATGAACAAATCAAGGGAACCCCAATGGGCTTACAGGTCTTCGGTTTGGTGGCAGAACTGGTCCTACAGGAGTTAGAAAAGATTGCCTTCCTCCAACATGAACCGGTGTTTTGGCACCGTTACGTAGACGACACGTTCGTCATCGTATAGAAGGACATGCTGCAACATTTCCACAGCCTGCTCAACGCAGTCTTCCCTGATATAAAATTCACGAGGGAAGAAGAACAGGAACAGCAGTTGCCCTTCCTGGATGTGCTTGTCAGACGAAACCTTAACGGTGAACTTGAAACGACGGTTTATAGGAAGGCAACGAACACCACACAGCTTCTCAGTTTTTCACACCAACCACCCGGTGGCTCACAAACGAAGATGTGTGAAGACGCTCTTCAAAAGGATCCAAACTCATTGCAGCAAACCGGAGGACATAGCACGTGAGGCCCGCTAGCTCCGCGACCAGTTTGTGCAAAACGGCTATCTAAAGAGAATTCATAAGTCGCTGCCTACGCGATCGCCACCAGAGAACTCGAACAACAACGCCACCGACGATATGGCACTCCCTGCCATACATCAAGGGCGTTTCAGAAGCAACTGAGCGCATTGCTGCGAAGCTAGGTGTTGTAATTGCACACCGCCCCAAAGCCACCATGCGCAATAGGGTCATGAAAATCAAAGAGCAGTTAAAACCTGATGAGTAATCTGGAGTAGTGTATCGCATTCCGTGTCAAAATTGTCCTTGTAATTACATAGGACAGACTGGGCGCATGCTCGCATCGCGCATACACGAACATAAGCTAGCTGTGCGACGAGGCGACGCATTATCTCAAGTGGCCGCCCATACCTATGAGATGGGTCCCGAGTTTGACTTCGCAGCCACCAAAATAGTCGCCCACGCCGGAAACAAAACAGGCCGAGAATCGATTGAAGCCTGGACCTCTGACGAGAACTCGGTCAATCGATTTATCGATCTGGCGCAGGCGTACAGAGCCCTGCGTATTCACCTCCAGTCTTGCGTCGTCGATCGATGATTGGCCTGTATGCCTTATAATTGTCGCTTGTTCTGCTGCTGCCGTTACCTCTGACGATGGACTCCTGTACGAGTCTGAAAGCTCAGGACAATAAACGAAGTGTTCCGGTGCTCGACTCTTCTTCTTTATCTATGCATGCACCTGGAATTTGAAATTACGCCTTCATTCTAAGATGTATTTTTAATTCAACAAGATTACTTAAGCAGAGTTATCATAATAATTATCATGCCACATAATGCTGAGATATTCCAGTCACGTCAGTGTGCCGGGTTTCAGACGAGCTCCTTGTCGACCGCTTGCAACAACTACATCTCGTAAAAAATTCCTAATTACGTAATATAAATTTTTGGAATTGGTTTTGCATGCCCTTATAAATTCAAATGTGTTTTATAGAAAACACGTACAAAAATATTCTTTCTTCTCCTTATTTCGTAGTAACGTTCGTCTTCTGTGAATTTTATACTCGAAGAGAGAGTATCTCACGGTTTCAAAAATATCTCTATTTATAGGATTTTCCGAAACCGTGAGGTGTCCGATCGCACAGCATCGCGTCAGCTCATTTATTAATGCTTCATATAAAGCAGACGACATGCTTCATATTCATTGCAAACGTTTTTGAACCTTATGTGTTGGCGTCATAATAACATATAAAAATGTATGATTCGCCTTGCGGGAAAAAGCATACAGTTTGTAGTTCGGACACGCTGAATGCAAGTTTAACGGCAAGTCGGGTACAAAGTTATTAAGGAATTGCAAAAACTTTTTTAAGCCGAGAGATGCTCTTTTATAAAGCATAATATTTAAAGGTGACGTAATTTACTACCAAGGGAGTGAAAGAAAGACTATTTATGTGCATATCTTCTATAAAATATATTCGAATTTATAAGGGCATCAAAATTTCATGATACAAATGTACGCTACTTAAATAGCCATTTTTCCGGACTAAAGCGTGCGCAGACGGTCGCTAAGAAGCTCATTTAAAATCCGACATCCTGTTGTGATTGGAATTCGTTGGCATCATGCAACATGATAATTAGCATGGCAACCCTACTTGAGTAGTCTTTTCGAACTGAAAACGCACTTCAGAATTTCGCTTAATATTTCATGAGATTTGCATCGTACGGGAAAATTTTGAAATTATAAAAACTCGTGGTAATGAATTAGGTTTGTCACCGGAACTCACCTATGAGGACTGGAATGCAAACACTCCCTTTAACTTAGTATCAGTCAAATTCTGGTTGCCTATTTCAAATATTCAGATGTTCGCGCTGACAACTCCAGGTTCTTCATATGACAACTAAAATCAGATAGATTCCAATTATCAGCGCATCTAGGCGCAGACATGTCTGTGCAAAGTCAGATTTTGAGTCGGAAACACGTCGTTCGCAAGAAGGATTTTATCGGGCCATGTGCCTGTTAATCTATCCTTGGATTTAGGTGTTTGTGGCAGTGAGTGGGATTCGGTTAGAATTTTTTTAAAAAGTCGTCTCAGGTGAAACGCTCAAACACTTTGTTTTGCAAATAATGCGTTTGACTCTCAACGAACGTTTTTCCCTGAGTTCACCTTGAAAGGCGGCTATTTCCCACCAGCATCTGGATAAAAAAATAAACCGACTATCTTCCACCAAGACCATTAGCGAGAGCTGTCAGTAGATCGAAATTCCAGCAGATTAATTTATTAAGAAAACCATAGGAAACAACATTTTTAACATTATTGTCATGAAGCGCTATTATCTGTCATAATTTTCAAAAAATACCCTGTGTACTACTACTTATACTTGGAACGGCTGTGATAATGGCCGATTTGGCTGTCTGGATGGGGCTGCGGATTGTGTGTTTTTACACACTACGGTCTGCGGTGATGAATCTGGACGGTGGTAGAATTCGGGTGGTCGTACTGTAGATGGGCTAAATCACAAAATGTTGACTTAAATTCTGAAATGCGTTTTCGACTCGAAAGGATTACCTAAGTGGGGTTGTAATATCAATCAACATGCAGAATAATCCCAAAATAATTCAGTGGATTCCGGTTCTTGAATGAACTTCTTTCTGCCCGCCTGCAAAACCTGCACTCGGTAAAAAGGACTACTTAATTAGTGTGACATTTTCTCATTGATTTTTGATGTCCCTATAAATTCACGTATATTTCATAGGAAACATGCATAAAGTAATTCATTATTTCATCCATTTGGGAGCAAATTACGTTTTACTTAAATTTTATTCTGGAATAAGGGTATAATTCGGTTTTAAAAATGTTTCTAATTGCGAAACTTGTAAATACCGTGAAATGCTCGTTCAAAGAACATCGTATCTCCGCAGTTACCAATGTAGCTTGTAAAGTTTACAATATGGCTCAAATCCAATGCTAAATCTCATGAATCGCTTATGGTCTCCTCTTAATACCGTAGAGAAATGTGTGGTTTACCGTACGAGAAAAATACATGGCCTGTAGGTTAGAAACCCTGAATGCAAGCGTGACGGCAGAGCAGGCGCAAAATTATGCTGGAATTGGGAAAGTTTTTGAAAACAGAAAATACACGTTTTCAGGTATAAACTTAAAAGTAAACGTAATTGCCTACCGACGGAGCAGAAAAATAAATATTTACTGCATGTTTTCCACAACATATAATTGGACTTTAAGAGGCACCAAAAATCAAAGAGAAAAATTCATGATACTTAAATGGTTATTTTCTACGGATTATAGTTTACGCATGCAGCAGAGAGGAAGTTTTTTCGAAAGCCGGCATCCTGAGGTAACTGAGTTATTATAAACGTTTACTGCATGATGATTCGTTCTATAACCCTATTTAGTTAATTTATGTGAAACGAAGACTGATTTTGGAATTTCGGTTGACGTTTCATGAGTTATCCCACCTACTGTGTATCCAGGCCAGTATTCTGCGAATTCAAGCGGGCTTCTTTTTTATGAGACAAAAGCACACTTGAGTTCGTTCTTCAGAAAATTCAGGATATTAACATAGGGAACCTTGCTAGCCAATGAGAATGCATTTTCTTAAAAGATTTCCACAAGATTGGTATGAATTTAAACGCCCACATACAGTCCTGAAGGTCTATTGACAACTGCGCACTCCAAACGCAGTGATTGCTTCTTACTTTGCAGGTGGCCATGAGGGTTTAAAAAAGGGCCAATAGGTTAGATTTAGTCGGTCGATCTCGTATTATTTTTCCTACTAATTAGTATCATAACCCCCAAAATTGGGCACTATTTACTTTCGAGGCATTTTTAAAAGTTTCATAAATTTTTCTCTCGTTTCCCGCATACTGTCCCCTGCCGCTTGTCATTTGACTTTTCACAATAGCGATTTCCAGACGTTTTTTCAGGATTTGCGATACAGTGTAAAGGCATTGTCAGGCGTCAGTCTTGAGTAGCAAAACGTCAGCAGAGAGTCCGTACACTTTAGTTGAAAGACCACATATACTGCAAAAATGATCGGGATTACGGAGTGGCCGATGCAAGCCACAGGGTCGAAAGACACAAGGAGTTTGGGTTGAAAAGTTCGCGAGATCCAGAAAGCAGGACTGCTTTGCAGACTATTGAGTCATGTTGACAAATAACACAGCCTTATCAACAGTATGTGGGCTAACTCATGAAATGTCAACCGAAATTCCAAAATGCGTTTTCGGTTCAAAAAGATTGATTAAGTAGGGTTGTAAAACTGACCATCACGCGGCATAACCCTAAAATAATTCAGTTAACTGAGGACGCCGGCTTTCGAATGAACTTCTTTTCGGTTGTATGCAAAAACCACGCTTTGCGAAAAGTGACTACTTAAGAAGCGTGCATTTTTCTCACTGATTTTCGATGCCCTTACAAATTCAATTATATTTCATGGAAAACCAGCATATAAATGTTAATTCTTTTGCTATTTTGGTGGAAAATTACATCTTCTTCCAATTTTATGCTTGAATGAAGTGTATAATTAGAATTTTCAAAAATGTCTAATGGTGAACTTTTTAATACCGTGCAATAGCAGTGCATAAAATGTCGTGCCTCTGCATTTACCAATGTGGTTTGTAAAGTTAACGATACGGTCTGAATGCACTGTAAAATTATATGAACCTCATTCGCTCTTCTCTTAGAACAGTGTAGGAATGTATAAATTTTCTTACATAGAAAATATGCAGTTTGTAGTTTAGAAACCCTGGATAGAAGAGTAACGACAGGTTGGATTAAAAATAATTCGGGAATTGGACAAGTTTTTTAAAACTAAATTCTACCCCTTTTCAAGAGTTAAATTTAAAGAAGTAATGTTCTTTCAAATGAGTGAAAAAATGCATATTTCGTATGCACGTTTTCTGCGAAATATATCTAGATATACATCGACATAGAAAATAAATGTGGAAATTCATACAAATTAAATAGGCACTTTAACGGAATGTAGCATTTGCAGACGGCCAGAAGGAAATTCACTCAAAAGGCAGCAACCCGAAGTAACTGAAATATCCTGGGATTATGCTGCATGTTAATTAATCAAACAACCCTAAATAATTAATCCTGTCTATTCGAAAACGCATTTCAGAATCTCAGCCAACATGTCATGCGTTAGTACGGTCACTGTACGTCGTTAACAGCCATGGTGGCATTCAGCAATGCATCACAGTGTAATTTTTGAGGGTACGTCCCCAGCCAGCTGGAAATCTGTCGTGGTTGTGCCAATGAATCCCACCATACGCATGGGAACCGCTTGGGAAAGACAATCATAAAGTCCTTTGCAGCAACTTAACGTAGTCTAGTGTCGCTCCAGTACTAACGATTTAGTCTGGCTCGAGTCGCCTGGCCTACGTTCCTCTCACTTCATGGAGCCGGATGTCAGAATTTCGACACAGGACTTGCAGACTTCAGCGGAGGTCGTATCCCCTCGAGGTGCGCTGGTATTTCGCTGTCTCACTATTCTGTTAACTATTTCCTCCTGGATGGAGAATTACACGAAATCTCGCAGGCTGGAGGGGAATAAAACTTCTTTGCAAAGAAGAGATTGGGTGGTGCTTTGGTCGTCTAAGTTTAGATGGCTTTCCAGCTTCTCACGCCAGCCCTCAACCTTGGCTAAGTTTCCAACAATACAGCCGCCAGTCCTGTTACAGAATCACTCAGTGTTGGGGGCCTGCTACTAACTTGGCAAGTAGAGTAAGCGAGTGTTACGGATGTTAGTGGCCTGTTTAGTGAAGGTCCTCTATTCAACCAAGCAGTCTCTACGATCATCACCAGCAGACGTAGTCGCCAATTTAATGAAGTTGATGGAAGGAGTCATCGTCGAGGGGCCTGGCTTTAGCTATAAGGACGGACAAAGATAAGATTCTTTAGCTTATCAAGTCGCTGTGGAGACCTTGGGTGGATTCAAGAACTAACTTAGATGCCTACTGACGGAGGACTTCAGTGACAACCAGTTGCCGCAACCTCCTCCTTTGACTCGTTCGCACATCAAAACCAGACTTCTGTGCTCAGTCTCTTGACTGTGTTGACCTGCTGTGATTTTCCTTCACCAAGGAGTCCTTCATGCGACAGTTTGAGAGCGAATGGAAGGCGGTCTTTCAGGCGCATGCGAGCAGGATCTTCGGGTTCACTGACGTCAATAGTTTCAGTATCCTGCATCGGCCTGCGATAAAATCCCAACTATGGAGTTCTAAACTGACTAGAATGTAGACGATCCGACCTAACTGTATGACCCTCGTTTGAATTCTTGGATAGCAGAAGTTTGCTGCGGTGCTAGAAGCACTTTTTGTGATGGACGATTTGGCTTAACAAACTGCCACCAATGTTGCGCCGAAAACCAAGTTTGAAGCGGCCAAAAGCATTGTTTAACGAGTCTCTTGAACCAGTTAATCAATTCCACCAGAGGGAGCACGTAGGCTGTTTTGGCGAATTGATTTCCCGAGGGTCTCTGGCAAGAATTTGGATTTGGAATAGGTAGTAGATTTCCACGTGTAACTGAGGAAGAATGTAGCCAGCCATACTTTAAGCATCATGGTCGACGAATGCTTGTCCATCTCAGTATCCAGTACCAATGTGCATTTCAACCCTAGCTCACTCCCTAGGGGAGACTTGGATTACTTGCTTGGAGTTGTCTCTGAGATCTGCACTTCAGAAAATAACGGCGACGTCTTGGTTGCGATGACAACGGGATGCTTTGCAAGCCAAAGTTAAGGATAAAGAATAAGGACACCCCTTATTGCGGCAGTGAGAATACAAGCAGTATAACTTTTACAGTTAAGCGAAATGCGTCAGGAGTTGCAGTCTAAGGATGACCTAGTGCGAATTAGGTACCAAGTCAGGTGGAAGTGAGTAAAAGCGTTAGTCACCGCAGTGAGTAAAGATACTTAAGTTCTCCAGAACAAAGTCTGGAAATGGGCTGAAATCCAGAGTCACCGATTAGACTCATCGATGCAATCTTTCCTTACCGACAGCTGATAAAACATGTTATAAATGTGCTTGTAACTATTAAAGTCTGAAGCTGACTGTCTTTGACAGTAATAAATAGATCGCTTACTTTGCTAAATACTCTTAAAATTTCATGCACGGCAAAATAACGAGGTTCGTATTATAGCCATAGCTTGCGCCAAGGAAATTTGGATTTCTAGAATTCAAGCAATGCCTCCGCTGACGAGTTTGAAAATAACGTGACACTGTGACTCACGACCAGTAGATTACGACCGCAAAAAACCTATAGACGGTTATTTTGATCTCTTAACATCCGTCGCTAAAAATTGTGTGTGTGATGTTCAAAGGGAAGAATAAGTAAGCAAAATGGTCTCCTCAACCCTCTAAAGCTACTAAGGTTTGGATTTCGGCATAAATTAAGAAAGCCATTGAATATCTTGGGCACATCCGAAGAACATAATTAACATTTTAACAATATATCTATAGGCAGAATGGTATAACCGACAAAGACAAGGGAGACTGGAATGGCCATTTATGGCTTATTAGCCGTCGTCAGCCAGCCATACCCAAGCCCGAAGTGTGGAACACCCGAGCCTCGAACTCGCCACCTGTTAGTTTAGAAGTCCACGCCTCTATCCACCGGGCCAGGAGCCCGTTGTCTTGTCGGTTTTCGATCGGGAATATACAATGGTAAGGGGCGCTCACCGATCGTTCATACGGAACTCACTCGTTCCGTTGTGCCTTAAGGGCTCTCTCTCTCGAGCCCAACCAGCAGCCGCACAGCGGCGCATGATATAGGCAGAATGGTATAACCGACAAAGACAAGGGAGACTGGAATGGCCATTTATGGCTTATTAGCCGTCGTCAGCCAGCCATACCCAACCCCGAATTCTGGCACACCCGAGGATCGAACTCGCGACCTGTTTGTTGAAGTGCACGCCTCTACCCACCGGGCCACGAGCCCGTTGCCTTGTCGGTCTTCGATCGGGAATACACAAATGTAGGTGGCGATCTCGGGAACCATACTCATATTGCCCTGACGTTTCAAAAGCAAACATGCTCTCATCGTCGGAGGTGAGTGTTGTACCGCACCTCACAGTATTTATGGGCGGTGACGATCCTGTTACAACGGGTTTACGTCTATTCGGCGGCCGTCGTTCGGACGCTAGCTGACATCGCACGTGTTTGCATTGACCTTAGCTTTCATGCTAGACTAGCAATCTTATTTGCGACCCCGCTGTCTTTTTTGTCCTGGTCAGCCGTTTCATTAGCGTTAAGCGATAGTAGTCTACAAGGTGCATGCTTTCCGCGTAGGAAAAATCATATATTGTTATGCCTTTAAGAAGATACTATATAGAATTCGTAAAATTTTGCAATGGATGCGGATTATGTTGTGCGTTTCATGAGGAACATTGATAAACGGACAGCTGCGATGCTCTATGGATGAACATTGAACGGTCTGAAAAACGTTTTCAAAACCAAAATATATACATTCCTCGAGTGCATATATTTTTATGCATGCTTTCTATAGAGGATATTTAAATCTATAAGGCCATCGAAGCTTAGTTTAAAAATGCATGGTACTTACGCAATCATTTTTGCCGAGTTCGGTTTATGCAGGAGGTCAATTATGTATATATACACATACATACAATGCAAACGGCAGGGTTGAATAACTTAAGACGAGCAGGAACGGCAAATTCTTGGCGAACTCCCTTTTACGTTAAAAACGTGTCTGAACTCCTTGAAAGGCACCCAAGGAAATACCAAATTCTTGTGGCACACAGACCAACGACTAACATACGCACTCAGATAGTACACCCTAGGGGTGGGGTTGGTTATCTGGATAAGAGGGAAGTTGTCTACAAGATCCCGTATGGAGCCTGTGATGCAGTTCATTGTGGTCAAACAGAAAAATCCGCCTCTATAAGCATCCACGAACAACAGCGGGCAGTAAAGAGACGAGGCCACCTGTCTCGATTAGCCAACGGGCACGCCTTCGTATGGGTCAGAACCCGGCTTGTCTGTTTCTGCCTTTTCAAGAAAGGCCGAGGGCTTCTTGATGCCTTGCAGTCGGATGAATCATGCATTAACCGACACATCGAGTTGGACGTCACGTACAAAAATCTCAAGGATAAATGGAAAAGACGAGAGCCAATGCATGCTACATACGCAGACATGCTTTACCGAGTTGGGTTTTTACAGGAAATCGAGATGAAGTGAATTCAAATGCAGACAACTTGGCAAGCCCTAAATACTATGCAGGTATGCCGCGTTCTATTTAATATTACATCCTTCTCCTAAGTAATCCTTCCTAATCAAAGACCTATTTCAAAATTTCGGCCAGCATTTCATGAGATCGGTCTCTCGCTGCACATATTTGCTGGGTACCCGAAAAGCAAACCTACGCTTTGAATAATTGTGAAACTTAGTCCATTAAAATAAACTTTAATCTTAAAATCTAGCGGAAAGTTTTTTGTATACTTCTGTTCGTTCTGGAACAGCAACGGAATCGAAAATATCCGGAAGTATTTCGTTTGATATTTATTTCATGCTTATTCAACGACCGTTCCAATTTGAAGACCGCTGTCAATTTTTTTAGTGCAAATGATGTCTATAAGCAGCCTGTTAAAAATGTCTAGAGGTGTGAGGTCTAATGAATGAGGAAAGTATTCTACAAAACCCCTCATCCGATCTACCTGCTGACATGACCACATCAGGGTGGGATCTCACATCACCATGGTAGTTTGTGAATGTCCCATCCTGTTGACAGTAAGGCTCCTAGACTTCTGGAACTTTTCTGTATTCCATATGACGATAATGCACGTGGGTGAATCTGTCTGAAACACTCCCCTAAACTGTCCTTGTAACTGAACTGCGTTTTCAAATATCCAGCAGCTTTATAGTTTAATTTACAATTTATTAAAAGCGTCGCCTGTTGACAAGATCTGAAAGGGAAGACAAAAATATATATAATAATCAGCTGGAAAACTGTATACGCCCTGTTGGCACAACCTGTGTATGTATAGGAATGAGAACAGACAAAGACAAGAGGGGATAGAATGGCCATTTCGGGTTTGTTAGCCATCGTCAGTCAGCCTTAACCAATATTTAGATTGAAAAACCTGAGTTTGAAGCTCCACTCTGTGGTCATTGATCGTTAAGGAATTCAGCGCTTTATCATTAAACCAGGAGCCCGCTGTCCTGTCGGTTGTGGTCGGGCCTATTATATACATTGGAAGTGCGTTCATCGATCAGGTTACGGAACATCATAACCCCTTGTAACTTGAAGCTCAGTATAGAACCTCCGATTTGCATCTGAGGCGCTCTAAAACCTGGCGCTAAGTATGATTGACTGAGGATAGCCTAATATGACAGCAATGGGTATTCCTATGTCCATTGTTTTTGTCGTACTTCATTTTTAGCATGCGTTACTAGTCGCCATGCGAATGATTACGAGAGTCCTAGCTCGAGCCCTAAGATACAAGGGGATGAGCGAGTTCAGTAACGTTATTGCTGGACGCCCTCTCAACCTAACATATATATATCGATTTAATTATTCAAAAACAGACCGCCCAAAGAGTGTTATTAAGAAATTGTGAAATTTGTTGGGAACGAAATGATCTCTTTTGGTTATATTTCCGGGGCTAGTTATCCAGCTCGTCCTCAAACTTACAGGTTATGCTCAAAACTGTTGGTTATTTGACGGTGTGTGACAAACACTTATGTGATTGGCCGAATCTTGCGCCAATAAGCGTCGACTGTTTCTCGTTATCATGTCGATATTGGTTGCGCTCGTTTACATTTGTCCTTAAGAGACAGTAATATGCAACATCTTAATTGATATACCTATTGATGCATGACTTATCTGAGTATATTACCTTTAGGAATTAAAGATTTGTCCTCATTGGGCAGACGATAACGATGAGTGTTCTCAACACAAAATTTATGTCTAGTGTCCGGTGTCCAACTCGGAGAGGTGGTCTTGTCTGCTCACCGCAAAAAATCACCTGCTAACCATCTTAGGCACACAGATTGGGCACCATAAGGAGAGAGCTGACTACTTCGACAAATTTGTAATGTCATCTGTGATGCCGCTTATTGTGGTCAAGGTGGGAAATCTGACCTAAATCACACGCAAAAACATCAGCCAAAGGGGATAGGTTGTGATCAGAATATGACCTATATTGGAATTGTGTCCACTGACCGGGCTACGAGACATACTCGGTGCGTTGTTCTTGGGGTTAATGGATGGCCGGCTGATGAGAGCCGATAAGCCAGAAACGAATACTCCAGTCCCCTTGATCTTTGCCCGTACTCCGTCCAGCATATATTTCTGATCGCTATGCGACTGCCATCGTGGTCTCTAGATTGAACGGAACGGGCATATTACGTCGCTCGATCGGCAAACGAAATTCCAACACATATATTAGGATGAGACGAAATTGTTCATAGATAGCATCCTTTCACGCAACTGTTCGAGAAGTTTTCCCCAAATCATCTCAAAACGCATCGACACTGGACAAAATAGTTAGCTTTTTAGCATTATGTGACAAATTTTTTATGGTCGGTTGGGACCTACGCAATTGTCGTCATCAAAAACTGAAATTATTTAAATGTCTTTAGAAACATTCAGTGCATTCTTATGCAGAAGAAGTGGATGCGATCACTGGAACAAGAAGTTTATTGGCCTGACGTTTTAGATCCTCAGTCAAACCCGTTATCAGCGACCGTGTCGGATGATGGCTTCAAGCGAGAATCCGAAACGTCGGGCAATACAACTAACTGCTCTAGTGATTGAACAATCACTATCATCATCAATACCATCGTAATCATAAGCATCACTATCACTATCATCAAGGTCACAATAATAATAATAATAATAATAATAATCATCATCATCATCGTCGTCGTCGTCGTCATCATCATCATCGGCAGAAGCAACAGCAGCATCATCTTCTGAACTGCTTCTCTTCTGAACTCGTCTGTTTGCTTATATCGAAATACTTATTTTTTATTTTTTTAATGCAGTCAGACACAGACTGTGCCAAAACCCGAGGACTTACTCCAGCATGGCTGAGCTTATGAGCACAGTCACGGTGGACTGAACCTATGGGACTATTATAAGGCAGCGTAGAAAACCATTTGCATTGCGTGGTTTTTGTCAAAGGACACCGCCTGCCTAATTAGGAGTCAAAAGCTCCGTTCCGCCCGCTTCTCTTAGGACAGAGACGAGATTATAGCATAAGAAACTACAAAGTGGGTTTCAAAGGAACCTTCGGCAATAGAAATAATGAGTAAGCACTAGATAATGGTTAACATTCTTTGATCAATCTTAAAGATAAAGCAGGGTTAACTTTTCATTTATACTTAAAACAAAAGATAGGACAGTAAGTCAGGCAACGCACGCACGCAGTGTCTAACTTAAGGGAAATAATAATACATTTTTTCAAGAGTTGCATGCATACGTGATTGAAATTCCATATCCTGCCACTATGACTGGAAAAGCAATATATGGCCAGACATTTTGCATTAGTTAATACATAATCACCGTAATTAGTAACTTAAGTTGAAGCGGATTTTGACGGTCTACTGGATATAAGTCGAGCAACATTAGAGTTGAAAAATGTTACAAAAAATTAAGGCCTCAGGAAAATGTTCTCCAAAAAAATTGGGACAATATGGGATCGACTGAGATTAAAGCTTTATGACCTAGGCTTCAAGACATCGGAAAAGTATGACTACTTAATAAGTGGTGTAATAATAATGAAATGAGGACAAAGGGACATGGCTGCATTAGAGTTTCCGGTTCATCCTCGTAGGCTCTTGTAATTCTAGAAGGTAAAGGGGGGCTCATTAGTGGATGGCCACATAAAACGGTGAAATACAGAGCTTTCAACTAAAAATAACATTTAATAATAATAAATAATAACGTTTATGAATTACTCGCGTCGTCCGGCGGGGCCTCGTAGCTCAAGTTGTTAGAGCGTTGGCTGTACTAAAGCCTTCCCTTTACTGCGCGGGCTTGAATCCCACCGAGGCGCTGAGTTTTTCACAATTGGGTCAATATGAATAACAAATAGGCTAGCTCTCTGTTTCTATTAAAAAACGTCCTGCAAGCGGAGCATTTTTGGGGTATCTGACAATTAATTTTGCACGGGTTTTGCAGACAAAACGCCCACGCAGTTTCCGGGGAAAACGTAGAGGGTGGTGCAAAACCCACAACAATTTTATTTTAAATTGAAGTGTCATAAGTGGCTTTTATGTCTTCCTTAGTTAGACCCATTTACCTTCCGTGGAAATGGACACTTTAACCAATAATGGATGAAAAAATTTTCGCAACTTGTCACAGGAGCTGTATAATAATCTCCTGCTTAGAAATTATGTCAAAAGATCAATGATCGTATTGGAATTTTTCGATGATTTTGGCGCTGGTTGGAGCATGCTCTGGGTCAGACGTTGTTCCAGTCGGGTTAATGTCATCATCGGCTGGTTCGCAGGCAAGGACAGACAACTAGTTCTCGAGAGAGAGAAAACAGAGAGTGATTCCGATACCGGGAATACTTCGGTGCCTAAATCAACCACGTCACGTTCAAAGTTGCAACCTGTATGACTGCGAACATACTGAGTAACTCGATTTTCAAGGAGGTATTTTGGATTGAATGGAGAACTGGGAGGCAGAATGCAGTGACTCTTTCTTCGGATCGTCGTACAGTAACTTGGTGCATGCAGTAAAAACCAGGCCGTGTGGGGCGTGCGCAAACGGGATGTTTACCTTTGACAACCACTGAACCCATCCCAAGTAGTCATTTCACCGCCTTATCATCATAGCAAGGTGGATGAATGAGGGCCGAGTGAGATAGATGCTATGCAAGTCTGCCTCACTATAAGAGGGGGGTCGTAAACCAGTCACTAATGCTTCGCCCTCTCTGTGGGGTAGGAGGTGATTTTCTTCGTTCAGGGCGGTCAAATCATCCTACCATTCCGAATATACAATCCTTTTGACGAAGGGGGATTGCATTAGAGGTTTTCGGGGCAACTCCTCAATGTGACCTCGCGCTGAAGAAGGTCAGATGGTCAAAACCACTTGTGAACTTTTTACGTAATTCTCATCCATTTTTTCGTTTCATTTACAAGTTAAAAACCACCCTCTGCCTTCTGTTAGCGACACATCTAATATGGCCTGGGATTGGCCAATAGGACTGCGTATACCCCAATATGTAGCAAAAATATTTATACAAGAGGCGACCTTTTTCAATTGCCTGGCAGACGTTTTTGGCTGAATTCCTACTGATACATGCACACGAACGAGCGAGACTTCTTGGTGCATGCAATTAGAATTTATCGCGTATTTTCAATGAAAGCGGGGAGCTCGACTGCCTTAAAAAAAACTATGCTGAACCCAGTATTCACTGGTAGGAGTTTGCACACTGGCCGTCGTTGCTCAGCCATTCCTACTTAGGTCCGGATGACCTAAGATTCGAACCGCGCTCTTTAATAGTCCGACGCTCTACCGTTGAGTCAGGGGAACTTTCAGCTAGCCGACTCAAGTCTCAAGCGGAATTGGGCTGCCCGTAGCTAGTCGGTTAACGCCCACCCTGCGTTAATTAATATTCGCTTCTGGCAACCCTTCTTGAAACGATCAAGCGCTATTCTGCGTCCTTACCTTACCTGCTTTAAGGTAATGAAAAATTATACACCGCAGCATAATTTTTGAATTAATGAAAGACACATTAATTTTCCGGTTGTAAAAAGAAGGGTTGAGCGTTTGATATTTTTTTTCGGAAGAGAATAAACCGCCGCCTATTACCCCAAGAGACCCTTAAAAATTCATTAGCGGCGCCCGGTCGCAGGAACCTGCTTTTCAGAGTTCATTTAATTTTTATGAAGTGCTTGAATTACTACCGTTTAATCAGGGCTCAGTTAAAGTAGGTCAGCCCTATAAGGCGACTTCAAGGGATGCGGCTCCTCAGAAGTCGGTTTTGGAACTTGGAAACCACTCTTCTCTAGGTCTGTTAAACGCCAGCAGCTTCAACGCGCTAATCGCGTAGAACTACTAAAGGCTAAATTAGCAATAGCGTAATTTTAACCTGACAAGTATGCACTGTGGAATGGTCTACTTGCCGAACTAAAAATCAAGAAAAGTTGCGCAATCGTAATTACTAAAAGTCAAGGCATTTTGCTGGCCAATTCCCTGCTCATCAAAAGGATACCTAAGACTTCACATTTAATGTCCTGTTTGCATTTTAGTGTTTAAAATACAGCAAATGCCTCTGTTGGAAGTTGAATGTTATGTAAATCAACTCATTTTGCTCAAATGTATTTCCAACCGGACATGAAAAATTTTTAAATGTATGATTTGTTTTACACAATTGGAAGACATATTGCGGTGAAACTTCCTGAAATCGCATATATCATGATACATAATAAAAAATATAAAGAAAATCATTCAGGGACAGCTCAATCGTTGTCCGCATTGTTCTTTCGCCAAACTCGTTCCGGCGTATGTCTCTTTTTATCAAAGAATAAGTTTCCAATTATTGGATTGTCCCATAAGTTGGTGCGCGTTCCAACTAGTGAACATTTTAACGTGTTGTTGTATAAATTATTTGCCGTTCATGGCTTCTTCCGAGTTTTTATATCCCGCGTCTGAGGAAGTCATCGACTTAACTTTAAAAATCCTGGACATCATTAAAAAGACTGAAAAAGATATCAATCCGATAAAACATTCTCTGAAGAATATGACAAATGAGAAAAAACCTCCTAGGCGGCCTCTTCCATGACATTTTTGACATTGTCAGCTTGAAGTGTTGAATGTGAAGTCCTGCATTAATGGCGTGACTCCTCACCGACAAATCAAAGAAAACGACTCCCTCCGTATCCTAAGGGACACACAGCATCGTCTTCAAAGAATGAATATTAGGTTTGCTTTGGGGTTTCGCTTGATTGTCGAGGCTTAGTCATTTTCCCCTCGTTTCATATTTACGTGCAAGCACCGATACGCATCAGAGCAACAATCAGCTTCAAAAATGACTTTCGGTTTTGACGGTCGAGACAATGTCGGGCAGGTAATGAGGCAGAAGCATTTACACGCCCAAGCTTGTTGTCCTCATTCATAGTAGAAAGGACCAAAAATCCATGCTTTTGGACCCTCCTAATCGATTACGGATATTAAGCTATTGTTTATTTGCTACGTTTTATCGTTCGGGCCAGTTTCTAAATTCGGTTACGGGGATCTGAAAGAAAGAGGTCATTGAGACGATCTTCGCTGGAGTACAACTTCCGTCCAGAGCGCGGAGCGTCAGTTATGTTAACATCGCCTTCCTCAAAACGGACAAACTATTTTTAAGCTGTCCTTTCAGCAACAGAATCTACCCACAAATTACACAAAGGCATTTAGCGGAGCTCACTGCTTTGTTTCTTTCATAAAACTTACATAAAAGAAGATGTCACAAATATTCCTTATTTTCGACCTGACATTCCATTTTCTCACAGCCGTAAATAATAACATAAGCAGAATGGTGGTACTGACAAAGAGAGAGGAGACTGAAATGGCCATTTCTAGTTTATGAACCGTCACCAACCAATCATACTCAAACCCGAAGTGCGGAACACCTGGGTCTCGATCTCGCGACCTGTTAGTTAAAAGTCCGACGTCCCTAATCACTGTTATCTCGTTATCTTCTCGGTTGCGATCGGGAATATACAAATCGCGGGGCCGAGACCCAGGTGTTCCACACGACGGCCAGCCAGAATTGGCCATTCTAGTCTTCGTCGATAATAACGTTCTGCCTATATCATGCGTCGCTTTGCTGCTGCTGGTTGGGCTCGAGAGAGAGCCCCTAAGGCACACGCGACGAGCGAGTTTCGTAAAAACGATCAGTGTGCGCCCCTTCACCCTAACAAAATAAAAAGTGTAGATAGATTCTGAAAGCGCTTAACTAACAAAACAAAATGAACCATAATAAGAATACGTCAAACAAAAACGTTACATGATAAAATTGTGAATAATTAAAGATCGCACGAACTTACGGAACAACCAAATAATTCGTTCAAATCGATACTTTACTAATCTCGCTGGAAATCAAGATTATCTCATAGTCAGACAGTTTTGCACATTAATAACTGTCCTAGCATAAAACAGGTGGGCTACCTCATGAAATGTCAACCGAAATTCCGAAATGTGTTTTCATCCTGAAAGGTCTAATTAAGCAAAGTTGTAAAACTAGTCAGCCTGCAGTATAATTCTACAATAATTCAGTTATCTCAGGGTGCCTTCTTTCGAATGAACTTATTTCCGACTGTAAACAAGAACTATACTCTGCAAAAAATGACTACTAAAGTGGCATACATTTTTCTCATTGAGTTTCGATGCTCTTAAAAAGCCTATTACATTTCATAGAAAACGTACTCATTCGTCTAACTATTCGAAAGAAAATTAAGTCTTTTTTTAATTTCATACTCGAAAAAAACTTTCTGAATTCCCGAATGACTTTAAACTCTACCTGCCCTTACGCTTGCATTCAGAGTTTCCGAACTACGAGCCGTATATTTTCTGCGTACGGAAAACCATAAGTTTCTCTATGGCATTCGGAGACGATTGTATGAGGTTCATAAAATTTAGCAGTGGATTTGTTCCCTATTGCCTATTGTTAACTTTGTAAATAACACTGGTAAATGCAGAGACATGATGTTTTATGAACGGTCACTTCATGGTATTAAAAAATCTCACAATTAGAAACATTTTAAAAACCCAATTGTGCCCTACCTTTGAGCTTAAAATTGAAAAAAGGGGTTAATTCCTACCGAGTTGGTAGAAGAATAAATATTTTTATGCATGTTTTCTATGAAATATAATCGAAATTTTAAGGACCTCGAAAATCAATGAGAAAAATGCATGCTAATAAGTGGTCATTTTTTACAGAGTGTATTTCCAGCATACAGCCAAAAATAATTTTAGTTGAAAGCTGGCATCCTGAGGTAGCAGAATTGTGATAGAATTATGCTGCATAGTGATTACTATTTTCGAAACGAAAACGAATTTCGGAATTTTAGTTGAAATTTCATGAGTTAGCCCGCCTACCGCATATTTGTGCATCCGCGTGTACTTAATAACAGGAGGGCATAAATCTGATCGAGAAAAAATTACCTGAAATATTCGATTTCTTAAAAAACTCCTTGTTATGCTTGATTCAGACAAAGCATAATGTGAATATGCGTGTTCTTTTCAAAAAACCGAACGTTTTTACCCATTAGAAATTAAATTGTTAGAGCTCTACGCCTTTTTTCCTAAGTAGCTATGATTAAGTTTGCAGGTAATCGTTTGTTTCAAAGTATCAACATTATGTAAATATTCCACAATTAACCGCAAATAGGCACAAAATTAGTCGGTGATTTAAAATTCCGAGCATATGGTAAGATACTTATTGCACTTTCTTGCTTCTGGGAACGTGTAATTTAAAAGTGAAAGAGGCTGGGCTTTAACAATTGGAGTACATTTTGGTGTTCTGAAGTACACTTTTAATCGTAGGACGAAGCATAAAGGGAACCAAAAATAGCAGCATTATCTCTGGAGAAAAGAGAGATCATTATCTTTCCGGTAAGTGGACAGGAAAGTCAAAAGTTCCAAGTCTTTCCTTGATTTTATTTAAAAAGTAAAAACACGCGGATATGCATTAGTGTAATACCTATGGAAGTGTGTTTTATAAAGTTTACGTATAAAATATATCGTCTCAGTGAGTAAGAACATATGCATCGCGGAACTTCCTTGTGGACAATTTTTCATTTCGGCGATTAGGCTTTACATATGGTTGAGAATACAAATATGGTCCACAGTGCCATACAAAAAATGGACCTCCAAATCTTCCTACACAGGTAAGTTTCCTCAAAAACGTCTTAATTTAACGAGGGATAAAAACTAAAACATACGCCCTTTCACAGCTCCTAAAACGGTGCAGAACTTACTGAAATTTCAGATTCTGAAGCGCAGCAACTTCTATCATAGTCAAAAATTACGATTTTTTGGAATGCAATTTCACTCAATATAAATAAACCGGTGTGCTTATCAGCACACTAGTTAGTCTATTTTAAATTTCCTGTTTACTGGCCGATAATTCAGCATATAACGGCATGAAAACTGCTCAATTTTTTTGCCTCTGTCAATCACATGTTGAAAAAAATCAATGCGGGAAAACTGTATCGAAATCCCCTGGTGCCATTTTATAACACATATCCAAATACTAGGCAGTGAACTTATTACTTATGCTCCTTCATTTCACCATTTGTTTGCTTTAAAAAATTAATAGCCGTAATTTGAGTTTAATCGCCCGATGAAGGTTTGCCGCTTCGGAATTATTGTCACTCTTGCAATTTGTGTTGGTTCTAGCCAGAGATCAGTCACCCCCAATTATTATTTTGTTTCCGAAGGCGACGATTTCGTTACCTACTGTCAGTGTGACTATGGGGTTGGAGGCTTTGGCAAGGTATGCGACTAACGTCTATACTCGGTGTACAAAAGTGGGCCTAAATCACAAGTCATGTTCATCGATCTAGCTTTGTTGCAGGTGAGACAAAGTTTTAAACGAAAGTTCCTGGCTCGGAGTCCTCGTAAACTGTCCGACTGTGACTAACATATTGACAAAGTGGCGAAACGTTCTGGCTTATTAGACATCGTTATCTGGCCACAAATCAACTTAAGGTAAAAATGACTTCGGATTTAGACGTTAGGCCGTCGATTATTGGGTCGTTGAGTAGATAAGTTTAACACTTGCGCACTGGACTTCAGGACTGCTGTCTGCAATACGAAGCGTGCAAAGTCACGTGGTATTGACATCCACAGGTTTCCCGAAACAATAACGTCAGATGCTCAGAGCGACTGGCTACCCGCACGTGTTGGCGAGGTCGTCCGGGACTAAGGTCCAGGTCGCACCGGCCTAAAGTTTTGGCAGACAACTCCATAAACAGTGATAGAGGAGCGCTCACTGATCGTCCTTAAGGAACTCACTCGTCCCGTTGTGCATTACGGGCTCTCTCTTGAGCCCAACCAACAACCGCACAGCGGCGCACGATATAGGCGGAACGTTATTACCGACAAAGAACTTATCATCAAAGACAGTCGCAGATAACGAGACAGTACAACGCAAAAATAACACAGTTTGACCATTCGCAAATTTTTACTGAGTTCGATCCATAAAATAGACACTTTTATGTCAGGCGGTTCAGCGGAAAATAACACTCTTCCAAAATGATACTCCTTCTTCCACTAGCCATCATTCTGCTTGTTCACCCGACGCAGACTCGGGGAAATTTAAGCATAGAAAAAAGCGCCAGGCGAAGTCATTTTCAAAAACAAGGGAGGCCTGGATGGCGATTTCTGGCTTAACAGTCGCCGTCAGACAGCTCTACTCAATAACAGGTCTAAAAACGGCTTCATTATTTGAAACCGCGTTTCCCAGTCAATGGGCAAACATGCCTCGTCACCTGCTCGATTACATGTGTAGAGAATGGCTGGTCTCTTTATGCCGCAAAAAACTGAATTAAGGCGAACTTTTGGAACTTCACAGAATCTGTATCCAAACATGGCGGGTCGTGATAATTCTTTTCTGAATAACTTGAAAGAAGTTTAATTTATAAAGCCGACAAGCAAGTAAAATCACAGAATTCTCCTAGAATGAGCACGTACTGTTAAGCATTTTTATGACCGAAATGCATCTTCCTCAAGTCCACAGTTCAGAGCAGTTGTACTTGTCAATACAAATGTGTGCCGTAACTGGTATTTTGCGCGGTTTCTTGGTGAAATATGTCCAAATGTAAACAGAACAGGAAAATTGAGAGAGAGCAGGTGACAGTGTTTGACGATGGATCATTTGCCAGTTTGGACGATACGATGCTCATTCGATGTGATGAGGCTACTGTGTGGGTGCCCGTTCGGAAGTATCGCCTCGTTTCAGTAGTATTAATCCCAAATAGATCACTGACCGTCATTTATTGCGAACGAACTTTAAGGCTAAACCTGGACAAAACTTAACAACATGGCCTGACTCAGTTTAAGGTTTTGACAAAACTGAATTATACCAGCTTCTCCCGAAATTCATATTCACATATTTGTTAATTTTGTCCGTTAAGTAGAGAACTGCAGTTGGTTTTCGACCTCCAAAATGATAGGTTCAGCGTTATTATGCCCATAGTAATTCCTTTGAGCTACAGTGCTCCAGTCAAAGTTTGGCTATCTATCCCCAATATGTTATACCTAAAAGTATGCTTTTTTGCCTGAAGTAGACATACGCATGAAAACTGTATCAAAAGAAAATGCGGTAGCTATAAACAACACCTTACTCGGGCTTCTGTCTATATAGTGGGAAATCTCACCATAATAAAGTACGGTTTTATGGAAAAGATTCAATACTCAACAGTCCGATGTTTGGTAGAAAAGGAGCAGATTATACTTTTGTTATGGGGAATTATTCTGTCGATACCGTTCCCGCAAATTTTACGCAACATTTAGCAATGATTTTGGGTCAAAGCATACGCGGCATAGAGGGCGGTTTGGAGGTAGATTTCACGGGGAATGTTAATATTTCAGTTCAACCAAAATGTTTAATATAATCAATTTAACACAATTCGCTTTGCAGTCAGCTTCCGGTAATTCGCGCCTATTCTCTTCAATAACAGTCAGAAACAGTTAAGCAAACACGAAGGTGTGGACTGCAATATAGCTTTAGATGGAAATAAAATAAATTCTTTTACTTAAGGCAGTTGCCCTTTCTGAAAACCATCCCATTCTCACGGTTCGTCAAAATAAAAGGAAAAGAGTTTAATGCGTGCCAGTTTTTGCCAATGAGAAGCATATTTATTTAATAATGCCAAAATCTTCCAACGCCCAATTATAATTTCGAAGCAGAGATGTATTCTTTTCTTCCCCGACATTTAAAAAGCAGTAAGCCGAGGAAAATCTTTCTCGCGTTCACGAGGAAATATTTGCGGTTAAATTACCACATAACACATCTCTAATTACCGTAGCGTTGGCCGCGAGAAACGTAAGTGCTCAAACTCCCCACCCCCTACGAAAGTGTCTAAGGTGACCGTACTTTATTGGAGGGCTGGACAGTTCATTCGAACCTGGGAACGAGCGTAATGTTGCTTTTTCTCAAAAAAGGCAGCTCAACCTTCCTCTAGATAGCCCAGATAACGCGAGGTTTTCAAAACTTTAAAAATCAACATTCTGGAGGCAGTGGATGATCGTGAGGGTAGTTGAAGGGAAAAAGACGGCATATTCATATATAGCACCCTACCTAAAGATTAATCTAGTCTCAAAATGATGTGAAAACTCCAATGAAATTCCTGATGGCAAAAATCAAAACGAGCAGGTAAAATCAGTTTTAAAGAAGGCTTAGCAGTAAAAATAGGACCATACTAAGCGGTATGAAGTGGATCCCAGATTGGGCAGTAGTCCAACACACAGATTTATATTGACACTTCCTGGTTGCAATAGTTAAGCATGTTCAGGTTTTATAAAATTATCTGATAATATCTTATCACACACGACTCTCAAGTTGCGAAGCAATCCGCCGTCCTTAAATATTCACACAAAGTAAAGTAGTCTTATTGAAAGACGTTGGTAATCCCATAGTACTATTTAAGAGACAAGTTGGCAAGCATACGCTGCTGCCGATAAACTCTCCTTAGACCAGTACAATTATATTGGAACGGGTAGAAGAAAAAACATGTCAGTGATAAGAAAAATCGAATAATGTGCGACGGTCAGATTCCCGCTGGAGATGGAAACGGCCGGATCGCTCCCTTTCTCAGATACTTATATAACAAGAAACCTGACGGTAGCGTCCAAAGAACAATTTACGAATTTTGCCAGTTTCATACCCCTCCAACAAACACGATATCTAGTCCGGTGTTTGTCATTAAGAGCGAGAAAATTGTTTAACGGGTAGCATCGATAAGTTGCTTAGAAAAATCCAGGACCTGCTTCGCAAAAACGGGTATCTTGACAGGTTTATTGAAAAAAACATTGCCGAACGCCCGGCAAATTAAACAACGCTGACTGCTGAACAGAAAACTCTGTTACCTAAAGTCCCTTTTCATGGGGACGCTGCGAGCGAACTCTTAAGGAGGTGCCTAGATAAAGCTGTCTAACAAACCTTCTCAGTAGCAAAGGTTCGAATATCATTTTCTACTAAACCTATTTTACGCAGAGAACGTGAGAATAAGTTGTCACCTCAGACCACCTCAGTGTGCATCTATGTCTTCACTTGCTCCTGTGAAGCAGGTTATATTGGTCGCGAGAGTCCGCTCTAATCCAAAAGAATACGAAAAAACCTCCTGGCATGACTGGGAAGTGGCGAAATTAGGGGCATAAGCAGTGCAATTCATGCACATGCAGTTGATGCAGGACTCCCTGTGGACTCCGGTTAAACTTTTCCTGTGATTTATAAGATCACAGTCAGCTACCTTAGGTTACTTGACCAGCATCTGTTAGCAACAGCGGAAACGATCGCCACCAGGTTGAGAAAACCAGACTTGCGCGCAGAAGGACCTCATTCAGGCTCCGCACCTAATTTGTTCAAAGGTCGACTAACGCTGCAATTCTGCGCGCCCTTCCGCTCTCACCGCGTCCCTGGCATTGGCTGCTATTATCCCCACCCCCGCCCACATTCCCACGTCCAGCCTGTGTTTTAAGACGAACTTTAATCGATTACTCTTATCATTAACAGGTTTTTGCTTCTATCCCGTTCCCATATAACTGCACTGGCCTGAGGAAGATATGGATGAAAAATTTGCGTCAAATATTCTTCCAGGAATACATGCTGGTTAACTGATGAACTGTCTAACGAATAACTTAAGAGTCTTTGCTACCTGCTACCAATTCCATGAAGGAGGATGAAAGATCAGAAACGATAATCAATTTTGATGAATGCTTGGCGGAAAGCTGAATTCAGAGAGAAAGGTAGATGTGCAAAATTACACTTAGTGACCCAGACCAAAAATACCATCACGCTGATTTATCAAAGAGGGAATTACACTGAAAAATTGGGATAAGAGGCAGATAACGTCCGAGCCCGGGGGTTGTAGGGGTCACGGGGAATCCACAAGCAATTCCAACTTGTGTCCCACATAGTGGGTACAGTACCGGAAACTTTCGCGTTAGGTGATTTGTGATAGCATCTGGCCTACACAGCATCTACCACACTCCATTCCCCTTCACATACATCGATCCAATGAGGTGAACATGTTAGAACGACTGGAGATGGGCGCGAATGCAGTGGTGAACAAGCCTATACAGTCCGTCTACGCGTATCACCCACGATCTGTCTCCACTTTCCAGGTACGAGGTTAATGTGCGCGCGGCTAGAATTTCACATGTCTAAAAGTGGCACCAAAGCCATATTTCGTAGGTCACATCAGTCTGACTGTCAGTCCTGTCATAGTGGAGGATACAATGATGTGCCGTGAGATTGAACTTCCCAATAACACAGTAGCAGTTAGACTGCACAGAATGATCAAGTTAAATGGCCTGCTGGAATTAGCTGTGCGCTTCAAACTCCACTTTGGCGCACACCTCGCTTCCTAAGTAATTATAGGTCCCTTCAGACTCCGTAAGCGTCAAGTACGCGAACTAGAACGGCAGAAACGCCAATGTATATGAAAGTGTTGACGGACTCCACTTACTATGGGTCAGTTGATGAGATCACGATAGTGCGTGTGTACATCAGACGGTCCGAGACAGAATGAGGGCCCTTTCTACGGTTAAGTGTACCATCATTTGAAACCTCAACTTGAGAACACCTCTTGCGTCTAGTTTATTAGTCGTTAGGCGAGTGAAAAGGTGAACCCTGCCTTTGATCGCCTGTCCGAGCCTGTCAGGTAGCTGCCGATGAGATCATGTACAGTTAGTGCTCTAGCTCATGAAATATGTCGAAATTTACGAATGATTGCTAATCACTCACAAACCGGTACCACTTCATAAATTCGGTATCTATGTTAATTAATTACAAGTTTAGAAGAAGTAAAAACAAGAGAAATATTGAAGGCGGTTTTACGTTGTTTAGAAATGACGATTTATTTTAGAAAAGTGCAATGTCCCGAAAACGTCAAAAATGGCTCTAATTTAGTAAACTCCGTTTTTAAGTGTATAGAATGTATTTTCATGCCGCAAACGTAGTAAATATGAAACTACAAATAGAATAACGTTTAATAATAGTGTTTCAGTGAAGTTTAATCTAAATATCGTTTAGTAATTAATGTGATTTCATATATGACGGTTTGTTAACTGCCTACAATCTGAATGTAGATTCCGAGACAGTTTCCCAGGGTTTCGTGTTATCCTTGGTTCGTTTTATTTGAATGGGATAGGGTTCAACAAGCGAAACAAGATTTTGATTGATTTCTCCCATGAAAACATCCTAGGAACAAATGTTTTAATAAGGTGACATGTTATGCGGCCGGTCGGTACCTAGTAAATTTAAATAGAACTGACAGGCGAGATCGCGAACATGCCATTTTGTGTTTATAGAGAGAACTTTCCTTCCGTTAAAATAATGTACACATTCCGTTCGTTGTAGATTACGTTGAGTTTCAAATCGGCGTCGAAATTTTGCTGAATTCTTTATGATTTACAGTGTTTTCACCCGATCGTCCATAAACAGAGATTCTGAATTAACTGTCTGTTGAGAACTTTAATATAAGATTATGCTTGAAGGCATTCATCGAATAAGTGAGTGTTCCGGCGCTCTTTTTTACGAAGATGGTCGTTTGGGTTACACGTGAAGACTCATTCAAACATCAAACTTCATTTTCGAGAAAAGTGGCTGTCCTCAACGAAATTCAGCAACAAATATGTCCTTGTTCAATAAGAAAACTTTCCCTAATAAGTTAACTCTTTAAAAAGTGCTTTATCACTGCATTCCGCTGGCGGATCTCTGTGTACTTTGCATTTGTACACTGTGTGGCCGAGGAACACTTTGACACTTTTGGCTATTTCTTTGACGTCCCTAAATAGTACTAATATTTTTCTACCGTAAACGTGAGAACATGACTTTCTCTAAACAGTGAGACCATTTTTACTACTTTTAATCGCTTTTCGACTCCGTTCTTCGATTGTGAATGAACGGCAGAGCGCCCATATAAATACTGATACTTTGCTGAAACTATTAATGTTTTGTTCGTTCTATTTCTGAGTGAGGTATGTACAGAAACTAAACTACACGGAAAGTAGTGTTTCCTATGTTAAAGCTGGAAATGGCCATTCGGTGGTGGTCATTTATGTGACATGAAGTAGGATTTTCCAGACGGCAAAACAATTTCAGCCCATTTAAACGAAGGAATCCCTATCTGCGTCATAACTGCACTTTAGGGCACCGAATCGCACAGATCTGCTAATTGGACATTTAGAAATTGATAAAACCTCTGGCTTTCTTAAAATATCCTTTGTGTTAGCATGCTGATTACCACGGTGAACATCGGACATAAAATAAATTTTAAAGTCCGGCTAAATCGATTTTTAAAACTCGCGCGAATAAATTATCATCAATTCAATAAAAAAGTCGCTCAAATACGTAACCGAAGTCTAGGACATTTATTAGCATAGGTAATTGCACAACTATATTCCAACGATCATTTTCGCTAATACGTACTGGTATTTTACTTGATATAATCACGTAAACACAATTTCTGCACAAGAAAAGGACATTTCATTGAAGGATGTGGATGAGGAAACAAAATGCGCAATGTTAAGGACGTCCAGAAATTCTCGCACTAGTTTCCGTTATCAAATTTCATGAGATAGGTGACGTACTGTATGCAGAGAAGCACTAATCAAGTCAGAGAGTTTACTGTCATGGGTTTGAATCCCACAGAGGCTACCGTTTTTTTATAGTTGGGTCTGATTTATTACCTAAACTAGCAAAAATACTCAGTTAACTTACAGTAGATGTGCTAACTGATGAAATGTTATCTGAAATTCTGAACTGCGTTTTCAACTTGAACACATTACTTAAGCAAGGTTGCAATATTAATCACCCTGCAGCATAATTTTTCAATAATCCAGTTACTTCAGGATGCCGGACAAACTTATCTCCGGCCGCCTGCAAACACTTTACTGTAAAAATGACTACTTAGGTCGCGTGGGATTTTCTCCCTGATTCTCGATACCCTTACAAAGTCGAATATTTGTCATGGAAGAGTCCACAAAAATATTCATTCTTCTGCTCACCTCCTGGAGGGTTAGGTTTTCTCAAAATATGATATTTTACGGAAGGATATGATCTGGTTTTAAAAAACCTATCCAGTTTCCGAATAATTTTGAAACCGACACGCCGTTGCACTTGCATTCAGGGTTTCCAAACCTCAAGCTGTATATTTTCCGTAAATGGGAATTGATGCTTTTCTGTACAGTAATAAGAAAAAACCAGAAGGCATCCATACAATTTAGCCGTGAATTTGAGCCACATTGTAAAGTTAATAAACAAAATGAATAGATGCAGAAACACGAGGTTTTATGAACGAATGTTTCAGGGTCTTTAAAATGTCATGATTATAAACGTTTCAAAACCAGATGATACACTTCGGTCAAATATTAAATTAAAAGAAATCACAGTTAGTTTACGAAGAGAACAAAAGAATAAATATTTCGTGCACGATTTTCATAACAAATATTAGAATTTATGAGGGCATCGAAAAATAGTGAGAAAACGTCATATCACTTACGTAATCCTTTTTTTACAGGTGATCGAATAGAAATATGCTGAAGGTGTGATTTTGGCCTGGGAACAAACATAAAATTTTGCAAGATGGTTTATTGCTCTTTATGAAAGGCTTGTTTTACTTTAAAACATTTTTTTGGGAGATATATACTTCTTTAGGGTTTTGTTAGAAAACAATTCCATTTGGTCGGGGATTAAACAGGCAGCCAAAGTGAGAATATGAATAAAAAACATATCTGACTGTGGGCATAAATCAAACTATGCACTCTTAAAGCGACATTTATGCCGGGCCCCAAAGAGGGTTTATGACCCAAAAAAACAATTTACCCACAATAGTTTATTTGTCAGGTGTGTCTAGAGTCGTCTGTCGGTTTTACAAATAATCTGTTAACATATCCTCGGTGAATTGAAAAGAAATTGTCTGTCTTTTCATCATCATCATCATCATCATCATCATCATCATCATCATCATCATCATCATCATCATCATCATCATCATCATCATCATCATCATCATCATCATCATCATCATCATCATCATCATCATCATCATCATTTGATTCTTCTTCTTCTTATTCTTCTTCTTCTTCTTCTTCTTCTAAGCATCACTTTAAAAACAGCGAGTGCCTCTCGGTTAATAAATCTTAAGATTGTATTTGCCGTAAAAAAGAGAAATAATTTGTTGAAAGCTCTGAGCAGCCCTCATATCGTATTTGACCGGAAATAACAACTAAGCTGGAAGGAAGAATAACCGGAATTTACTTAGCATGACAATGGAAAGTCCTAAGAGCAAATCTCATTATGCATTCAGCTAGGTGTCTCTAGGTTAGAGCTTATTCTCAGAGCGTCTTTAGCCTATGAGGGAATATCTGCATAAGCCGAACTGCGTTTATGCGTGTGAAGATAAACAAGAATGATTCTGAAATCTGCTCATCACAGATACAGCTAATTCTGGTCAGCAAGACCACGGTAAATTAATTGAATTCACAAAAGGGGCCGTATGCTCCAAAATATCTATAACAGAATTATAGTGAATATTCCTCCTAGTTTATCTTGGACGCAACCCTTTTCACGGACTTCTCCATTTTAAAATAATTTCAGTTTTAGGTGCAAGCTTCAATAATTCTTGGGAGATTAAACTTAGAACTTATTATGTCCACGGATTCATCATGATAAAAGCGAAGATTGGAATAAAAATCTACATCCTGCATTTGAATAAATTTTAAAATTACGTATTTGTCGATCCAAAACTGGCAAACCTATTAGAAGGAGGAAAATTTTGAAGGATGCCTTTCGTCATTTACTGGCCATTTCATGTAGATGAAGGTTATGTCATTTGGCCCATGCTTTATTTTTAACTTTCCGCTATGTCGTTTTTAGGACAACAGTAAGGGCCTAACGTCCGGACTAGATTTTCAGACCTCATGAACGAGTCATGATTCAGATTGGCCTTTAATATTTTGCCCTGATTGACGTGCCTTAGGGGTTTTAAAAAGCGCCACACACGAAGGCAAACCAACTTTTAGGTTTTCACAGTAAAAACGGCCATTGATAGAAACGTTTATTACCTTGGGAACTCCAGATGAACATAAAGTATCCCCTCCGCTTGCTCATCAGGTCATCGAGCTGCATATTCTCAATTAAAAAAAGAGGGTGCGATCGATGTTGGGCGATTTTTATTCGTCCAAAGTTTTAGATTCCTAAACCAACCCAGCAGCAGAGAAAATGAGAAATGAGATTAACGCACACAAGAGGGGAATATGTAAAAGATAAAACAGCCTACCTTACATATCCTTTACCCGTTGTCAGTCAGAACTTTTATTCTAGTGAATGCAGCATCCTTTTCTCAGTTGCTTCCTGAAATACACTGTTTTGGTTTTTATCGACGTCTGCAGTTTTTTATTCATGACGAACGTCCTTTAAAGGCGCCAGCCTGGTAACGTCTCCCCAATGTTGCTGCATTTAAGGCATACACTTTGCCATATGTAACGTTGACTAAAATTCCCAAATATGTCTTGGATTAGAAATGAGTACCTAGGTACGCTTGCGATATAGATCATCGCGAATTGTAATCCCAAAATACAGTGCGTGACCGATCTCATGAAATTTTGGCTGAAATTCCAAAATGCGTTTTCGACAAGGAAGGATCACTCAGATGGGTTTGTTATACTGATTATCCTGTGGTATAATCATATAGTATTTTGAACCCTACAAGATATCAACGTTTGATTACACTTCTTTTTAAGCTCCCGCAGAAAACACACTGTAAAAATTGACTACTTAATTAGCATGCATTTTCCTCATTGAGTTTTGATGGCCTTAGGAATTTAAATACATTTTATAGAGAGCATTCATTGAATATTCTTCCTTTTACTCGTTTGGGTACAACATCACATAGTCTTCATATTTCATGCCAGAAGAAAATGTACATTTAGGTTTTTAAAACGTTCCCCGATTCCCGAATACTTTGAGCCTGATCTGTCGCTTCATTAGCGTTTAGCTGTTTCGGACTACAACGTGCATGTTTTTCGTGTAAGGAAAATCATACATATCTTTGTTCCTTAAAGAGGACGCCACATAGAGTTCTTAACATTTTGCAGTGGATGCGGACTATGTACATTTTTTAAGGAGAATTCATAAAAGGACATGTGCGATGCTGCAGAAATGGACACTAAACAGTCTTAAAAATCTCACAATTAGAAACTTTTTTAAAACCAAAAAATAAACTTTCTTAAGATATAAAATGTAAAGCTGATGTGATATCCAACCAAACAAGCAAAATTTACCATATTTCATGCATGTTTTTTATAATATATATTTAAATTAATAAGACTACCGAAAATCAATGTAACAAATGCATCCTAGTTACGGTGAGTGACCGATCTGATGAACTGTTGGCTGAAATACTGAAATGCGTTTTCGATTAGGAAGAATTACTTGGTCGCGGTTGTAATACTGATTATATTATTTCAGACTCGGCAGGATGTCCGCTTTTAAATGCACATCTTTTCAATATCCTGGAGAAACCGTACTCGGTAAAAAGGACTACTTAAGTAGCATGCATTTTCCCATTGATTTTCGATGGTCATGGAAAGTCAAATATATTTTATAAAAACCATAAACAAAAATATGCTTTCTTTTAGTCAATCAATAGAAAAGCACGTCTTCTTCATATGTTATACTTAAGGAAGGAGTATAATTAGGCTTTAGAAAAGTTTCTAATTATGAGACTTTTTAAGACCGCGAAATTTCCATTCACATAGCATCGTACCTGACCGTTTGCCACTGCTCCTCGTGAAATGTGCAATATGGTCCGCATCAATTGCAAAATGTTACGGACTCTGTATGATATCTCTTGAATGGCATAGAAAAATATGTGATTTTCTTTACGGGGAACGCATGCACCTTGTAAAGTGAAATCACTAAGCGCTAATGCAACCAATGATCAGGCTCCAAATTATTCGGCAACTAGAAAACTTTTTAAAACCTAATTATACTCTTTCCTTGAGTATAAAATATAAAAAGACGTAATTTGCTATCTATTGACTAAAAGAAAACATAATTTTGTTTATGGTTTCTATAAAATAAATTTGAATTTGCAAGACCATCGAAAATCAATGGGAAAAATGCATGCTAATTAAGTAGTCCTGTTTTACCGAGCACGGTTTCCACTGAAGATTGAAAAGAAATGCATTTAAAAACCGACAGCCCGCCAAGTTCAAAATGTTATAAGAGTATGCCTTAAGATAAACAGTATTACAATCGCGACCAAGTAATCCTTCCTAATCGAAAACGCATTTCAGAATTTCAGCCAACATTTCATGAGATCGGCCACTCACAGTATGTAGTCATTCATTACCAAGTACGGTTTATAAAGGAGGTTGAAAAGAAGTGCATTCAAAAGCCGACATCTTTTCGAGTCCGAAATACTACCCGATAATCAGTATTGCAAACCCATTGAAATAATTCTTCCTAGTCGAAAACGCATTTCAGAATTTCGGCCAAAGTTTCTTGAGATCAGTCACGCACTGTACTTTAGTGGCTTTTATATAGGCTCTTTTACGGTCACCTCAATGGTAAGATGTTTTCTGCCAGCATTTGCATAGAAACTTATTCAAAAGCCAGAATGAAATACCTCTGGATTATAATGCCTGATAGTCGACGTCGCAAGTTAACCTAAGTAATCATTTCGAATCAAAAAATATATTTCAGCATTTTGGTTAACATTTCACGGTGTAATCCCGATGCTGCATTGTACTGTACTGACTGCAAACTAATATGAGTCCGATTCCGTCAATACTTGATGCTTTAGCCTACAGTTATCGCAGGCGAGCTCATTTTGGTGAACACTTAACAATAATGAGGTGTTATGGGCTAAAAAATTGAAATGGTAATGGCATAATGCCAAAACCGACCCAAATGCGTCCAAAGCAGCCTTACGTTGCTTAGTAACGGTAATTGTTTAAGGTAAAGCGGTGATGCCGAAATTTAAGGTAACCTTGCAAAAAAAGGTCAATTTAATCTAAAGAAGAACAGAGTGCCAAACCACGCAAATAAGTAATTAAACCAAAACAGATTAGGCATTAAGGCGCTAGAAATCGTTTTGAGTAATTCCCTAACTGCGCATCTACGAATAATTAAAGTAGCATATGATGTGGGGACTTGGTATTTGACAGAGCCCACAGGGCGGCAGAGATGACTGTATTATTTGACTTACAGAGAGTTTACATGGAGATGATTTTATTTAGACAATGATGGCCAACAAATGAAAACTTTCATAAGTCAGCATGCCCACAGACTGCCCATTAAATAGAAAATCGAAAAACAACCAGTTGGTACAATCATGGACATACTGCTTGATTTTAGCAAATGTTAACTGAAGTTCTGAAAGGCGTTTTTTAATCAGGAAGGATAAATCGAGTAACACTGATTGTCTCACAGTAAAATTTCATGATATTTCAGGCTGTATTTGGTAATGGGCTTAGATGTGCCTTTTTGACCGACTACATATATAGTTGTGTGAATTCAGTAAGTGAATTTTCCGTCAATATGTTTTTGGGTCGTATTCGTCTGGTAAACGTAAGATAATACCTTTCGGATATACACAAAAAAGACATACGACAAATTAGATCTTAATCACATAGAACAGTTTCCCAGTTAGGCCGATCACTGAAATATTGACGTCCCATACTTTAGGCTGTGGCGGTCAAGGATGTGAGATCGACTTAAAACCACGCACAATAAGTTCGTTTCGTCTACTGTCAGAAGGCAGGGAGCTGTGAGGACTAGTTTATTCTGTACACAGGGCAGGTTGCCGTAAGTTGGCGGTTTGCTTGCAACAGAGATAAGCGTCCGTTCACGGAGAGCGTCAGTCGCGGTGTGTCTTGTTAACGCGAGTGTGTGTGTAAGCTAGCAGGAGGGGGTGACTGTCTGCGTGGTGGTCGTGTGATTGGACTAATTAGGGGACGAATGGAGGGCGCATACTCACAAGGCCTCACGGGAATCAAGCCGAAGCGTTCGACGCGCGTTAGGCGATACTAGTTTATGAGTGCAGCCGGGGTTCACTGCAGCAGGACCGGAGGTGTCCCAGTTCTAGCCGGCGGGGGTGGTAGTGCGTCAGCGGCCTGTCAGCGCTTATCGCGGTCATCGACCGACAAAACGGAGCCGGAGAAAAGGGGGGCTGGAGCGGCTGCTACAAGGCGACAGTACGCAAAATTCCAAGGAATACCTATTCCCACTTTCTAACTCAAATCCTTGCTGCAACCCTCCTCCAGTCCTCTAATTTTAACATAATCCCTCTTGTTCTAACTCCTAAATTGCCTAATTTCACCACTAACTCCACATCTTTCTCTAATCTCCTTGGAATTTGTAGTGAGGGGACCTATAATACGGGGTGAGCATATTTGCGGGTCCAACCCCATCGTTGAGTACTTTGATACGGGATATTTCTGAACTGGATGACCGTGCCTTTCAAATTCCTTCTAGTCAGTAATTAATACAGACTTACCGCTCGAGAACCTTTCTAACCCCTTTCTATAATTTCTCTGCCTCAGAAGAAAGCACTACATTTTTTCTTCAAAATCGTTTTTTCTCTCTTCTTGGTACTGAGCTCTGGGATTTAGCTCCGAAAGTCTTGAAGTATTTTGTTTGCTGTTAATTAGGCCCACAAACCTTTTTGAATCGCGCGCAATTTGAAGTTTGATTATTTAAACAACGACAACAGTAACGCAAACGTTTTAAGGACCGTTTGGTGAAGAGTTTGTTCTTGTTAGCTTACTGTATATTTCTGTAGACCTATATCTCAGGGATTCGTAAGACAAAAGTGCCCTCCACAGGATATGTAGAGCGCCAGATTTCGTAGAGTTGCAAATCAGAATTGTCAAAAAAGGGTTTTCTACTTTTAGGAACGTAGCCATTCACATCTTGACTTACACTGGTTACGCGGACAGGAACAATAAAGTTTCAATTTGATACAGGATATTAAGGCAAGTATTTCTGTCTAAAACTAACGATCACTCTTAAAGGAACGCGAAATTATGCAAATGAAGTCTGCGGCAATTAGTGACAAAGAAGGCTGCCTGGACACCTCGTAATGCTCACATTTTGTTAATAAAGCGGTCGTACCGACAGGTCAACGGGCTCGTGGCCCGGTGAGTAGAGGCGTGGACTTCTAAACCAACAGGTCGCGAGTTCGAGGCTCGGGTGTTTCACACTTCGGGCTTGGGTATGGCTGGCTGACGACGGCTAATAAGCCAGAAATGGCCATTCCAGTTTCCCATGTCTTTGTCGGTAATACCATTCTGCATATATATATATTTATACAACAGGAAAAACACCTCCTTACTTTGCATAATAAGGTAAGAGGTAACGCACATAACGTCCGCGGTTCCTAGATGTGGACTTTGATTAATGGTATTCATCAGTCTGACCATTTACCGAGAGTGATGCTTCTACTGAGATGGCACAACTAAGTCTAGCAAACCACACAAACACCAATAACCCAATATATGGTCTGCAGTTGCAAAACTTCTAAACCCAAATTCACATAAAATCATACAACATGCATGTGGTTATTACCTAAGTATTATCTAATCACATTAATACACCATCAATGCCATTTTATGGGTAATTCCTCTGCATCAGACAAACTTCAGGTACTACAGTATATGCCATCAAATGTCTAGACAGGGGTTATTGAAAATTGCTCATTCTTCTTCGCCTTGGAACTCGATCAAGAATTCAGTAGGCAGTCACAATGCAATGAATTATGGTACGGTAATGAGCGGTGCCAAAGGCAGGGGGGCTTTAATGGTCGTGACTGGCTTGTAAGCCGTCCTCAGCCAACCATCACTAAACCTCGGGTTGCAGGAAACTGGTATCTAAATCTGGAATCCTTGGTCATCGAACGTTAGCGAACGCAATGCTCTACCGTTGAACCACGAACTCGTTCTTCTGTCTGTTGTCCTAAGTAATATCAACTATGGAAGAGCGACCCCTCGAACGTACTCGTTCCCGCAGGCAGTCGCATAGTGATCGGTAACATCTGATGCGATGTCGGCACTAATAAGGACATGGAAGACCCGGATGTTTCGTCTAGTTTATTAGCATCTGTCAAAAAGTCACACCCAACCTTGGGCTTTTGGAAAATTTGGAATTCGATATCGAGCGTGTCATTTTTGCGTGTTCATTGCATTTTGTATATTTGATTGCATCTTCTTGCCCTCTCTCGGGCCTGACACCATTTTCCTCGATCACTTTCCACTTTTCTTTTGTCTAGGATTGAATTACGGTCAGCTGGCCAATAGAATGTTTGCTGACCACGAATCATAGGCCGGTTAGGCGCTTGGCACTTTTATATTAACTGAAGTAATTATTAGCTCGTCTTCCATTTTTAAATGCCGTGCTCTGCAGGGTTCTGTCGCACGCGCAATTCTTGCAGGGCACCATCTTCCGGAAACTATATTTTCCAGCAAAGAATCTGAAAGGCATCTGAAAGATTGCTTCAAGGGGCTTTCCTCGTCCACATGAAAGACAAAAATGAATAGTTCGTACTAACTAGACATAGTATGCCCTCATACGGAGGCATTTATGACCTACTTGAGGAGCGGAATGTAAAACCAATTTAAATCTCCACTGTGACAAATGTTTATAGACTGCCGCTAGTCGTCTTCTGGTGTGTTTTGACTTCAAGCACCGTTACCTGCTGAATTCGGCCAACAATATGCATATTCCGCACTGCAACGCCCCCCTCGAACAAGATGACAGAGATGGGAATTGCGACCAGACGCTAGTTTGGCAATTCCAACTGATGCGTGAAAAATTAAAATTGAAACTGTGCTGCATCGGTGACCAATTCGTTTCTTCTAATCAAACTCGAGTAGAGCGGCGCGGGGCTTCTTGAACCTGATCCCTGGGGAGTGGAAATTAAATGCAGAATTTTGTGGAGCGCACAATGGACTAATCAGACGCCTGCCACTTCAGGTTTTCCGCCAGAGTAGTCTACAGACAGGCAGGGTCCATCAAACGTGGGAGTAGATTCGTTCTGGAGAGAGCACAAGTATGTCACGCCGCTACATACTGTTTGCTCTAAGCACCATTAAATAAGCAGCGAACTGACATAGAAGCTTGAAGAAAAACTACGGTGGCTAAGGGCCATTGCTGACAATCCTTAAAAAAGTGACAAAAGTTCTTTAACGAGAAACGTTAGCAACCAAACTATCTTACATCTTTCTGAACTTCGTTCTCGGTTCCTTTAGAAATTCTCAGATATATCATATGCAAAAGGACATTACCACAGACGTGGACTGTTGATTATTACGTGCCGTAGGTAATGGGTTTTTTTCGAGATGATATAAACAGTTGTAAAAAGAGAATTACGGGGCTGACTTGTCATAATATGGTCAAGTGCATTTCCTCTCGGCAAATGGGGGAAGCTTGGACATGCTGTGCCGTTTGGACCTCTCCAAAGCTACTTTTATTGTTTAGCCACCGGCATTCAATCCCTGAAATGGAAAAGCAGTCAAAATTTAGCGTGAGTAAAACACAATGAAGGAAACATTTGAAAACATTTTGAAGGACTGGAGACCTCATGTAAAAGTGGCCAAATAATTCAGTTCAGCCTATTTAAGGGAAATGCGGAGGTGCACCCTAGAAATCCCTATCTGTTACACGCGGGGGGGAAGTATGTCCACAAATTGGAAAATGGTGATGTTAGAGAACTACAAAGGAAAAATCACAAACAGCGAAAGATATGTGCACACTTAGGTACGGAGTTCAGTAGTTACTTGAAGCACATATACAGTGGGTGGGCTAATTCATGAAATGTCAACTGAAATTCCGAAACGCGTTTTCGCTTCCAAACGGCTAACTAAGTAGTGTTGTAAGAGTAATCAGTCTGCAGTATACTTCTAAAATAATTCGGCTATTTCAGGATGCCGGCTTTCGAATGAACTTCCTTCCGGCTGCATGCAAAAACTATACTCTATAAAAAAGGCCTACTTAAGTAACGTGACATTTTCTCATTGTTTATTGACGCTCTAAAAGTCCACTTATAGTTCACAGAAAATATGCATAAAAGTATTCATTCTTTCACTCATTCGCTAAAAGACTACGTCTTCTAATTTGATACTCGAAGGCGGAACATAATCGGCTTTTAAAAAGTTTCTTATTGCGAGACTTTTTAATACCGTGAAATGACCGTTCATAGAATGTCATGTCTCTGCATTTACCAATGTGGCTTGTAAAGTTAACAATATGCATCACATCTAATGCTAAATGTTACGAATCCCATATAGTTTCCTTTAAATACCGTAGAGAAATATGTGGTTTTCCATACGCGAAAAATATACGGTTTGTAGTTTGAAAACCCTGAATAAAAGTGTGACGGCAGAGCGGCTTCAACATTATTTGGTAATTAGAAAAGGTTTTGAAAACCGAATACTACCCTTCCGAGTATAACTTTTGAAGAAAACGTAGTTTTCTACTGAATGAGCGAAAAAATGAATATTTTAATGTACGTTTTCTATGAAATATAATGGATTTGTAAGGACATCGAAAATCAATGAGAAAAATATATGCTTCATAAGTAGGCATTTTTTACAGAGTGTGGTCTTTGCATGCAGCCAGGCAACTGAATGATTGATTAGTTTTACAACCCTACTTAATAAATCTTTTCAAAACGAAAACACTTTTCGGAATTTCGGTCGACATTTCATGAGTTAGTCCACCTACCGTGTGCTAAAGGGAAACTATGGGACCCGTGGTCTGCGAACACCACGGTGAATGCCTGCAGGTACGTGCGCCTGGGTCCATATATTAATAAATTCAATAAACAAAGGTTACTCAAAGATTAGTAGTTGACTATATGTTAAAGCATAGCAGACAAGTTCACACTTATGACTCTACCTCAATAGTAACAGATGCTGGGGTTGTTATCAACCAATCAGTCGGTAATTCAGGTAACTACCCACCATTTAAGGGCCACTTCTGTAAATCTGTTTTACCACAGTGGAGAGTTAAAACCCTGCCTAATTCCTTATTCGTCTCAAAAGTAAATATCTGAAAATGACGGATAATCACGAGCCAATCAGTCGTGTTGAAATCAGTAGTCGAATGCTATAACGGTCAAAAGGAAAATACTTGAACTTTCTAGCACAGGCAGCATCTCTTTACGCCGACCGCGCTGGCGCAGAAACTTACCTCTCTTCAAAAGCTCAGTTATGAAGATTTGAATAGTAAATTAAGCACGATTTCAAAAGAAGAGCAAGGCGTTAAGATAATACTAGCTCCAAAATGCTTGGCTTGCGTCGCCATAGGCAAGCAGCAGCGCGTATATTTTCCCTTCTAATTAAGCACTTTATTTGGCGCCACCGTCAACTGGCGCAACTAAGGACGGAATGGTTGGAGCGTGTTTTTTCTGTGAAAATTGTTGATCATGCGAATTATAAAGTCAAATCTTTCGAAAGTCTGCCAAATGGTGGCAGCCAAATTAACGGTAACGATAGGGTGAAGGACTCACAAGTAGACGGCGACTACCCTAAAATTCATTGTGACTGTAAACATCAATTATTTATCACCGTTCCCATTGTTGGAACTTTCTTTCTCTTCCTGACTAAATGTACAGCAAGTGGGCTAACTCATGAAATGTGAACCGAAATTCCGAAATGCGTTTTGGTTTTGAAAAGACCAATTAAGGATAGTCGTACAACTAATAACCGTGCAGTGTAATTCTATAATAATTCATTTACCTCAGGTTGGCGGCTTTTGAACAATTTTATTTCCGACTGCATTTATAAACTATATTCCGTAAAAAATGATTAATTAAGTCGCATGCATGTTTCTCACTGACTTTCGATTCCTTGTAAAATTCAACTATATTTCAAAGAAAACATGCATAAAAATGTTCATTCATTTGTCGTTCGGTAGGAAACTACGTATTCTTCTAATTTTATACTCAAAGAATGGGTATAATTCGGTTTTCAAAAAACATTTCAAATTCCCGAATAATTGTGAACCTAAACCTCCCTCCACACTTGTATTCAGGCTTTCCAAACTACAAGCCGTATATTTTCTGCGTACGTAAAACCACACATTTCTCAACGATGATAAAAGGGACCATATAAGGTTCATAACATTAAGCAGTGCATTTGATCATTATTGTTAGCCTTACAAGCCTCATTGGTAAACGCAGAGATATGACGATTTATGAACGGCCCTTTCACGGTATTTAAAAATTCCACGATTAGAAACTTTTTTAAAACCGAATTATATCCCCTATTCGAGTATAAAATTGAAAGAAGACGTAATTACCTACCGAATGCGTGAAAGAATGAATATTTTTCTGCTTGTTTTCCATGAAATTTAGGGGCATCGAAAATCAATGAAAAAATCCATGCCAATTAAGTACTCATTTTTTACAGAGTATTGTTTTTGCGTGCAATTTGAAGGAAGTTCATTCGAAAGTCGGCATCCTGACGTAACTGAATTACTATAGAATTATGCTGCAGACTGATAAGTTTTACAACCCCACTTGATTAATCTTTTCGGAACTAAAACGTATTTCGGAATTTCGGTTGACATTTCATGAGTTAGCCCCCCTTCTGCATATTTATATTCGGTTTTAAAATAGTGTCTAAGTGTGAGATTTTTAATACCGCGAAATGTCCGTTCATAAAACATTGTGTCTCTGCATTTCTTAATGTTGCTTGTAAAGTTTGAAATATGGCTGAAATCCACTTCTAGATATTCTGAATTCCATATGGTCTCCTCTTAATATGTGTGGTCCTTACACAACTTCATTTGTGACTGAATGGGTGGTTGCTGTTTTATTTCAGTACTTGCGTCGTGTTTGTCGCCTTCCTGAATGCTTTGGGTTTTACGCAACCACAATTTTTGCGGTAGACGAGGATAAAAAGAAAGGCCAGCTGCTTGTTTTCCTATTCCTCCATCGTAAAATAGATGTCCGGGAAGATGACGTTAAGATGTTCTTTGAATTTCTCACCCAATCCCGTTAATGAAGACGAAAGTATCATCCAGATACCACACTCAAAGTTTCAATCTGTGGTGTTGGAAAACCAGCGACTCCAACCGCTGTAAGACCGCTTTGACTATGAGTCCTGAAATCGGCGAACCTATTGGCGTGCCCTTCATTTGTTCGTAGATTGTTCTGTCGAACGTTAGGTACGTCTTTAGAAAGAACTGCAGTCCTTCGTGTATAAAATTGGAAGATGTAATTTTATACCGAATGATTGAAGAGTTAAATATTTTTATGCATGTTTTCTATGAAATATAATTGAATGTTTAAGGGCAATGAACGTCAATGAAAGAAAACACGCTACCTAAATAGTCATTTTTTAGAATGTGGTTTCTACATACAGTCGAAATGGAATTCGTTTGAAAGCGGTATTCTGCGGTAACCGAATTTTTATCGAATTATGCTGCATGACGGTTAGTTTTACAGCGAAAACGTAATTCGGAATTTCGGTTGACCTTTAATGAGTTAGCCCATCTACTGTCTGTACCATGACTTTTCTATTTATTTTCAATATATCTTACAGAAAACGTTGCCAAAATATAGTTTCTGGTATTCAAATGTTGAAAGACCACGTCTTTTTGAATCACACACTCGGAGAGTGAGCATTCTTAGGTTTTAAAACATTTTGTCTCGGCTGGGCGTTTCAGTTGTGTCTTGGGTTAAAAGTCAAAAACTTCAAGCATCCCATATAAGAAAAACCACACAGTCCTATTTGCTATTAAGGAGATTTCATTTAGAATTCGCGAATAAGTTTAGTGAATATAGACTTTGTTATATGCTTCATAAAGAGTATCAATGAACGGGCGGATACAATGCCGCTTGAAGAGATACTTCACAGTTTTAAGAATTTGCATACCTGGAAACGTCTTCAAAACCAACAGACACCCTTTCGTCGGAAACATCGTCTACCACATGAACATCAGAAACCATACTTTGGACCATGTTATCTGTATGTTTAAAATAATAAGAGCAAACAATTAACGGTAAGTCATGCTACTTACGTGGTCGTCCTTAAAAAGTGCAGTCTTAACAGACGGCCGGAAGAACGGGCATTCGAAAGTTGGCATCCGCGTGATCATGTTGTACGATGATCAATCTTGCAAACTTGCGCAAGTAGTCCATCCTCCTTGAAAAACTATATTGGAATTTCAATTAAAATTTAATAGGACTGTTCACTAATTATTACTGCCGCGCACATCGACAGAGGAATGTTCTGAACGTAGGCAGGACAGAGGACAGTAAGTTATCTTAACAAATGCATCTCAAGTAATCGTCCCTAAGGATGAAATTCTTTATTTCCAATTACTGAAAGTTGCATTTTTAATTCCTCGTACAAAATATGACGAATGTTTCACATCGAAAGTACGCTGCAAAGCAAAGATACTCTAGGTTTTTGAGATAATATCTACATATTTGTCGCACGATGAACTTGCGACTTCCTTTTTTCCCTTTTAATTCAAATATTACTCGGATATCCTTGGTGCAGTAACTCCAAGTATTCTAAAACACCTCGAACTCTTCACCAAAACAGTTAATTTTTGTAGATGATAAGCTCATGGATGCAGTAGCAATAATGCAAGCAGAGACAAAATTGGTAGAGTGTCATTTATGCGACGAAATTATCAGATCTAGCCAGCAGAAAGAAAAGAGGAATTACGTACTCATTGCAGAAAAACGATATTAACTCGTTTAAACGTAAGACCTGGCTCGGTTTTTACAGCCGAGTTAATCACATGCCGGAGGAATCATAGAGAAAGATGCGTTAGACGCAAAAACTAGAACCGACAGAGTAGAATAAATAAGCTGATGGGTCAAAAACACTTTGCAGTTCTGGGCAAGACGCTCGAAAATTGGGGTCAGCACTTGTGTCAAGTAACGTAGCCGGCGGTTAAAGTTCTTGCTACGATTGGCAGACTATTTTCATTAGCAGTTCTTCTACATGAAATCGCCCTTCTGATCCGAAAATGTTTACTATTTTTTTATCTAATCAACTTGATGTACGTGATTGTCAAACGTATCCCTGTCCACATTGAGACAAACTATTTACAGAAGTGGGGTAACTCATGAAATGTCAACCAAAATTCGGAAATGCGTTTTCGTTTCGAAAAGATTAATTAAATAGGGTTGTAAACTAATCATCGAGCAAGTAGGACATTTCGGAGGTTTGACGGAGGTGGGTGGTCACAAGGCTGAAAAATCAAAAAATCAAGCAGAAATATGCAAACGTGAGGGGAACAAGGTCGATAATCCGAGATAGAAAGACTTTATGGAGGAGCCCACACCTGGTTAATGGATGGCTCCTTGTGTGACTATTTTCCGCGGCACAAAATAAATTGCGTTTTGCGTGAATTTTCAAGCCGATCGGTAGGTATTTTGAAGAGGAACCAAGTATTCACTGCAGCTTAACATGCCTCTTAATGAGTGACTTCTTGACAGTCAACTTGGCCTGGCAGGAACGACTGAACTCCTACCCCAATTTAAAGTTGAATGCATACGCCTCATCTGACATAACCATTCAGCTTGTCAACACCGTGATGCCGATGAATATTTTGATCTTGACTGATTAGCCGCAGTTGGACATACACAAGGTGGGCTGACTCATGATATGTCAACCGAAATTCCGAAATGCGTTTTCGTTTCGAAAACATTAATTAAGTAGAGTTGTAAAACTAAATAACCTTCAGCACTGTTCTAAAATAATCCAGTTACCTCAGGATGTTGGCTTTCAAACAAAACTCTCTTCGACTGTGTGCAAAAACCATGCTCTATAAAAATGACTACACATGTGGCATACATTTTCCGCGTTGATTTTTGATGCTCTTAAAAAATTCATTTATATTTCGTTTATACAAATATTCATTCTTTCGCTCATTGGGTAAAAAATGACGTTTTTTCAATTTTATACTCGAAGGACAGGTATAATTCGGTTTCAAAAAGTTTTTAATACGGTGAAATGGCCGTCTATAAAAAATTGTATCTATGCATTTACTAATGTTGATTGTACAGTTTGTAATATAGCTGAAATCCACTGCTAAGTGTTATGAACCCCATATGGTCACCTCTTAACACAGTAACGAAATTTATGGTTTTTCGTATGCGAAAAATATACGGCTTGTAGTACAAAAACCCTGAATGAAAGTGTAACGGCGGATCGTGTCCATTATTATTCGGGAATTGGAAACGTTTTTTAAATCCGAATTACACCCTTCCTTTGAGTACAACATCGGAAGTAAACGTTATTTCCTACTCAGTGAGCAAAAGAACGGATATTTCGATGCCTAAAATATAATTAAATTTTTAAGGGCATCAAAAATCAATGCAAAAAATGAATGCAGCATAGGTAGTCATTTTTACAAAGTGTGGTTTTTGCACGCAGTCAGACAGACTTTTGTTCAAAAGTCGGAATAGTGAGGTAAATGGATCATTATAGAACAATGCTGCAGATTAATTAATTTTACAACCCTATTTAATTACTCTTTCCGAAACAAAAACGCACTTTGGAATTTTGGTTGGCATTTCATGAGTTAGCACACTGAAATTGTTGGGTTATAATGACACAGTTTCGTACAATAAGGTTGCGCCTATCAGATAATTTTGTTTATTTCATCCTCCGTAACGTGCACAACGTCCGATAACAGTCTAAATAAAGAAGAATAGTTCACAGACTATAACAGTGGTATGGGATAATGAAGCCTCTTTGGAGAAAGCTCTGAAAGGGTAAAGACACATGCTCAAGAACGCTTACGTGTATGCTGGAATTAAGAAAAGCTTACAATTATGGAATCAGAAGCTCGACCCTCCACTCACATGATCGTCATTGAGTGCTTCAGGGTGAAAAATACAGTTGTTCGAAGGAGACCAGGGCCTTAGTTAAAGGTGGGCGTTTGCGCTGTCCGGCTGTTAGACCAAAAACAGATTGGAACGACCAAATCTCTGAGTTTGATTAGTTGTCTGCTTGTATGTTTTAACGTACGAAGTTAGATCGTTCGTATATTGGTCTCTATCAGAACATGTTCTTTATTCTCCTATAGCTTACGCTTCTTTTCTAACAAAACTTCCCCGTCATAGGGTAAAAGGGAAGATGTGACAGTGAGGAAACTGCAGTTTACGTTTAAACATTTGAGAAAATAGAGTTTGAGTAGTTATCGGTGTGTGGAAAGTTAGCTCATGGACGCGGTCACGTGCTTGCCCCGTTCCGTCTTGAAAACCTCTACACTTAATGACGCGCTAGGGGACACGCAATCGCCTTAGTGCTTTATGACTCAAAAATTTTTTAAAAACCGAAATATACCCTTTCTGCCAGTATTTAATTCCAACAAAGACGTGTTTTTCTACCAACGAAGTAACGTGAAATATATTTTGGCGGTGTTTCCTAGGAAAACTATTAATATTTTCAAGTACATGGGCGGTCAATAAAAGAGACATCATATTTCCTGGGTAAATACTTTTTTTATCAAACGTGGTGTTTGCAGGCAATTGAGAAGAAGTGCATTCAAAAACTAAAGCTCTGGCTTGGCCGAAGTATTTTACGACTGTGCTACATGATAATCAGCATTAAAATCCCGCTTCCTGGGAGAAACCTCATTTAACAACTGAGGTAAATATTTGAAGATATCGGTCACTATACATATAAACGATGGTATAGGGACGCTCACCGATCATTTTACGGGCCAAACTGGTCCAGCTGTGCCTTGAGATCCAATTTAGACGTCCGCTAGCAACCACACAGCGGCTAGGTATGTAGACAGAATGACTTTATCGACAAAAACAAGAGGGACTGTAGCGTTCATTTCTGTTTTATTAGCCATCATTATCTAGACCATCGTCTATCAAAAAACATCAATGAAAATGCGTTTTTCTCCGAGATTCTTTTAATTGTATGAAGCGGGGTAACTAATGAAATGTTAACCAAAATTCGGAAATGCGTTTTTGTTTCGAAAAGATTAATTAAATAGGGTTGTAAACTAATTATCGTGCAAGTAGGACATTTCGGAGGTTTGACGGAGATGGGTGGTCACAAGGCTAAAAAATCAAAAAATCAAGCAGAAATATGCAAACGTGAGGGGAACAAGGAGGATAATCCGAGATAGAAAGTCATTTTGGAGGAGCCCACACCTGGTAAATCGATGGCTCCTTGTGTAACTTTTCTCCGCGGCACAAAAAAATTGAGTTTTGCGTGAACTTTCAAGCTGATCGGTAGGTATTTTGAAAGGGCACCAAATACTTACTGAAGCTTAAATTGCCTCTTAATGACTGACTTCTGGACAGTCAACTTGGCCTGGCAGGAACGACTGAACTCCTACCCCATTTAAAGTTGAATGCATATGCCTCATCTAACATAACCATTCAGCCTGTCAACACCGTGATGCCGATGAGTATTTTGATCTTGACTGATTAGCCGCAGTTGGACATACACAAGGTGGGCTGACTCATGATATGTCCATAGGAATGAAAATGGGGAACTAGGCATGCCGAGGAATTTCGAAACTCAAAAGGGGCTCGGGTCTACCAGGGCAAGCTAAGGTTGACCACGTCAACCGAAATTCCGAAATGCGTTTCCGTTTCGAAAATATTAATTAAGTAGTGTTGTAAAACTTACTAACCTTCAGCATTGTTATAAAATAATCTAGTTACCTCTGGATGCCGGCTTTCGAACAAAACCGAAATATACCCTTTTTGCCGGTATAAAATTCTAATAAAGAGGTATTTTTCTGCCAAATGAGTAAAGTGAAATATATTTTGGCGGTGTTTCCTAAGAAAACTATTAATATTTTCAAGTATATGGGCGGTCAATAAAAGAGACATCATACTTCCTGGGCAAATACTTTTTTATCAAACGTGGTGTTCGCAGGCAATTGAGAAGGAATGCATTCAAAAACCAAAGCTCGGGCTTGGCCGAAGTATTTTACGATTGTGCTACATGATAATCAGCATTACAATCCCGCTTCCTGAGAGAAAACACATTTCACAACTCAGGTAAATATTTCAAGATATCGATTACTATTTATATATAAACGATGGTATAGGGACGCTCACCGATCATTTTACGGGCCAAACTGGTCCAGCTATGCCTTTAGATCTAATTTAGACGTCCGCTAGCAACCACAGAGCGGCTAGGTATGTAGACAGAATGACCTTGTCGACAAAAACAAGAGGGACTGTAGCGGTCATTTATGATTTATTAGCCATCATTATCCAGACCATCGCCTATAGAAAAATGTCAATAAAAAAGCGTTTGGCTCCGAGAAAAGGTTTTGCGTCGAAAATGGTCACAAAAATGCATATTTCTCACGCAGGAAACTGAATGCACAAACACATCCCGAATTTCTGGAAAGGTAACCAAGTACATGAGGGCATCCTACAATGTGTGAACTAAGTAGAGACTGTACATTGAATTTAGTTGATTTCTTAGACGCAGTAAAGCGAAATTCGTATAATGCGGCTAGCTCATCAAGGAACTTGAGCGCACTGTGTGACAACCCTTAGTCTAATTAAAAAGGGGTCATTTTGACTGATCGACTAGTCAGAGAAGGAAATACAGTCAGTGACCGATGCCATGAAATGTTAACTGGCATTCTGAAGTGCTTTTTCGACGAGCGAAGGTTATTCAGTTAGCTGTTCGATTTAATATCCTACGGCATAATTCTACGATATTCCGACTTTACTAGAATGTTAGCTTTTGAATGCACCATGTTGTGACCTGCTATAAAAGCTAAAAAGTGACTACTAACGCGGTATGCATTTTTCATTTTGAGTTTTGGTGACCCTATAAATTCAAATATATGCTGCTGGAGAATCTGCACAAAAATACGCTTTCCTTTACTTATTTGTTAGCAAGTCACATCTTCCCTCTAATTTATACTGGAAGAAAGGGTATATTTAGGTTTTTAAGAAGTTTCCTAATTCCTGTATAATTTTCGGCCAAATCAGTCGTTGCATCAACCTTTAGCGATTTCGATCCACAAGATGTATATTTTTCGTGTAAAAAAATCGTATTTTCCTTTACGCTTCTAAGAAGATACCTTGTATAGTTAATGAAGTGTTGCAATTGATGCGGACTATGTTGTATACTTTATGAGATGCATTCGTAAGCGAGGAGGCACGGCGTTTTATGAATGGACATTGCGCATCCTTGAACAACTTCATAATAAAAAATTTTAAAAAGCGAAATGTGCTGTTTTCTCCAGCCTGAAGTGCAGAGACGACATTTACAACCCTGCTTAATTAATCTTTTCGAAACGAAAACGCATTTCGTAATTCCAAATTACGTTTCAGGATTTAGCCCACCTAATGTACTGTCGTGGGTTTGAATACCACCGAGACTGCCAAGAGTTTCACAGTTGGGTTAAAAAATATTAGGTAGATTGGGGGGACCTTCATCGACCAGGTTACGGGACGTGCATTCCCTGTTGTGCCTTTATCCTCAATTAAGGGTTATTTCTTCCAGATTACGCAGTACGCGGTTCAGGGTTGTTTAATCATATATCCGTCTGGGATCTATGGTATTTTCACAATTATTCCTAGCAAGAGTTCCCTGCACTAAATGCTGAATCTGGACGCACGGAACTGTGACGTTCACTAATCAGGCTACTGAATATGATCGCCCATTTGAGCCTTGAAAATTTACTGAAAGTCCGATCAATAAAGCAGCATAAATACTGACTGGTAGGTGTCTTTGGTTCAAATAAACACGCCAAAACCTAACCATATTTCCAAGTACATCAAAAATTGTTCCTAGAACGCTTGATACGTGGCCGTCAATGGGTTGTCCAAGCCGCCGTTACTGAACTGGGTGAATTGGTCGCTGTGCTTTTAGACAACAACAGAATTGAAAAGTGATATGGTCATTAATACTGCTCTCCTCTCAAATAATACTTTCTGCTGGAGGAATTAATTAGTTGCAGGTCACATTGAAACAGTGGCAGCGGCATAGCATGGTAGCCGGTCGACGAATCTAGGTCCCAAATGATGAAAACGCCTGCCAGCAGAAGGCCTGGTTCAGTGACCTCCACAGACTGGACTTCTGACACTCCTATTAATATCAACAGCATACGCTGTTGCTCGGGACCATTCTTATGTGATGAAATTCGATCGAGCCCACCTTAAGCTGTATTAAAAACACCTTGCTACTAAAGAAGGGTGCGTGTAGAGGAGAGGACAAAACAACTACTGAAGAAGAAGACACGATCGCCGGGACAAGAGCTTTATTAGCCTGACGTTTCGGATTCCTGCTCGAATCCATCATCAGAGACAAAAGCAGATAAGGGTGGTACATGCACATGCGACTGCAGTATTTATAGGATGCAATAGCCATGCTACTGCATACCTATGAATATTCCCGGTTCCCTCACCTCACCTGGCGTGATGGCCGATATTCGCGTCGTTAATTGCTGCAATTTCATCACGTGTGCTGGATGTTGGTGTGATGATTGCTCGACCATCTGACGCACCGATCCTGGTGTTGAGAAAGGCGTTCACCTGGGCTCTCCCCGTGTGGCTAATTACTCCGCCTAGGCAAAGTCTCAGCACTGAGTATGGAAGGGGAAGATCATTGCACTTGTTAATAGGCTGGGGGCCAGTAAACCATGATTCAAGCAGCTCCCGGCTCACGCGGTTGTCACCTCTCGTGAGAATTTCGGTCTCGTCAAATTTGAATGTGTGGCCGGAACCCGTCGAATGAACCGCAACTTGAGAGCCGGCATCATTTCTGCGCACCGCTGCAGCGTGTTCGGCCATTCGCGTTTGGACTTGTCTTCCAGCTTCTCCGACGTAGTTGCCTTGTCCGCAACTGCACCATATCCGATAAACGACTTCAGACGTTTCTTGCCGTGGCAGTGGGTTTTTTTGGTTTCATCAACTGACGTCTGATGGTTGCCTCCGGTCTGACCGGAGTTCTGACGAAGCTGAACTTATCGCGACAGACGTCAACCGCGTAAGTCGCAAGCGACCCGAGTCATGATCCGCCGGTCCGCAGTCGAACAACAAGCTCAATGACCACTTGACCCCATATTCTGTGCTGAGGATTTGTCTGAGCGGGGTAATTAGTCACGCATGGGGGGGTGGGCGTATGAACGACAGTTCCAGTGACTGCAACCAAATCAAGAATCCAGAACGGTTGTTTAAATTTCGGCCATTAGTCCGTCGGTGCGGACTAACAAGCCATCATAGCAGCAAATACGAACCCCAGCGCGAGTGAGGGGGCTGCTAATTACAGTAAGCGTGAGGCTGTGTGGCAACCGCGTTCTACAAATACTGTACTCCATGGGCCCCCACCCCCCTAACTGCGACAGTTTCTGGTGTTAGATTCAAGTAAGAATCTGAAACGTCAGGCCGAAAACCTTCTCGATCCAGTGATTGCATCTTCTTTTCCTGAACGGCTTCGTGGAACTCGCCTCTGTGGCTCTATCGACTGACCTGACTAATTTTTAATTATTGCCTTCTCATTTCTAGGCACCATCATGCGAAGACTCAAGTCTAGATCTGGAAGGCGGGAGGAAATGGTCTGTGGTCGGTCGTGCGATCAAAATAGATCGGTGGCGCTATTTTTATGGGAAATTTGTCACTGCCGATTGTGAAGAGATTCTTGTCGTCTGGACCACCATGGAGCTGGGCTTCTTCTGTTGGTTATGGCGCAAAGTTATCACATTTGGCGCCTGACGAAGGACGTTCAGATTAGTTTTCCGTTTCTGGATAGATGATGTTGCATGATTAATGCTCAGTCCTAAGGATTGCTCATTGTTCAAAACGATTCACGTTCTTAAGTTTTTGAAAGAAAATTGGTCTCCAGCTAAAGGGCTTTTTGTTAAATTTTGATTGCGATGTGGGATTGGAAGAAATGGCGTTATTTTCAGCTCGCCAATTAATGATTATAGCCCGGATCTAAACTAAAGAGGTTTGTGAAAAGATTACGAATAACATTTCGGGCTTCTGCCTCTCCTTATCCCCTCCGTAAAGTAGGAATTTCCACGCAGCAACTTAAGGAGACGTTTTCTCTGCTTTGCTAGTCGTTACAAAGAAAGGAAAGTTGCCTAAAATAAACTTATTAGCCCGCTGATATTTAGAGTTCCTGGATTGGGCATGTACAACTGGCGCTTATAGTTTGCTAGCTTAAATTAATACCCGAATTGGTGGGTCGGAGATTAATTTATGCTCATATATTTTTTTGCTTCAAATGGTTTGCGGACAGCAAGTCGTCATGACTGCCCCCACGATTAGGCGTCACTTTGGCAGAAGGAGTTCTGATCCATAAAATGGCTGTTTAGTTTGCTGGTCCGTTTGTTTCTCAGCGGGGAAGTCAGTTAGTAAGCCGACGTTTGGGGTCTCTGTTTGCCATTCTGTCATGGTCTTTCCACCAGGTAGTGTCGCTGCACCTGTTTCACCCGTGGGAGTTCAATGTACCGACTGATTGAAATCCACACAAATTATGCGAGCTTCTCGATGCCCGAATTACTCAAAACTAGGGCTGTCATTCTTGGAAAGTTGGGGCTACGTGTAGCCCCAAACGAATATGGCATACCTCAAATTTGGGTCCTAACGCTACTTCAACCGCTGTTTTCGATCTGATCGCCTGCTATTTGGCGAGTTCGGACAATCGAATGATCCATGGGCTAGAGAAGAAAGTGACATCGACAATGGGACATCCATCCTAACACCAAATTAGCCCACTCATATTTGATCTTAAACGCCTAAACTTCTCATGGCGCGCTAAGTCGTGGTATAGAAGATCTTCAAATAACGAGATAAGTCGATCCTTCCCAATATTGTTATTGGAACCACCATAGAGCAACGTTTCTTTCACCATTTCTTACGCCAAGTTATTGCATTTTGCGTCCGACAAACGCCGTTCTGACTACATTTCAGCCGCTGGTCAACTGGAATATCTTTATATGTTATTTTCGACGCAATGAAAGCAAAACGTTAAGGTTTTGTCGCAGTTTTGTCTGTCTACGTGCACCAACAAACATCCGCCGACTTTCTTGCATTTTTCCTCACTGCGACAACGCATCAGTCAGCTTTCGAGGCCTTGGCAAATTCAACAGCAGATTTGGTTTATAATAACTGATAGAAAAGCCGTTTGCGCTCTAAAAATCAGGCTCATCTCGAGGTATTGCAGTGGTCATGTTCCCGCCTCGGAGCTCCCTTGACCATTTTGAATGTTCTATCAGGCTGCGGGCCGCCGTTTATCAGTCTAGTGTTCGTTTTTTTCCTACGACTGATGCGTATCTGCTGACGGTGTGAAGGCACTTCCGGGGGGGGGGGGGCAATGACTATTCAGCACTTTTATCAGTACGATGTGCTGCAACCCGTCGGATCAAGGTGCGCACACAGCTGTGACGGAGAAATAAAGAGCGGCGGTATGTCGAACTTATAGATGCGGTCTGAGGTTGGTTGTTCTCCTCAACACTGCATTTTACAGACCCAATTTTCACTTCGGCGCATACGGAAGCATCAGATAGGATGTTGGCTAAACTGCAAAGTTTGCATTTAGGGAAAATGAGACCAATAATTTCATGTTGACATTCGTACAATCCGTCTTGACAATTTTGAGCACTCCGCTGACGCAAGGAGTCGCGCACACTGAGTGGCACGTGACAAACAACAGGTTTTGTGTCGTTTGAGGACAACTTACCTGATGTCACAGCGGATAATTTGTATGATGATAAGATATCGATTATCCGTCTACAGTGATTTACCGATCTCATGAAAGGTTGGTTGAATTTCTGAAATTCGCTTTCAACTGAGGAGGATTACTTAGGTGGGGTTGTAAAAGTGATTACCTTGCGTCATAGTACTTTAATATTTCAGACTCGCTAGGATAGCGGCTTTTGAATGCACTTCTTTCCAACCTGCTGCAGGAACCGCTCTAGATAAAAAGTGAATACTCATTTAAAATGCATCTTTCTATTGATTTTTGATGGTCTTATAAATTTAAAGTTATTTTATAGAACACCTGCACAAAAATATGCATTAATTTACTCATTTGGTAGAAAATCACATTGTCTTTACATTTTATACTCAGGAAAAGGATATCATCCGGCATTTAGAAAATTTCTTATTATAAGATTATCCATGCACAGCATCTCAAATGTCCGTTTACCTATGTTCCTCGTGAAATGTAGCGCACGGCAGAGCAAATTGCATGAGGTCTATGTGGTATCTTTTAAAGGTTTGGAGAAATAGAGTAGGTGGGCTAACTTATGCAATCACAACAAAAATTCCGAAATGTGCTTCCGTTTAGAAAAGACAAAGTAAGTAGGGTTGCAGAACTACCCATAAAACAACATAATTCTATAATAGTGTAGTTACCCCTGGACGCCGGTTTTCGAATGAACCTCCTTCCGGCTGCAAACAAAAACCACACTCTGAAAAAAATGACAACTTTATTAGCATGAATTTTTCTCATTGATTTTCGATGCCCCTAAAAGTCCATTTATATTTCATTAAAAACATGCATAAAAGTATTCATTCTTTTGCCGATTCAGTAGAAAATTACTTCTTCCAAATTTATAATTAAAGGAAAGGTATACTTTGGTTTTAAAAATTTCTAAATGTGAGATTTTTTAATATCGTGAAATGGTCTTCATAAAACGTCAAGTTTCTGCATTTACCACTGCGGCTTGTAAAGGTAACAATGTTGTTCCAATCCACTGCTTAATTTTATGAACCCCATGTAATTACCTCTTAAGACGCTAGCTAAGTATATGGTTTCCCGTACGCAGAAACTATACGGCTTGTAGTTTGGGAACCCTGAATACAGATGTGACGGCAGGTCGGGTTCAAATTTATTCGGGAATTGGAAAAGTTTTACGCAACCAAATTATGCCTTTTTCGAGTATAACATTGAAAGAAGGAATGATTTTTTACTGAACAGGCAAAAGAATGAATAGTTTTATGCATGCTTCCTACGAAATATAATTGAATATTTAGGGGCATCGAACATTAATGAAACATGCATGCTAATTAAGTAGCCATTTTTGCCAAGTATCGTTTATCGAGCAGCTGGATGGACGTTTGTTCGAAAGCAGGCGTCCTTGGGCAAGTAAATTATTATAGAATTATGTGCACGATGAGTAGTTTTACAAACCTACTTAATTTATCTTTTCTAAACGAAAACCCATTTGGGAATTTCTGTTGAGATTTCACAAGTTAGCCCACTTTCTCTATATGGTTTTCCGTACGCGGAAAGCATGCGCCTTTTGACTGCAATTGCCACACTAATGCAACGGCTAGAAACTATTTGGGAATTGAAAAACTTTATTTAAGCCAAAATTTACACTTTCTTTGGGTATAAAAACAATTTGATTTTCTACCAAACGAGTAAAATAAGGAATATTTTGTGCATGGTTTCAATGAAATATATTTGAATTTATCACTTTATTAAAAATCAACGTAAAACATGCATTATACCTAAGTAGTCATGCTTGCCCAGTGTGTTTTCTACAGGAGGTCGCAAAGAGATGCATTTGAAGCAGATATCCGGGCACGTCCGAACTCTTATAGCATTATGGCGCAAGGTAATCAGTTTTACAACCCCACCTCTGTTAATCTTCCCATTCAGAATTTCCCTTAACCTTTTCTTGAGATTGGTTACTCACTTTACTTCCATCGCAGGTCCTCTTGTAAGTTCTGAAATTCTGCTCTGAGGGGCCATTATCGACATGCGGGCAACGCAACTGACTTAAAGAAACCAATAAGCTGTCGGGGTCAACAGTAAATCCACGAGCCTGGTCACACTTGACTGCCGGTAACATCGCACCTAGAAGTGAACGGACACATTGGAGACAGCTGAAGCGGAAAAAATTTCCAGTCGTTCAAGGACGGATGTTGACAATGAAAATATATCCAATTCGTTACTTGTCCAATATTCACTTCCTAGCAGTGGACACCCCGCGTAGTTCATGGAACTCCAGCCTGCTTCACTGAGGTTTTCGCTCCAAAGCCCTGCGAAGAAAAGTACCTTTGAATATGCTTTTAACTCAAAGATGTCTGGTAGGACAGATTTATGTGGACTTCTAAACAGGACCTGAGAACAAGGGGTAATGGTGAGATGTAGGATTCCACAAAACTGACAACTCCAGCACGGGTAGTAAAATTCTGTATGACTGCAAGCATCACTTATTATTCATCTTTCCCACTGATTGAAATTTCCTTGCCTTACAGACTAAATGTAAATTAACTAGCGGTGCTTTATTCAAAGTACGTTTTTTTGAACGTTGTTTTTTATTTTTTAATTGTCGCGCCCAATTTCTTTGCCAAACGACAGCGTACGGTAAGACTCTTTGCGGAAATTCGTTTATTTTTTGTGTCTTTTCCTACCCCGCCTGCCCTCCATCCTGTATGCTGCCTCGCACGCAAAACGTTTTCTACCAACCTTCAACGTAGGACACGGTCTACAGACTTGTTCATGTTGGTCGGGGTCCTACACCCTACCATTACCGGACCGGAACTTCCTGCAACATGGGTGACTTCTGGGCCAACTTGAAGCGACATTAGGGTTAGGTTTGATGCAGGTGTTAGGTTTAATATAAGGATTAGGTTTTAGGTTAGATTTAAAGTTAGCGGTAACGCAAGCCAAAATCAAGCTTAAGATAAAGATAGGGGTTTAGAGTAAGGTTAGAATCAAGATCAGGCAGCTTTCTAGTTTTATATTTGGGTTATTGTTGGGGTCAGGACAAGTTAATATTTCCCCCCTTCTAGAATTTTGCGCAGGTTCTCCTTTATAACTTGGACGGGCCGTTCCTATTTCCACGCCCAGTTTAGACGTCCGCTTATCTCAGTCAAGCCGGCTGTTTTTTTCAAAGCAGCGACCATTCAGCCATTATTCTCCTTTTCAAAGCAAAAAAACCTTTGAGTATTTTCAGTAAAAGAACACGGTGACTGGTGCGGACGCCGTCGATAAAAAAGGATAGACTGACGTATTTGTCAGCCAGGTTACCTTTGCCAGCATGGTCGGCTTCCGCATAAAAAGTGGTTGTTCTTCAGAGAACAAAGGCCTGCTTGAATAATATAGAGTAACTTTTGATTTTCCTTCCCTGGATTGCTAGTCTCTGAGAATTTTTAATGATGTTATTCATGCACGGACAGCAGGAACTGCAGGCCGAAAGACTCCGGCAGGAAGTCTGACTAGTGGGGCAGGTTGGGCAGACACCGAAACGAAGGATATAACGGTTAGGGGCTGCAAGCGTGAACCCTGAACTCACAGCTGCTCCATTGAACGCTCCTTCAATTGGGTTGCATATTGGAGTCGGAGGCAGCTCCACTATCTGTAAGTCGGCGGGTCCCTCGATGCTGAGTCTGATTTACCGAATTGAGGTCTCAAAACTTAAGGATGAAGGTTGTTCTGGTCAGGGTTTTTGTCCCTTTTACTACAGTGGATGTGAAGATGTGCATGTACGCCGTGAATTTGGAGTTGACAGCGATTACAGATGGAGGGGACTTGGTGGAAGCTACAGTAGATGTGCTTACTCATTAAATATCGACTAAAATTTCGAAATGCGTTCTCGTTTCGAAAAGATAAATTAAGTGGTGTTGTAAAACTGATCATGATGCAGCATAACTCTACAATGATCAAGTTACCTCAAGGTGTCGGCTTTCGGAAGAACTTATTATTGGCTGCATGCAAGATCTATATTTTGCAAAAAATAACTACTTACGTAGTATGCAAGTTTCTCATTGATTTTCGATGCTCTTGAAAATTCAATTATATTTCATGGAAAACATGCATAAAAATATTCATTCTTTTACTTATTCGGTAAAAAGAATCACGTCTTCTTCCAAATTCTTACTCAAAAGAAGAGTATAATTCCGTTTTAGAAAAGATTCTAATTGTGGGATTTTTTAATATTGTTAAATGGCCGTTCATGAAACGACATGTATCTGCATTTACGAATGTGGCTTGTAAAGTTAACAATATTGCTTAAATCCATGTATTTTCCATGTACGGAAAACCATGCATTTTTCTACGGTGTCAAGAGGACACCATATGAGGTTCATAAAATTAGGCAGTGGATTTGAGAAATAATGTTAACTTTACAAACCACATTCGCAAATGCAGATACATGAAGTTTCATGAACGGCCATTTAACGGTATTAAAAAATCTCACAATTAGAAACTTTTTTAAAACGGAATTATACTCTTCTTTTGAGTATGAAATTAAAAGGAGACGCGATTTTCTACCAAATAAGTAAAAGAATGAATATTTTTATGCATGGTTTCCATGAAATATAATAGAATTTTCAAGAGCATCGAAAATCAATGAGAAAATTGCATGCAAACTTAAGTAGTCATTTTTCGCAGAGTATAGATTTTGCATGCAGCCGAAAATAAGTTCTTTCAAAAGCCGACACCCTGAGGTAACTGGATCATTATAGATTTATGCTGCATCATGATTAGTTTTACAACACTACTTAATTTATCTTTTCGAAACGAGAACGCATTTCAAAATTTTGGTTGATATTTCATGAGTTAGCACATCTACTGTAGAATCTCCTCTTCTTCTTGCTTTTGCTTTACCACGCTTGCTTATAGTTGACTTCAGACGCCCACCTTTCAGTTAACTGTGGTCTGTCAGGTTCGTAAATCCTGTACAACAGATTTATGAGAGTTTTGGACGAATTAGTCGAATGTTAACTGTGTCATAGTTTCACTGCTTATGATCAGATTGTTTGCGTAAGCGGGTACTTTTGAAAAACGCTCATAAATCCTCTTTAAATAATTGAAGCTCGGTTGTCTGGATAGGTGAAACAAAGGGCCGGTCAACATCAGGAGCCGCAAATTTGTGTATCAGAGCTTTCGCATTCGTACATGGCATCACTGTTCAAGACAGGAATGCGGATTCGCCGGACACTGTAGTGAAGCGGTGAATATAAAGGCCTAATAATTGAGTTCCGTCAGGGTAAAGGGCTTCGAATAGTCGAGATAAACGACTTTGCAGGTGCAAACCACAAGTAGTGGTCAGTCGTGAGAATTTGCGACACCTAGTCATCGCATTGCGCAGCTGTTTGCCTCCTGGGATGCGCCTCCCCACCATCCCCACGACTGGCCTGCATAATTACAGGAACAGGTAAAACATATATTACGGCGCTACGGAACTCAACGCGTCAGTCTTATCATCCGACGATCAGGCGAGACATGAAACCACCACTCCACAGAAAAGTCTGATTTACTAAGCGCGTGCGTGAGTCAGCGACTAGCAGGCCACCCAACCGGAAACACACGCTGGAGTTCAACCAGTTGGTAAGCGTCAGCTGGTCGACGTCCTGCATTTTAGGTACGCGGCCATGGAAAAGAACTTGAGAATATGAACTACGCAGAGAAAAGCTGCCCTCTCTGCGCCCCTCCGTTTGTTTTCTAGCCATCTACTGAGGTACTCAGCAACATGGTAATATAGGGTTTAGCCGAGCTCGTTACGCGTTTAAACGTCATGGCTGTGAGCCGGTGAGCAACCCCTGGCTGAACTGGCGTCTAGATACCGAGCCCTTCACAATGGTGCTTCCCATAGTGAGCTTAAAAGCTGCCAAACTTTGCTCCCGGCACGGCTTGATTGAGAAATGTTAAATCTGCGCCAGACCCCAGCTACAGGACCTGGCGTGTTAAAATGTTAACCGAAACGTTGGATGGGTTTTCGACTAGAAGGGGTTGCCTAGACGGGGTTGTACTATTGATTGTCGTGCAAAATAATCTCAAGATATTTTAGTTAGCCGAGTTGTCGGCTTTTGGATGAGTTTTGATCCGGCCACCTGTAAACACCACATTTTGTGACGGATGACTACTTAAGTATTATGAATTTGCCCCATTGGTCTTCGATGATCTTGAAAATTCAAACATATTTTATAAAAACCGCGAGTGGGTGTAATATCCAGTATGAATTCTGTAGCAAAGCGTGCCCACTTCAAATTTTTATCTTTTCGGAGGGATCATCCTTCGGTCTGAAAACCTAGCTATTTGAGCTCTTTTAAGAACGTGAAATGTCTGTTCACGCAACACAGAATCTGTCCGTTGATTTGTGTTACTCAACATGGTCCACTCTTAATGTGAAATTTTATTTGCCCTCTAAAATGTCTATAAATTTCCTGATACGGCAAGCTATACTAGGTAGTAAGGAAACCGTAAGTGCAGGCCAAGTTCAAACTTATTTGAGAATTGGGCAACGGTATAGAGAAAGACCCCACTTAACTGTCAGTAGACCCTGGATCGTGCCATACGTGATTTATGGTAAAGGGAGTTTTATGGGTGGGCAACACACTAAACAGTAAGCTGACAAAATGAAAGAAAACACAGAAATTGCCTGGATTTATGCCGAAAGTTGTATCCAACGCTATTGTGCGACAACGGAAATGAGAATAGTAATTACGCAATAAACAAAAAAATCCTAAAAGATAACGGATTTTGAGTTAAGGTGCGAGATCGTGGGAAGTAATCGTTGTTGGTAGAGTAATTTCTGCAACGGCCTGCAAATGTATGCCAAGTTAAAACCCTATACGACACGATGCACAGTCTATTGACATTTAAGTGGGGTTCTTCTCTATACCGCTGCCCAGAATTGAAACAAATTGCCAAAACTCAAGTCTACCCTTTGTTCAGGTTTAAAGTTCAAAATGGACGTTACTGGCTACCAAAAGATATATGCAATAATATTTTCGTGCGTTTTCTATGAAAAATATCCTTATTTATGCGGACATCGAAAATCAATGTAAAGCATTCGTACTACCTAAGTGGTCTATCTTTTTCGAGTGTGGTTTTTGCGGGCGGCCGTATAACCAACTATAAGTCGGCAACATGACGTGATTGAAAGATCGTGCCATTATGCTACACTATTAACAGTATGGCGACACTGCTTACGTAAGAACTCCTTACCGAGAAGGAACACCTTTCTACCATATTTGCGCGTCAAACACGTAGACGTAGCCGTTCACACTACGCCAGGCGTTGAGCCCCATCTCGTTGCTTCACCACTGGTGCGTGGGAAAGGAAAATGGGGAATGAGACTGATCTCGGAGAACGTTGAAGCATAGCAACGTGAGAACCGGGGGAAGAAAGCATGAATCAACAAAACGCCGGACAAACGGTTGAGTGGGATTGAACCGTAGGAGAGATTGCACGTAGAATATATTGCGAAAATTTTCAGCTTCTAGTTAAAGACGATTTATTGTTAAAAGACTGAGAATGACTAGTCTGTAGGTATTGCTGAGATTTCGGAAAATGACATTAGCAGCGACGAGAAATTACGCGACCCACAAGCACATCGTAATACGGCTGGTCTGGAGGACAGTTTGGTGGAGAAGGCTAGACAAGCGAAATCTACGGACTTCCTAGTTCTGAAGTTAAAACCTAGTAGGATCCAAATAGTCGGATAAAAATTTTAAGTCGGCCTTCTGCGGAGAAGCCAAGGACGGGGAAACAGAAGCACTTAGAGGAAGGTGCCCATTAAAAGTGCGCCACTTCAGTGGACGTTTCGGTAGTCAGAAAATGGTGACCCCAGAATTTGTCTAGGACAGTGAATCACTGGCTGGGACGCGGGCCTGTTGTTGACTGGAGAATACAGATTTGTCGAAATCTT
>CACRXP010000298.1:360055-460895 GCA_902702965.1 Spirometra erinaceieuropaei
TGGAATTTTCACAACCTCATTTATTTTAATCTACGAAAAACGAAGACGTTCTAATGCTAAATGATCCACAAGCAACCACTTAGGAAGACAAGCAGTCGGATCTTAGTGAGAGACCGGCGGCTCTGTTTAAGACTGCTGAAGCTGGTGACAGTGAATTTGCTTTGTCAGAAAGCTTGCCATCAGTAGGTATTCGTGATTTAGAAAATATGATCCCAAACGTTAATTTATACATCACAACCGTGCCCCACGATTGCCTTGGGCAGTAAACATGTTTCAATGCACCTATTTTCTCACTAACTAGCACGACGTTTTCGAAGGGTTCTCATAACTCTGAAAACTTCCGCCATGTTTGCGCACGGTGTACTGCGTGACTGACTCCCGGCTAATGATTTCATTCGCTTCCTACTTGCGTCGACACCTTCACAAAAAAGACTGAAAATACCCCGTATGAGAAGGCGTACATGGAAGGTTAGACATTAAATATGCACGCCTTTAATCAAAGAAAGCCGGCCAAAATCTTTTCCCTCCAAAACGTCTGAGACGTAGCCTGTCGCCTTTCCACTACGAGATGCATATCGAAAGGCTTAAAAGTAACGCAGTCATCCTTTCAATCCTGCTCCGCCTCCTCCTCCTTGCTCGTTTCTCCGCACGGATGAGAGAATAGCTGTCGGCAGCCGTGTGGCTCAGCCCTCATTCGTCGTCGTCGATATTCAAAAAGAAGCCGCATCTGCCTGCCAGTCTACACTGGTGGCTTCCTGCCTCCTGAATTTAACTGTATTTTGAGCCGACCTTAAGAGTACTGATTGGCATCTCTAGACGAACCATGTCCCATATGGCGTGTAAAAATGATCTAGACGCACATTTTTGAGGCAGATGCGGCGCGATCTATAAAGAAATAGATGCGGTCTTTTACGAAATGTCAGTAAATTTGTACATTTTTGGATTTGGATCACCAAGAATGCAAGCATGGAACAGATACATAAGACTAGCTCTGCTTGTCACCGTAAGCGGCGAATGTAATAAACAAACTTACAGATTTTAGCGAAGAGAATATCCATATAGAGGGAAAGAGAAAGGTTTGATGAAAAAATAATACCAAGGAGCCCGAAAGAGGTTGCTTGAGTAGAGAGGATGTCAAAGGATCGCAGTCGGAAAATAAACTGGATGGATTTTTGGTTCTTCAGTAGGAAATAACTTTCCTGTGAACATACTGAGACATGGTCAAGGCCATCTTTGAGAGACTGGAGATTTGTCTGATTTTTGAGAGGGTGAATACGTCATGGATGCTATCTAAATTTTGGGTAAAGAAGAAGACTGATCTGGAACCGGATTAATTATTTTGTTTTCCTGAAGTTTCGAGCTCGCAACAGAGTCCAACGCCCGATATAACAGCAGCAACCCAATTGGAAACAGTTATAGAGGTCAGTAAACAACCATCAACAAACGCCGCAGACCTGGAGATGATTGCGCAGAACTCAGTATGCTGGCGCGAGAGTGACACATCGATGGGTTAAATTTTATTTTATGTCAAGGCTTTAGTCAATTCTCGGCTTGTCTTGTCTTCCTGACGGCTGTGCGACGCGGTGACGAATTGCCATGAGCGGTTACCCACCGCTTCGAAACAGGTCACGAGTTTGACTTGACAGTCGCTTTGTCTAATGCTCACACTTGAAGCTACAGGGGCCGATAATTGATTTAATCCTGGACTTCGGATGAGAAGCCAGTCAATCGATGTTTCGAATTGGTACCCGCATACAGAGCAGTGCGCATCCACATGTGAACTAGCGGCACTGATCGTTGATTGGCTACTGAGCTTCTAAAACCGTAATTCAAGCTAATGCTACTGTTGCATTTGACTTAGCGCTTCGGCACTGGGCCGGAAGCAGGGGGAAATAAACAAACGGTTCCGGTACTGGACCGCCTTCTCATTCTTTAATCGTAGCGCATTTTTAAGTGGGCACTTTTAGCGGACTGAAACACTGTAAGTATTTTATGCTCTGTGACAAGTTTGTGGGCCCAGTCCACCTCACCGCTATTTCTTTGGATGCGGCATAAATGGGAATGTGCTAGAGATTTGAACGAGACGTTAATGCGGATCGCTTATTAAAGGTTATTAACGCCAAAGTACAGACAGCGCTTTGTCGTCATAATAATACAGCAAGCGTGTTTAACCGGAACTTCCATTAAAACCAACCAACTCATATTTTCTGTTGGCCAGACACGACAATTCGACCGCTGCAAGCAACGACTTCCACCTCGTGTCCCAGGAAGCGAATTCAGCAAGGGCGACGTGTTCGTTTGTTGGTTTATGGTGAGGCAGACTTGTGCCTTATCTACCTCACCCTCTTGTCCCACACCCACAGTATTCCGGTGGCAAGAAACTGTCAACGCGGCAAAGGTGGACACAGTCGCGCGATCGATAAACGACCAATCTACGCGTGCCACGCGCGATCTGGTTCCTGCTACATCTAGCGGGCTTCTTCTAGATTGACCCGGATCTCACATTATGAGAGGACTTGACTTGCAATTCCGAGAACGGCCAAGCTCTCTTGCCGTGTGTCGATCGTATTGACTAAAATTCTTAGCGCGTGTGGGTGCGGTCGAAATGACTAACAGACCTGAATGGTCCATCTACCCGTGCTACACACGACCTGGGTGATCCAAATCTCCATGCTTGAGTGTCCCGAGAGAGACAGTGGTATCTCTTCAAGCATCAACCTTCTTATCTGCTACTCTGAACGCGTTGTGACAGATTCAAGCATATCAGCTTTATTGTAGCAAGAAATGTGTTAATGTGCCGTGGGAGTGGATTTCCCAGTGTCATTCTCATTCTCTCTCGTTTCTCATGCGCCAGCCGCCTGTCGGCCGATAGTTGATGCGATTGGGCACAGTGTCCGATGTGGCGTGAAGCTCTACAACGAAAGCGTGCCAAACACGCATGTACGGCAGTATTTGCGATCGCACGCAGACTTTGCGCTGCCAAATAAACGCGTGATGTGAGTCATTCTGACCCCCTCTTTGGTCTTGCACGTCTGCAGCGCATCTCATCGGGGAGGGCAGGATTGAGGTTATTTAAGCGCTTTTATGTATGGGACCGCCGTAATTCTTCAAGAAATTACATGTTTAAGAGGTGCGAAAATTACCATAGTAGTAATCAGAAGACGAGGTGGCGAGCACACGTAGCTTTCGATAAATTCTCGTCTGGTCAGTACAGATATATGGGAACGGGGTAGTAGTAAAACATGTCCACGATAAGAGAAATCGATTAAAGTTCTCCTTAAAACACAGGCGGGGTGTGCGAATGTGGGGGAGGGCGGGGGGTAATAGCAGTCAGTGTCAGGAGCGGGTTGAGAGCGGAAGGGCGCGGAGAGTTGCAGCATTAGTCGACCTTCGACCACTGTAGACACGGAACCTGAACGTGGTTCTTCTGTGCGCACAAGATTGGCTTTCGTAACCTAATGCCGACCGCTTCCGCTGTTGCTAACAGGCGCTGGCCAAGTAGCTTGTGCTAGCTCGATGGGACCTTATAAATTACACGGAAAGCTTCGTTGTGGTCCACACGATATCCGGAATCGACAACATGCGCGAGAATGACGCTGCTCATGCCCCTCGTTTCGCCTCTTCCCAGCCATGCAAGGAGGTGTTCCCGTATTCTCTTGGATGAGCGCCGACTCGTGCGACCAGTATAACTTACATATTTCCAAAGAAGCAGCTTGTGCGTGTACGTGGCATACTTTTAATCATGTGTTGCCCGGCCGAACTGCCGCTGATGGCATCTCTGAACGCGTGACGATTTGCGACAACGTGTCTGGAAAGTTGGACCCATTCTCTCTCCTCAGAAGACGGAAAGTGAATACCGAAGGTAAAGATGCCACCTCCGTGTCTCGACTGATTGTGCCAATCGAAGCATACAGTTGACCGCCTCTTCGACGCATCTAAAAGGACATCGACGCCCTCCTAAGGGCAGTAGCGGCGAACACGTGAAAGGGACGACAAAGAACATGCATCAATAACCACTGCCTAAGGGTAAAATTCTTAACACTAAAAGTCAACGGAAATAACCTCTAAACACTCTGAGAGTCTGTTGAGACAGGTCTGCGCTCCAATTTTCGATGGAACGTCATAATAATTTTCGAAAAAGGAAAAGAGTTTCAAGAAGTTGTTAAGTGGACTTCTAATGGTAGACGAAAGCATGAAGCGATTTACGTTGGGTCTACGATGTCGAGAAAGTGCACCGATGCTGCGACCTATAAATTCATATGCCACACGATGTGAAAAGCCTTTTAATGCTTCTAATCAGGCCCATTGATATCGGTAGGCGTCAAAAAACTAACCAAGATGTGTTGCATATGTTTGCTCTGGAAGCATCGGGTTGAAAGTGAAACTGCAGTGTTCATCTCAGTCTCGTTACTCCAAAGTAAAAGATGTGTTTCAAATAAAATGACCTTTAGGGTAAGAGTAGGACGTTTATTGTATTATACCGGAAAAACGACTATTTAATTATGATTTCTAGGTGTGTCACAGTATCTGTGGCAGATTAACCTATTGCACATTTACCGTAGGTTTGTGTCTGAAAGGTTGTCAATCAGCTGTGTTAATTACGCCCGAGAAAACCACATTCTTCATTCTGCATTTATTTCTCTTGGCATTTATTTTGTTTCTTCGAAAGCGCTGACAAAAAATCTACTGTCTACTCAACCGAATAGGTCCGCGAACGGAGAGCGATACGCAACATAGCGCTGGAGACCAAACTGCGCAAGCTACCCGACCCAGGGGAATTCTTTGACGTCAAACGGATACGCAACCTATCGTCAAAGGAGATGTTAAAGGGAAAAGTGCAGGTGTTGCGGCATAAACGTTAAATTAACAGAGAGCTGATTTCGACATAGTCGCGGCGTTGGACACGGTCATTAGTCAGCTAGAAGCGCACACGAGACGACGAATATAATATCTCATATTGACCCCGCTGGGAAAACCTCCGTTCCCCGGTGGGATTCGAACACACGCAGTAAGGGGAAGGCTTTAGTACAGCCAGTGCTCTAACCACTTGAGCTGCTAGGCCCCGCCAGACGAGGCGAGTTTAATCACATTTGAATATGAATATATGAATAAGAATATAATATATATGAATATAGGCAGAATGATATTACCGACAAAGACAAGGGAGACTGGAATGGCAATTTCTGGCTTATTAGCCGTCGTCAGCCAGCCATACCCAAGCCCGAAGTGTGGAACACCCGAGCCTCGAACTCGCGACCTGTTGGTTTAGAAGTCAACGCCTCTACTCACCAGGCCACGAGCCCGTTGCCTTGTCGGTTTTCGATCGGGAATATACAGTGTTAGGGGGCGCTCACCGATCGTTCATACGGAACTCACTCGTTCCGTTGTGCCTTATGGGCTCTCTCTCGAGCCCAACCAGCAGCCGCACAGCGGCGCATGATATATAGGCAGAAAAGTATTACCGACAAAGACAAGGGAGACTTGAATGGCCATTTCTGGCTTATTAGCCGTCGTCAGCCAGCCATACCCAAGCCCGAAGTGTGAAACACCCGAGCCTCAAACTCGCGACCTGTTGGTTTAGAAGTCCACGCCTCTACCTACCGGGCCACGAGCCCGTTGCCCTGTCGGTTTTCGATCGGGAAAACTGCTACTCCGAGCCAGAATAATATTAATTGAAATGTATTTTTTGATCAGATAGGAGATTCTTTCGATGTCGTTTTCCCATTGGCAAAAGGCATCTTGTTAATGTCCACACGCTTTCTGATTTACTCAAGCTACAGTAAGCATGACGGATGGTTGCGTACTATTGTTTATGAAGATATACAACTAATCTCTTCATTCCGTGTTCAGGAGTAGGTTCGAATTACCTCTTAGTCGTGTTCATCGACCCGGCTTGTTTGTAAATGATAATGCGTCTCGAAATGAGATTCCTGGCTTGAGACCCTGTCCAACGACCCTGCAGCAGCTAATATAAAGGTGAGGAGTTAGTTAGTAGGAAGCAGAACAGACGATTAGACGAAAGTTTCTGGTTATTTGAGTCATCGTTCACAGGGGCCCAGTCCACTTAAGAGTACAATTATGAGACTTAGTCCAGCCAAAGTAGCTAGCCGACGTGGGGACGGGTAGGCCGGGGAGCGAAGTAGCCAAACAATCATCACGCCAACATGCAACAAGAGTGGAGAAATCTAAGCAATGAATGACTTTCATGCCAGCCTTCAGGCGATTAGCGCACTAAAGGACAACCATCATCGATGGAAGGAAAACCATTAATTGTTACAGGTCTTCAATAACATGGGGACTGAATCCGATAACTACCACAACTCCCTGGCATATATTACCCTATCTGGCACTGTATCTGATGATAGATTCCAGCACGAATCCGAAACGTCAGAAGAATAAGGCCGTTGTTCCAGTGGTCTTACCAACATTCTGGTCTGTTTACCATCGTCTTTTTGCCCGAATGAACACTGTCTCCGGCGACAGTGACTCAAATGCAGACAGCCAGATAGTCATCGCGCCATACACGGCCATCGGCGGAGACTGAGAGAGCTATCAATTTCGGAAGTTAGGTGGCGGTGGGACGACTGTATCCTATAAATCCTCCACTATTTTTGCGTTTATTGCCTACATCCGTTGCTGTCGCGGAAGCTACGCAACACGTCATCCGTTCCTTGCTATAGTTTAGTATATTTTAGGATGATAGGCGGCGTCCTTCAAAATATTACGAGTAAAGACACTTTTTGTATTAATGAGGGACCCAAGGTAATACAGAGGTTTTTTTACAACATACTGCCGCCACGCAATTATGGTGCAGTAGGATCCAGAGAAAGCAATTACTCTTTTAAAGAATCAGAATTCTACGCTTTTCCGAAATTTTCAATATTTAGTAAATTCAATGCCAAGAGAATTGAGCATTCTAGGGAGGATTTCGCTCATGGCTTCCTAATGAGACATGTGAATGCTTTCAGTCTTCTATAGTTAGGGCAAACATCGGATCTACTAAGACAATCGTTTTCTCTAGTGCAGGTAATCAAAATCATTCTGAAACTTAAGCCTTCACGGTGTATTTCAAAGATTATCTCCATATTACGATGTCCCTTTAAAAATCACCTTTAGTCGAGAAAGCATGCTTGGACATTTCTGTTAGTATTGCGTGAATTTCAACACATACTGTGTACCGAACACTAATCGCCTCTTTATGATGAATAAGGACGACATGAACTGCCACCGACACGTATGTTAAACTTTATCCAAAATCGGTTTGGTAATTTAAAATTAACCAACAAAAGCGAAGAGATGAGGTTGAGGAAGCAGTTCAGAGGAATGAGATGCGATCGCTAGAATAGGACTTTTTTTCGTGTGACCTTTCGCTTTGGCATTCTGCGAACGTTTCCAACGATGGAGTCCGAAATGTCAGGAGAACAAACGTTTTGGTCCAGCGATCGCATCTCATTTTTCTAAACTTCTCAATTGCTCTCACGATATCGTTTAGAGTGCGCGCCCTGTCTTCCTGCCCATGAGACTGAAAGTCCAATGGCGAAAGAAATTGAGTTTAAAATATTATATGCCTACGTGAAATTCATGCTCGCTTCAAAAATGCCAGCATTTATTGTTAAAAATACACAAAACGCGTAGAATTTGTTTGTGGTTTTCGGCCTAACTATCGAATCTACGTAAAATTCAAAAAGAATTTGGTCGGATAGTATTAACTGAACGCGGTTTCAGGTTCTGCCTCGGCCAGATGCGGATGCTGAAAAATGTCAGGCACAAGGCGCGGACGCGATGATTTTGAATTTGAAGCAGTGCATTGGTAAGAATAATGTTTGCCCATCTACGTCTTTACTGTTAGAAAGAAAAACAAAGGCGGAACTTACCAGAAGTTGAATAGACCTTTGACAAGGCGGCGTATGAAGTTTTCTCCGTACTTGTATTGTAATTCATTTGCCTCTAGAACGGGTCATGCGACAGATGCGGTGGATTGAAACGGGGCGTAATTGGGTCACTGCACGCATTGAGTCCGCTGCGCAGAGTTTGTACGTCTCAAAACAAACGTTAAACATGGGGGGGGGGTGTGGTGGCACGCCTACGCACAGGCCCAGAACACGCCAAGCATTTGCGTCCAACCAATGCATCAGATGGCTGACGGGCGCGGACAGCAGACTGCAGCAAGGACGAAAGAAGAGAGAATAAGTTAAACTCTGGGCACTCTCTCCCGGCCGGCAAATCGGTGCACTCCTCATTATAATATATCTGATGCGCTTGGATCTACAGTAAATGGGCTAACTCATGAAATGTCAACCGAAATTCCGAAATACCATCTCGTTTCAAAACGATTCCTTAAGCATGGTTGTAAAACTAATCATAGGACACCAAAATTCTCTAATAGTTCAGTTATCTCAGGATGTGGGCTTTCGAATGAAGTTCCTTCAGGCTTCATGAAAAAGTATACTCTGTAAAAAATGACTGCTTAAGTTGCATGCATTTTTTCACTTTGATTCTCGATGCCCCTAAACCTCCAATTATATTTCCTGGAGGCCATGCATACAAATTTTCATTCAGTTGCTCATTCGGTAGAAAAGTCTGCCTTCTTCTAATTTTATGCTTGACGGAATGGTTTAATTCGGTTTTCAAAAACGTTTACAATTTTCGAATAATTTTGAATCCGCTTTACCGTTACCATTGGATTGAGGGTTTCCAAACTACAAGCCGTATATTTTCCGCATACGGAAAACCACACATTTCCCTACGGTAATAAAGGGGGACCATATAGGGTTCATGAAATTTAGCAGTGGATTTGATTTATATTGTTAAGTTTATGAGCCACATTGGTAAATGCATAAACATGACGATTTATGAAAGGCCATTTCGCGGTAGTTAAATGTCCCAGAATTAGAAACTTTTCTAAAACCGAATTATACCCTTCCTTCGAGCATGAAATTAGCAGAAGACGCAATTTTCTACTGAATGAACGAAAGAATGGATATTTTTTATGTGTTTTACATGAAATATAATTGGAAATTTAGGGGAATCGAAAATCAATGAGAAACATGCATGCTACGTGTAGACATTTTTTACAGAGTGTAGTTTTTGCATGCAACCGGAAGGAAGGGCATTCGAAAGCTGGCATCCTGAGGTAACTGAAACATTATAGAATTATGTTGCAGTCTGACTAGTCGTTAATTGTTGCAATCTCATCACGTGCGTTGGAGGTGGGTGTGATGATTGTTCGACCACCTGACCCATCGATCCTGGCGTTGGGAGGAGTATTCACTGGTGAGCTCTCCGCATGGCTAATTACTCCGCATAGTCAAAGTCTCAGCACCTAATATGGAAGGGAAATTTCGTTGCACTTTTTAATGGACTGGGGTTAGTAAACCATGACTCAAGTAACTTCCGGCTCACGCGGTTGTCACCTCTAGCAAGGATTTCTGCCTCCTCGGTCGCCGAATCAATCCTGCAACGGCTAGAATCGCCGGTCTTCCAACACCACAGACCGAAGTTCTGGGCCCCGTATGTGGATGATACCTTCGTCGTTATCGACCGGAATGTACTGCTGACATTCAAGGAACATCTGAATGCGGTCTTCCCGGACACAATTTACGATGGTTGAGGAAGAGAACAATCAGCTGGTCTTCCTGGATGTCCTCATATGCCGCAAAAATTGTGGTAAACTGAAGACCAAGGTGTTCAGGAAAGCGACAAATACGATGCAAGTAGTGAACTTCAACAGCAACTACCAAATCAGTCACAACCGCAGTTGTGTAAGGACGCTCTATCGGCGTGTCGAGAAGCACTGCAGTGAGCCGGAAGACAAAATTGCCGAACTACAATACCTCCGACGGGTCTTCAAAGTCAATGGCTGCCCGCACAACTTCGCCAACCGGTACAAACGCAAAAGGAACGAAAGGCCTAACCGTACGGAAAACAAATCTTGGCGAGCGCTTCCATACGTCAAGAACGTTTCGGAAGCTGTCGGCCGCCTTCTCGCACCACTTAGGGTTGGAGGTGCACACAGAGGCGTCAATTGATGAAACCGAAGGACCAGCCGCCACAGCAAGAAACGTCTGGAGTCGTTTATCGGGTATGGTGCAGTTGCGGACAAAGCAACTACGTCGGAGAAACCGGAAGACAGCTCCTAACGCGAATGGCCGAACACGCTGCAGCGGGGCGGAGAAATGACGCCAGCTCTCAAGTTGCGGTTCATTCTACGAGATCCGGGCACAGTCTGATGATGTGTTCGAGCAGGAATCTGAAACGTCCGGCTAATAGGGGTCTTGTCCCAGCAAGCATGTTTGCTTCTTCCAGACTGCTTCCTGGGACTCGTCTCTTCGCCTCTGTTGGCAAAGAGAAACACTGCTTTCCAATATTGCTTAACGACCATGAAAGCAACCGTACTCGAGTGCGTGTCAGGCGTAAGGAGCACTCTAATATCGCCGCAACTTGCCTTGCACTTGTTAATCGACTGGGGACCAGTAAACCATGACTGAAGCAGCTCACGGCACACGCGGTTATCACCTCTTGCGAGAATTCCGGCCACGTCGAATTTGAATGTGTGGCCGGATCTCGTCGAATGAGCCGCAACTTGAGAGCTAGCGTCATTTCTGCGCACCGCTGCAGCATATTCGGCCATTCGCGTTCGAAGTTGTCTTCCAGTTTCTCCAACGTAGTTGTTTTGTTCGCAACTGTACCAGATCCGATAAACGACTCCAGAAGTTTCCGGCCTACTATCGCCGCAATTGGCCACACTTCCATGCGTCCAAAATCAGCAATCATTTCACGTCCCGAAATGTTGCCGGCGAACACCCCTATAGCGTACCTACCACGTCATATCGCAATCGACAGGACAAGGGGTCGGTGGCAGAGAATCCAGATTCAAATCCTAGGTCCTGCGAAGCTAGAATTGGGTATGGATGGTTGACGATGGTTAAAAAGCCAAAAATGACCACTACGGTCGGCAACACCTTGTCGGTGACCTTTTACGAGCTTCTAGATGTAGTTTCAAAGCCCAACAGAACAAGTGTGCTCCGCAACGAGATCGGTAAGCGTCCTGTTACACCAACCAAAAAATACGATCACTCGCTTTCTCACCTGATCTTCCTCATCTTATGGTTGATGACATTTTGTCTTATTTTTTCCAAAAACGACGTGATACACTTGATACGTTTAAAGTATTAAAATCTAGAACGCTTTTCATCTACTGTTTTCGATGTACTGGGATGCCGCGCTCTTATGTCGAAAGTCGGTAGGCCTCCGTCCCAAAGCTGTTAAATACAGTATCTGGGACTTAATTTAACTGCTGAGTTCGGATAGAACAACCCCTTAATTTACGTTGCCGCAATTAAGAAGATAAGTGTTGATTGGATTTTGTCATGCACGGGCAGTTCACAAGCAGGAGGCCAGAGTGTCCTTAACCTGTCCCTCTTACTTCCCACTTATCAGAGCATAAGATGCTAGAATTGATTTAGCATCTATATTGGCATGCATATGTATGGTAGAAAGTCGCTCAGGGATCAGTCTATTAGACATACTCCTCCTGTTGTGCCTTGTGGTTCATTCCAAAGTCCTCGCTGACAGTCGCATAATAGGCGTCTGACAGTGGTTGTACCGTACGTTCAACATAGTTATTAGTTAAAAGCTCTGATAGTGTTTCGCCAATGTTTCTGCTGCTGCGTGACGCATCCAAGGGCGGTGCAGCTTCTCAATGTTGTCGTACTAGTCTCTGGTATGTGAACTACAAAATATTTACGATCGCCAATAATCTTGTGCAATAGTGGTTTTTATTATTTCAGAACCGACACGAAAGATCACGTCGAAGGCATTTACATCTTAGTACTTCATTTAATAGTTTGCGAAAGTATCCGCGCGAAATATGAACGTATGAAATCGATGTGTTATCTCATAAAGTGTTATTCGAAGATCTAAAACGTGTTTTCGATTCGAAAAGGTAAATAAATTAGTGTTGCAATATTAATGATTTGCAGCAAAATCTTGAGATATTTTAGCCATATCAATATTTCGGCTTTTCAAAGAAATTCATTTCAGCCATTTGTAGCAATTTTACTCTGTAAGAAATGACTACTAATTTAGTTTGAGTTTTTCCTGTTGGTTTTCAACACCCTATATATTTAAATAATGTGTATATAAAACATAAACGTGAATATTTTATTTTTCACCCATTTCGTAGCACATCACGACGTCTTTAAATCTCTCGCTTGATGGAAGTGTATAATTTGGTTTTAAAAGACATTTTCAATTCCTGAATAATTTTAAATCCGACATGTCCTTATACTTGCATTCGAGGTTTCCAATGAACAAGTTATACAGTCTTCGCCATTAGGGAAATTCCATATGGGATCCATAAAATTTTACAGTGGACTAGAACCACGGTGTATGCTTTATAAACTCCAATTGTAAATGTGATGTCACAATGTTTCAAACATGGAGATTTCAGGATCTTAATAATGTCCATAAGTAGAAACACCATTAAAAACCTGAGATAACCTTTCTCAAAATAAAAATTAAAAAATGATTTTATTTGCTACGAAAGGAGCAAAAAGCGAATAGCTATGTGCAAGGTTTCCAGAAAAAACATTAACACTAATTTTGACAACGAAAATCAATGAGTAAAATGTATATAACATAAATGCTCGTCCTTTGCATATTGAAATTTTTGCTGACGACCAAAACAAAACTACTTAAAAGCCAGCAAAGTGAGGTAAATAAAATGTCCGAAATTTAGCGACACGGTAATTAGTACGATAACCCCAATAAAGCAATTTTTCGAGTTTGGAACCTAATTTCAGGATTCCAGCTAATATTTGATTGGTAAGCATATCTACCATATGTTAAGTTCTTTCATTTCCCTTTAATTTAATAATGAACTTTGAGGTGACGTTTCGGCTCTATCTTTCTGTTTATGTGAATATTTTGGCGGACATCAACTAGCGTCAGCGGATTAAATGGTGATTTTATAAGCCGCCAACAGCCAATCAGTAATACGCATAAACATGTTCAGACGCACATACGCATAGACATTGTAACTAATCAATCCACTTCAGCTGAAAAGAAAAGCGTATTCTTTATTACTACACCGACTGCATGCTGTCTGTCTAGACTCAGTATACCTTTGGAGTAAAGTGTTATTTATGACATAGAGAATGTTGTTTACAGAAGGGCCAGAAAGACGCCCATAAACCCTCATCACTGAAACAAGCTTCCTACTATGGCCTGTAACAAAAAATAGTTAAACAAGAAAATGACCAAGCCACCAAGCTTAAACAGACATTCCTTTCTTCAACAGCCGTCATCACATTTAAATGATTAAACAGCAGCCAAAACCTCTGCAGACGACCAAGAGAAAACTTTTTTTCTTTAAGGGTCTCTGTAGATTTCAAGCATATTCGACATATTAAGAAAAAAGGATCTTTCAACAGAACCAAAACTGAGCGAAGTGCTGATTAATGCTGTACGCTAATCATTAGTCCTACAATGTGGATGAGTAATATTTGCTGGTGCCTACATGTGTTCCTTAGCATTGCAAGTTGAGACGGTTTATTTTTTCTGGCATTGTAGTCCCTTGAAAATGTCGTCTATTTGGAAACAGCATATGTTATCTTAAACGCTGGGTTGCTACATTTAAATATTAGGCCACACATTTCAATGAACTACTCCGGTCTTGGGATAATTTTAGTTTGTCTAGTGTATACCGTGATGAAAGACAAGAAACATTTGACTTTGAAACGAAATCCTCAGTAGACATGTAAATTGACGTTATCAAACATGAAGTTGCCTGCTTATTTGCAAAGGAAACACATTTCCAACAAAAGAGAAAAGTTATAGGATTTTGTCATCTTAAGTATAAAATTTTAAATGTCACTTATGCGCACGACATGAAGTGCAGTTTAATGAAGGTAAGATGTGGCTATGTAGCCCCATCTGCTAGACACAATGCTGTTGGGGTCGGGGTTAGTGTTAGCAGTTTAGGAATACGTGCTAGCGTTTGGGTTAAGTGTAGGGATTATGGTTAATTGTTAGGGTTAGGATTAGTGTTAGGGGTTAGGCCAACTATTTCCCAACCATCAAAGTACAACCGAGCATTCCAAATAGCTTTTCTTTTGCATACAACTACTTGACCTCGTCGCCTGTGCGTTCCCCTGTCCCATCTCTAAAAACCCCTTTAACCACCGGTCCCGTATTAGAGGTGACTGGGGTTTGTTTACTTCGGGTGGGGTTACATAGCCACATCTGACCGGGGCAGCAAACTGGCTGTCGTATGTAAGCCCCCAGGGCGAACAGCAATGTGGTATGCTTTCCAGCTTGAAGTCCGTTCCTTTGATAATACTTGCAAAATCATGACTCCCCGGTGAAAAGAAAGGGACAAATAACAGGCAATCATATATTTGCTGCCAGATGAGAGCTGGCCGCTGCTAGATAAACAAACGGGGACATTTTCACACAGTGTGGAGGAGCCCCAGGTATGGGGTGTAGGATTATTGACACGGGAGAAGTTCCATCGGATTCTGGTGCCATAGAAACTGATGACAAACCCCAATTTTTCCAACAGAATTGGTTGACATTGCTGACATATTGGGAGAACACACTGTGAGGCCTCGGATATACCTGTAGGCAATCGAGAAGACCTGTCGATCTCGCATTAAACCAGGCGGCCTTGAATTCAAGTCTGATTTCTAGACTGAGTGCATCCGAGTCAGATGTGAAGTTGACTTTGAAGGCTTAGGATTATAATCAGGATGCCTCAGCACCTGTCATTTACATTTGCTGAGTACGACACGCCTTAAACGATGTGACCTGGTCCAGTAGCTCGGGATTACGAGCGAGGCTTCTCTATCAAGTAGCAGGTCTGTGTGTCGTGGGGGCACGTAGCCAAGGCTCGCCTTCGACCTGGTCAATGAAAATAAGCATCCAGAAACGATCATTCAGCGTCCTCGCTTCTGTCTTTTTCTCGTCCTTTAGACCTCCCGTACATTAGATGCTTACAGACTCAGATGGAAGACCGTTTATTCCCCCGAAGAGGAGAAATTAATGGGCAAAGACCAAGTAAATTCATTTGAGAAGGAGGAGGAGGAGAACGATGATGATGATGATGATGATGATGATGATGATGATGATGATGATGATGATGATGATCAGAGGTGGCTGGCGGTTGTTTACTTCAGCTGGGGCTACAGTACCACATCTGACCGTTATGAAATTATGAATTTCAAGACGGGTTCTGAGGACCAGATTTTCGTGATCAAGTGGCAGTTATGTTTGAGAAAATGCGAGAACCTGTTGCCTACAGATAGATTCGCCCACAGAGGATCCTAGCGGTTTGAGCCTAAAGTTTAGCTTTAAACTCATTCCCTACTTTTCAGACATAATTCATGACCTCGCTTTGCAAACCGGACACACTAAGGGACCTAAACTCACACAGTTACGCCCTCGACGACAGGAAGTCAGCGAAGCAGCACTAGCCTCCTGTGTTGGGAGCATTTTGAAATAAACTCTTCGCATGGCGCTCATCTCCATATATACTGTCATGAGTCACATACCTTGTCGACAGGAACTAAGCGAGCATTAAGACCCAACATCGAGAATTACGGAAAAACAAAAGATTGTGTCTGAATAAAAAAAGTGCGCGATCTGCTCTCACAGTCTCGACAGTCTCTGCTTAATCCGTAATGCCTTTGCTCCAGTTCACGTGTTTTGGCTGTTGGACGTCTGCACCACGCGTGACGCGCCCCCCAGCCGTTGTGGTCAAAGCGCGGCGCAGATCGATACTTGGCCTTTCGCTGATTGGCTGCCTTTAGTTGGCATGGGACAGGCGAGCACGGTCACGTCTGGAGTCGTCGCTTGCGTCGGCGTGGTCCGGCAACAGATGATCGTAGCCTTTGACCTTCTTGTACGTCCCATGACGAAATAAAATCATCCAGCAATTCTGCCTACGAGGTTCATTTTTTGCAAATACCACACACGGCGTGCGTTTCCAACAATTCTCCAATTTAATCTTTATAGTTATCGCCCAGGTCCTTGACTTGGAAGCAACAATGTGTGCAGAAACTCGTGTGATGCTGACTAACGCCCTATGATGTGCGTTCAAACGAGAAGCTAAAGTTATAAATTATGAAAATACAACCGATATTTTTCACTACATAACGCCTTTGAACCCTGGCCTGTTCTAAATCAGGCAGCTGGCTTTATACCAACGTGCCACATGTTTCAAAAGTGAAAATGGTTTTTTTCTGAACCGAAAGTGTTCCATTTTAATATACATAACGGATCCGTTGGATTTGGCATAGGCGTCAACAACGTACCAATAAAATATCGATACATTTAAAGAGACGAATTGGTTTTGAATCACTTTAAACGCGACTACACAAAACTTCCAGAAAAATATATGAACGTATCCATTTATTGTTCGTTAGGACATGGCTGCTTCGTCTCACAAAGTTTTGGTCAAAATTGTAACGTGTGCTTCTGGTCAGAAATTATTGGTCATGTAGGAGGTTGTGGTGCTGATTATCGTGCAGTATAATTCTGAAATATAGCGGTCACCTCAGAATGCCCTCTACGAAACAGGTTTCTGTTCGGCCGTCTGCGAGAAATAGCACTTCGAAGAATTAGCAGTTTAAATAGTGTGGAATTTTTCATGAATGTTCGACGTTTTTTAATCTGAATATATAGTGCTAAAAGCGCACTTAAACACACTTTATGCCTTCGTACGGTAGAAAATTACGCACCCTTTAAATTTTGTATTTGAAGAAATGACATCTTTTGGGCTAGAAGGTTTCCAGTCATAAGATCTTTTAAGCCTGTAAGGCGTCTATTCATACAACATCACGTGTGACCGTTTATTAGCGTTACTTATGAATTATCCAATCTGGTTCACCTTAATTGCACAATTGTCTGACCCCTATATGAGGCTTTCAGTATAACGCAGAGAAATTTATTATCTTTTTGCGGAAAGCATTTGACAGGCAGTTTTGAGACCCTAACCGAAAATGCAGCTAGAGGCTGGGTTGAAATTTACGTTTGTAATTAAAACCGTATTTGCAGGTGTGACGGCAAGACGCTTAAAACATATTCGAGAATGAAAAAGGTTTTGTTAAACCGAGTTGTACTGTTCTTGTTAGTAAAAAATTTAAATAAATCCATATATTCTACCAAATGGATAAAGAAACGAATAACTTTGTGAACGTCTTCCACAAAGCATGTTTGAATATATAAAGATATCGGAATTCGATGGGAGATATTCATACTACGTATGTGGTCACTTTACTCAGAATATTGTTTTTGAAGACGGCTGGATGGAAAATTGTTCAAAAGACGCCATCCTCCCGCGATTGAAATATACTGCAGTTCTGCTGCACGATCATTAAAATAACAACCCTCTTTCAGTAAGCTTTTCGGATCGAAAACATATTTCAGAATTTCGATTACAATTCATGAGGTAGCACATTTACCTTACCTACCTGAAATTGGGATACTGACTAATGGATATTCGCAAATGAATGCTATGCACTTCCCCATGATACACTATGCTGTGTTGGCTTTTGCTGAGCAAAAATGAGCTGTCTCATCTTTTTAAAAAGTGAACATCATCATCGGCCTCGAGGTGAAACGCGCGCTTTCAGCGATCATCTCGAACGTACATTCACTCAGACTTTCCTTTTGAAAAAGAAACTACAACGTGACTGAGGAGAAAACAGTTTCCTTTTAGCAAAAGACCCACTGATTTTCACCTTTTGATTACGTGCTAGTGTCTGCATGAGACAGCCTAGTGCTAATGGAACTTTCTGTCGCAAAAAGAACGAAAACACTGCCCGTCCCATAGTGCAGCAGTGCACTTATAAACCTCAGAGTTACATAACGTCTTGCAGAGTGTCAAAAAGCCTCCATTTATTCATGCATTTCTTCGAAGTTAAAAGGCCCAGTATTTGTTTTTGACAATAGACTCCACTTCAGGAATAGAAATATACAGGATTGCTGGGATCTTTGGACAGTATTATCATAAGAAGATATGGCAATTTTCCTAGTTTGCCTTTATTCAAAAGGCCCAGAGCACATCTTTAAATTTACCGGACGCAGAAATTTACCAACCCTAACAGCAAAACCTGTCCGCGGGTCGAAGAAAGGGGTAATACACAGGAGTCAAATAAGTTGATCGTCAGACTGACAAGCCACCCGCGTTTGTGGGTTTAAGTAGCCACACTAAACAAAGAGTGAATAGGCCGTGAGCGCTGCATGACGACCTATAATAAACTAGTGAAAATTTTGTCAGAAAACATAAAAAGTCTACGACTTCCTTATCTGCTCCTGTAAACAAGCATTCAAATCGTAAGTTTGGGCAAAAATTAGCCGATCGCTGGGTAGGCCTCTCAGCTCTGACTCGTGGGCCATTGTCATGTAGGCTACGACAGTGTTGTATCTGTTCCTGTGAATGTGGCGTGCGCAATATTTGCTCTGGTTCAAGGACGGAGTGGTACATTTTCTATCCGACCTGAAGCCGAAGTTCTACAGTTGACCCAGGCAGTCACGCGCAACTAGCCACCAGTTATGGACGGTAGGTAGTAACAAGAATATGGCCACTGAAATAAACATCACTGGTTTATAAACCGCAATTCGCCAGTCACAACACAATCCCAGACGGTATGCCGGCTGTTTGCACTCAAGGCAATTAAACGTTCAGCAAAGCCACCACATACCGACCGGCTAACAATGGGAGCATTCAGTCACACCAATGTATTTTGCGTCGATCCGTCCTGATTCTGGAACGCAGAGAGGCATTTCGGCTTCGAAATGTATTGACAGGGTCCGCAAATAACGTAGACAGTCAAAATCGACCATGTCACTATAGATTGCAGTTTGAAGATTCAGAATTAGAACTCTTGTCATTAAGGCACTGAGCAATACGCTTAACTTGGAGCCAGGTATAATTGTCACTTGCAAGGGCATCAAGGCTATCCAGTCATATAAGAGTATTATCACGCTGCAAAGACATACCCGTTTAGGTTTTTAGTTAAAGACTTAGGGGGCATTAACACAACTTGAAATCAATCGCATGGAAGATTTAAAAATGGAGACAGAAATTCTGGAGTGGAAATTTTGGTATTTTAGTATTTTGGTATTTTTGCTCATTTCCAATTTTCTGCAAATAGTAACATTTGCAAGCAGAGATTTGACCAAGATCATAGTTTCATCGAGAACCGCTTTCAACCCTGTGCAACGTGACATGATTAAAAGTGTACTGGTCCCCAACTCCGGACGCATGTTGCAACGCTGAACCTCTCACGACTATGTACTTGTAGGAGCGAACCCATTGCAGCCTGGTTCTCGGCCAATGCCGGCTGTTCAAACTGGCCAAGCATCTTCGAGGCTGACTGCGACATGACCTCTCTGAAAGCAGTGGGCGACTACCCATGTCTCACATTCTCGGACGCCACTCTCGCAGGGTCGGATGTTCCCTCGTCCAACTACCACCTCCTATCAACCTCTTCTCTAACACTTCTGTACAGAATACAACATCCTCCCAACTGTAGTCCCACTTCTCTTCCTGTTCGGAAATGGTCCTCACTGTTGTAGTGGCTAGGATCGCCCTATGGTTTGAGCTGCTTCGATAAGGATATTAAGTCCCCTGTGCATAGATATGCCCTGATACCAGGACTTGTATTCGTTACTGAATGCCTGTCGTTACAGCAGTCGATCACATATCCACCGGAAACCGGTAATGCAAAAGCTTCAGCTAAGAGTAAAAGGGCGTCGGGACGTTGACCACTGGTTGATGGGCAGTCATCTGCAGGAGCTACAACAATACTGGGTAGCCTCCTACATAACCTGATCATAAAACTGTACACTGAATGTTACAGACCGTGTAGCCAATCGCACAACAAAAAACGCATTACCAGGTACAGGAAAACTCGAATTGATACTTTGGTCTATCACCCGCCACCAGTAGTTGGTGCGAAAACACAGGCGTCTACTTCTGATCTTTGGAGTGTAGAATGCTTCCATATTAGTTTGGCACTTGATAGTGAGGTCGACCTAACCAAACGAACCTATTCAGCTCCCCTGTGTTTATTTAAGCGTTTATTATTGATTATTAATCGACACAAGACTGTATCCGTAGGCCTGAGCCGACAAATGGAATCAAAATCAATTTGGCAAACACATGTTTTCGATAATTCTTCGTTAAGCCAAAAAAGCTGCATGAAGGAATGAAAATGTACAAAAGCAACAGTGTTTATAGGTGTCTTAAGGGTTATTAAGTCACTAACACTCATCTTCCCCACGCCGCCTGCATGATGAGGTCGGCGGGTTTTGGTTCTTAGAGCTGGGGGAGGGGGGTATGAGAGTGGTTGTGTGATGTTCTTGGATGGAGTACACGGAGTACCCATCACTTTAATTAGGGATTTCAGGCGACATGTCGTCATCAATTGAGGTTAGCGTTGGCCACGGCAGAGAAAGCGCTTGTGTCAGGGTTTTTTGACAGCATAAAAACGGATTCGCTAGCCGTATGGCCACTGCCTCGGCCGTTGCTGGTATCCGTTGGCGTAGGCCTTTAGAACAAATGAAGAATGAAAAAAATGAAATGAAGCCTGTTAGGCTGTAATTAGGGTGATTGGATGCAAACCAAACCCGTTTGCCTGAATGTACCGTAGGGAGAATGACATGGTCGCCGATCGCCTGAGTCGGGTCGAGACATCTGGGAGAATCAACGATGACGACGAAAAATAATCCTGAAAGAACCTGCACAGCATATCCTTAGGTGTACACTCCCTTGGCCTCCTCAGCTTCGTTTATGTGACCTTCTGTCCACCTCACGCTCCCTGTCGATTCGCTGCCGGGACCGCGCGATGCTTGCTACTTGTCACGTGAGTGCTCGAAGATACTCAACGCTGCCCCTTCTCTGATTGGCCGGTGAACGCCATTCTGGGGCAGAGCGCGAGGCGCACGCCCGCGCTGGAGATTAATAACTTCAGCGGCAGAGATAAAAACCAAATTAGGCAGAACGTGATTACCGACGCAGACAAGGGAGACTGGCATGGCAATTCCTAGCTTATTAACCATCGTCAGCCAGTCATACCCAACCCCGAAGTGTGGAACACTAGTCTCCCTCGTCTTTGTCGGTAATAACATTCTGTCTATATCATGCGCCGTTGTGCGGCAGTTGGTTGGGCTCGAGAGAGAGAGCCCGTAAGGCACAACGGAACGAGTGAGTTCCGTAAGAACGATTGGTGAGCGCCCCTCTACCAAAAACAACTTGTCTGGATAGACAGCTTTCCGGACCTCCTAAACGCTCTTTGTCACCAGTAAACGTTTGCCCTACCGAATCCATCCTCCCTGACTTCTGATTTGGGAACCTTTGTGTTGTCGACAATACCACCACCTCGCCATACCTCTTCCTGTTACACAACCAGTAGATAGTTGCAATTTGATCATTCCATGGCTGCCACGTCGGACTTACGCCTCTATCTTACAGACAAAGCTGAAGTATCCACTCGCATAGAAGAAGCAGGATAAATCATTACATGCCATTACCGGTTTCATTGATGTTTTGACAGGTTTTGAATAATTCATATCGACCCAACTGTGAGAAACTCGGCGCCTCGGTGGGATTCGAACCCACGCAGTAAGGTAAGGGCTTTAGTACAGTCAACGCTCTAACCACTTGAACTACGATGGCCCGCCGGTCGAAGCGAATTTAATCACATTTGCGTTAAGTTGCCCGACCAACCTACTGCAACGTCTGGAATCCACCAAAATCTGATACAGTAAGTTGTTTACCCAAGCAGGCTTTCCTAAGTAATTCACCTAGAATCCATCAAATGACTGCCAGGCTCACTTAATTCATAGATGCTTTGGCAGATTTTGAATAATTCAAATGTGTTTAAACGCCCGTCATCCGGCGGGGCCTCGTATCTCAAGTGGTTAGAGCGTTGGCTGTACTAAAGCCTTCCCCTTACTGTGTGGGTTCGAATCCCATCGAGGCGCCGAGTTTTTCACAGTTGGGTCAATATGAATTTCCAGTTTCAATCGACGTGGCATTACCTGTAGGTCGCTGACGACGGCTTCGTTTGTGACCAGTGTTTAGGTTTCACATCGCATGTCGACAATATTGAAATGATTTTTACATCTTAAGACGGCAGAATGACCTGTCTACTACTCTTTATCGCGTTTATCATCTCCCGAAGAAGAAGAAGAGAGGACGAATTCATGGACCATGTTGTATTCGAACTGACGTTTCGGAAACTTCCCCATTTTCATCATCAGAGTAGCGTACTGGTTACTCCTGCCGGTCTTGAGTTGTTCAGTCTTGCCGCCTGCCTCGTATTATAGCCGTGCTCGACGCACGTACTTCGACCTGCCTGTTTGGCGCTGACTGGCTTAGACCTCCCCGGGGCTGACCGCTGACAGGCCTGCGTGACCTTTGTTCCCTTTGGGGCCGGCGTAGTTATAATCAAATCAACGTGCCGGTTGGCCTCTCCCACGTCAGCCGGTGGACTGATCGGTCGTTGCTGTTCGTGTGAGCAGCATTCAGCTTCGCGTGCGCATCGGTGAGACATTGTTCGGTTTTGGTCACATGACCCCTGGCCCCTAACTACTCTTTATTCATTTGGTAATATTTAGCAATCGCGCGGTGTGAGTAGAAGTAGAAGTAGACGGAATTTCCCAATAGCAGATTAGAATCGGGAGAGACCGTAGAACTTAAATTCAGTATTACTAAATCTTGCTCGATTCAACCAATCGTACATGGATTCATAATTACGCAAAGAAAGACCTCATCAGCGGTCATGAGATTCATTTTAAAACGTTAGAGACTGAGCATCAGCAGATGAAAATAATAGAGCGAGAGAGTAAACCAATTTCGCAGTATTTGGGAGTAGGTGTCATTAATATTTGATAAGTAGACTCTAGACACCAGTCTGCGTGATCTGCGCAGTTTCATATTCGAGACCTCCATCACTAGCTGATTGACAAGCATAGAGGACCAAGTTAAAATGGTTACCCGTTAATGAGGTTTTTTGCGACAACTTCACTGATTTGAAATCCGAGTCGACTAGGATAGCATTCCGTATGTAGTATGCGCGAACGGGCTGTTTGCCCGTCAATTACTTCGGTCGCGTCCACATGTCGTCGTCTTGAAGTGGCCCTGTCATCAAAGTCCGGTGGTGGGGAGGAGAGTGTGCGGTAGATGTTGCGCAAGTCTGCGACGGTCGAAGTGTCCATATCCGAGACAGAACACGCATTTGCACTGCGGGATGCAATCCGACTTAAGCGGGTTACGGCAAACTGGATATTTCTCACCTCAGCCTGTATGACATAAGCACGTCGTCAAGTAGGTTAGAGGGTTCTTATGCTACTAGCTGGCAAATCTCCCAGTGTCACTGACTTTGAGGGTTTTCCCACAAAGAGTGATTAATCATCAGCATGCCTCTCTCAACTTCAGCCGCGTAGGACTCCGCACTCAGTCGAATTCAACGCCTCTGTTGAGACGTTTTAGGTGTTTGCTTTATTGCCAGATTTAGATAAATGATATTTTTCTTCCATTTGAGGACTTTTGCACCGCTTCGTTATGTCCTGTAGGCCACTAGCAAATGCTCTTTTCAGAGCTGGCAGTTGAGACGGTTCTGTGATGTGTTCCCGTGATCTCCACCACTATCCGCCCGCCCACTTCGCCGGTCATTGAAAAAACCAATCAATTTCCACAATTTAAGGAGGCAAGCACATATGCTAGTCCCAATCGTCTCCCTCCAATGCCAGGATTTGGGTTTTTAAAATTTCTACATATCGACTGCCTTCTGAAAAAGCTGTGTCCGGAGAGTGCTTTTCTGCAAACATAAAATCGCCAGTTTTCGTTTTCATGTAGTGAATCACTACGTGGGAACGTGTTGTGCAAGGCTCCATCATTTAACTTCGGCAGACAGGAAATCCGCAGTTAGTTTAATAGAAGGCTGTAAAGAATTGCCAAAAACGCGCAATTAAATGATTGGCTATGCATAATTCCTCATTGGCATTTTGGAATTCTTTGAATCTTTGATATGTATATTTTATAGCTGGATTCCACAATAAACTATTTCACGAGTCTCGGAAAGTATTTTTTTAAACTTTCCAGTAAAGTTCAGGGTTTTTTTGTTCGAAAGTTTAATAATTCCTTTCCACCTTTCCATAGGGCTACCTTCTATTAGCTTAATGTGAAATTGGGAAAACAGAGCACAGCAACCAACCAAATGTGAGTTACCATTAAAAGTAACCGCCCAGACATCTCAGCATCGGCAAAAAGCTGAAGGCCTTATTGCTCGCGAATATCTTTGTATCTCAGATACAACGTCCGTCCTTTTAGCTTCAGCAAATCATTCACCGACGACATCATGCAGTTTAAGCACACCCAGTTCCCGAAAAGGATAGATTGCATAATGTGTTTCAACGTCTACGTTCTACGCACATGCGAGTTGTTGATTGCTGAAATCTCATCACACATGTGGGATGCTGGCGTGATGAATGCTCGGCCGTCTGGTTCACTGGCCTGCACGCTCCCCGAGTGGGTAATTACTCTGGCAAGACTGTCTCAACAACGAAAATGGAGTGGGGATGTTGACATAGTGGGGTACCGTGAACCATGACTCAAGCAACTTGCGTCTCACGCGATTATCCCCTCTCGCGAAAATTGTGGCATCATCGAACTTGAATGTGTGGATAGGTCTCGTAAAATGGGCCGCGACCTGAGAGTTGGCGTCATTTCTTCGCACGGCTGCCGCGTGTTCGGAGATTCGCGTCCGGAGCAGCCTTCCAGTTTCTCCGACGTAGTTGTCCGTAACTGCACCAGATTTAGTAGACGACTCCAGATGTTTCTTGCCACGGCAGTGGGTGTTTTGGTCTCATCACCTGTCGCGAAATGGTTGCCTTAGCTTTTAGCTTCCTAGGATCCCTTTCTCAGTGCATTTAATGCGACCTCATTTATGTGTGTGCAGTAATTAATGGAGGCTGTGAGCTAAAGCATTAAGACATGTCTAATTGGTGCTCGAATATCCCTCGAACTAAATCACGGGTCATCCGCTGGTCGGTGTGCTTATTTGAGACGGTTACAGTGGTTCGTGTTTGCACTCCGTTCCACCTAAGGTGGGCTTTGTATTTAGTAAAATTGCAGCTCATGGGAAATTCGACCGACGCGAATGACGATGTTCACCGTGCACCCCAACAAAATAATGGGCGTAGGGACGGTGACTTGCGCGTGAATTTGTTTATGCTGATAATAGGCTGCCGCTGAAGTTACTGCCCTCTCTTCTCCCTCACCCATCTCACGCCGGTGTCAAGACAGTGTGAAAAAGACTCGAGGTGGGATCAGATGCATTGGCTGAAGGCTAAGCAGCCCGCCTTCGCTCGCCATACATGCCTGATCCGCACATGATGAAGCATGTTTACAGAGGAACAATGCTAAAGACCGGTACGGATCCCGGCTGGCTGAAAATGTCATGAAGAACACTTTAAGAAGGAGCTATTACAGTCTACTTCCTTATCTTGCGAAGACCGATTTATCCCCTCAGCTGCCTGTCTTACAAGTAACGGTTTTTAAAAGTGCGTCACACTGTTAGTGGCGAGAAGCATGTGCTAAGTGTCCTGGGGGGGGGCGGAGTCGTCAGAGTCGACTTCACTCACTCTTTACCCTGCAAAAGCACCAGTACTTTTTACGAGTGGGTCAGTCATCTGATGCTGCGATTAGGCGCAGTTAGCTGGCGCGGCATGAACCGGCGCCTAGGTGTGCCACAACACCCGTCAATTGTGATATTTGATGTAGAAGTATAGACCTAAGAAAACGTGCTGCCCCCTGATCTGGCGTAATGATTGTAAAGCGCTGCTTCCATTTGGTCTTTGCAGGTGACCCAATCTCCAACACTAGCATGCCAATTACAAAAAAACCCTGCAGTCAGTGTGGTATACTGATCGTTTAAACAAAATCCATTGACCACATACGTGAATGTAGTTATGCAGTCTGGTTACAGTCCCAGCTACTCCTTAGCTTAGGGTTGAGGTAGGCTACTTAGCCGTTGTTGCTCTCCGCAGTGTTGGAATAACAGAACCCCACTGTTTGACATTTAATTACAGAAATGCACATGTTACGTCCATGTGCTAGGCCTTAAAGTTCTGTAAACACGGACCCCGGAATCCGGTCTTCCTAAGTCTCACCATTTCCTGAATTGTTGACTTCCAACGGTTTATGTGTCGGTATTTACATAAAATGGACTGGGGGCCAGTAAACCATGACTCAAGCAGCTCCCGGCTTACGCGATCGTCACCTCTTGCAAGAATTTAGGCCTCATCAAATTTGAATGTGTGGCCGGATCTCGTCGGATGTTGGATGAGCCGCAATCCAGTCGCATTAACAAGTGCAATAATATTCCCATTCCATACTGAGTGCTGAGATTTCGCCTAGGCGGAGTAATTGGCCACGCGGGAAGCGCACAAGTGAACACTTTTCCCACCACCAGGGTCAGAGCGTCGGATAGTCGAGCCATCATCACACCAGAATCCAACGCACGTGATGAAATTGCGGCAATTAACGACGCGAATGTCGGCCATCACACCACATGCAAAGATCCCTGATGAAGGGGGAGCCGTGAATATTCATAGCTATGCGGTAGCGTGGCGACTACATCCTATAAATACTGCAGCCCCTTATGCATGAACCATCCGTATCTGCTTTTGTCTCTGATGATGGGTTCGGGCAGGAATCCGAAACGTCAGGCTAATAAAGCTCTCTTTCCAGCGCCCATGTCTACTTCTTCAAGAGTATGGATTGTTTACAATCCCAGCTAATACTTAGCCTAGGGTTCAGTTGTTCTACCTAGACCTTGTTGCTGTCCAAAGTGTTGGAATAGCAAAAACCTACTGTTTGGCATTTAATTACAGAACTGAACATGCTACGTCCACATGCAAGACAGTTAGGTTCTGCAACCGCGGAGACCCATAATCCGGTCTTTTAAAATCTCATCATTTCCTGAGTCATCGACTTCCAACGGTTTTATACGTCGGTATTTACATGAAAACGCCCTCATACCGTCTGAATAAGGCTAACAGTTTCTCCAAAGTCTGTTTTTGAGATAGAAAGCATTACAGTTGTGCATCGGGAGACATTCTCGGTGAGAACATTCAGCAAGAGCGTCCATTACATAGCGCATTATTAAAAAAGTGCTTCGCGTTTTCTAAATGGACCGTCGCTTTTATCGCGACTAAAATATGGTCTGATAGGTTATTCGAAGAGGATAAAAAATGACAGGAATATTTTTATATGCAAATTTAGACGGGAAGTAGTCTCTCAAAATTTAAACTTTGGCTGATGCTAGGTGGACGAACAACGGTTATTAAACTGTCTGGAGAAACGTCAAAAGACCTTTTAACCGGGTTATTTTACCTCTGGTCGAATGTTATCTTGGGGCTGTAATAACATAGGGACCCCTTTATGAATGTCAGTTATCTTAGAAAACGAAAGTCTCACGGAAAATCACCTATCGGGCAGTGCTGTGCAGACGCTTGCTAAATCTAATTAAACAGGAAGCTTTTCTCTTTCTAGCGAGGTACAGTGGGTGCCCGATCTCTTGAAATGTTGGCCGAAATTCTAAAGTGCGTTTACAATTATGAGGGATTACTTACGTGGGGTTGTAGTACTGATTTCCATGCAGCATAATCCTATAGTATTTCGGACTGGATAGGATGTCGGCCTTTGAATGCACTTCTTTTCGACCTCCTGCAGAGATCATACTCGGTAAAAATGACTACTTGAGTAGCATGCATTTGTTACACTGATTTTCGATGGTCTTATAAATTCAAGTATATCTTACAGAAAACACGCACAAAAATATGCCTTCTTTTACTCATTCGGTAGAAACTTACGTTGTCTTTACAATTAATACCCGAAGAAAGTGTATATTCCGGTTTTGAAAAAGTTTCCCCATTCAGGATTATTTCGAGTCTGATCAGCCGTTGCATTAGAGCTTGGCGATTTCAGTCTCAAGATGTATGTTTTCCGCGTAAGGAAAATCACATTTTCCTATATGTCTTTGAGAAGATATTAAATGGAGTTCATAAAATTATGTAACGGATGCAGACTACGTCGTACATTTCCTTAGGAGCATTGGTAAACGGACATGTGGGAAGCTGCATGTAGGGACTTCTTACGGTCTTAAAATTGCAGAACTGGAAACATTTTTAAAACCAAAGGATAACCTTTCATCGAGTAAGAAATGTAAAGACAACGTGATTTTCTACCGAATGAGTAAAAGTAAGCATATGTGTGTGCGCGTGTTCCAGAAAAAATGCTTACATTTATAAGACAATCGAAAATTAATTTGAAAGAATCATGCTACTCTAGTAGTCATTTCTTACCGAGTATAATCTCTGCAGAAGGTCAAAAAGAAGTGCATTTAAAGGCCAACATCCTAGCGAGTCCGAAATACCATAGGATTATGCTGCATGAAAATCAGTACTACAACCTTAACTTAGTACTCCTTCATAATCATAAACGCATTTTAGAATTTCGCCTAACATTTCATGAGATCGGTCTCTCACTGTAGGCCTCCCAAATATCCTTGTAAAAATGGCATTTCCCGTTCACTCTTCTATACAAAAACATGTGAGCAATATCTTTTTCACGGTTGATAGGTCTTTCCTGGCTGAAGAGTAATCTCGCAAAGTCGTAGAAGCTGAGGAAACAAAAAAGTTGCCACCCCCGTTTATTTTTCTGACAGAATTTTTGCAAGTAAATTAACGAAATGTCACCCTCTCCTGATGTGGCTTGACAAGAAGTCGTTTGCTTAAGAGTTTATGATGGTGGGGTCTGTCCTCTTGGGAGGCGACGGAACGGTGATTGGCCACGTTGTAAGTAATCGATAAATTCTGCCCTGCGATTTCACCCATAACTTAACAGGTAGGTAATTATGGCCTCTTCAGTGTACATCAGGGATTTTGCGCGAGGGCTGGGGAAAAAAAGTTCAAGTGCGTTCGACGCTTCATTTTCGACATCAAAAAAGATCTAGGCAGGTGTGCTCTGTTAGGGTAGAAGAGCAGATTTAGGCCGAAAACGCAAAACATCTGCACAGTACGATAGCTGGCGATATGCCTGTCACATTCAAGCTACGTTCTTGGCGTTAGCGACAGAAGTGGAATTCACCATCTGGCTGAGAGTATCAAGCACTCTACAGACTCTGCCTGGAATTATTACCTGCGGTAAAAGGGAAATGTGTACTTCAGTTGGCGTAGAGCAGTACATTTGACAAAGTATAGGACATGAGAGGTGAAAGCGACTGGGGAAAACCGTGCCCCTAAATGAAATCGAACCGCACATCCAGTAAATAATACCCCTGGTATGTGTTAAAGAATACCCTTCGCCCACATCCAAGATGAGATATTTGGAATGCACATAACACTAACATGGAGACTGCGAACGCCTGAACAATTAGCTTGAGCTCCACGATTTGCCGAACATCTATTAAAAGAAGACAAAACCGCAGCGTCAGAAAAATCGCGTTTGAACACTGCTTAACTCCAGCACGATTCTTGTTTAACCTGTAAGGCAGTCCCCGATTGATTAGTTGATCCAAATGGCCTAAAGGTCTGGAAAGGTCTGCTATGCCAGGATCAGTAAACCGCGGTCCTCACAGCTAGCAGTTTTCTGACACTTGGCTCCCTGTCAGTAGATGTGATTGCGCTTCCGCTGGGTGTACAGGTCTTGAGCATGGTTGCTCAGTCATCCTCGTTTATCTGACCCGCCGTGGTGTTCTTGTTCTTAGTTAGAATTCTGGTCAAGCGTTTGTTGTGGACCAGGAGGTGTGGTGGTACGCCTAGGTGCGGGTTTGGACGCGCCTGTCACCTGCGCCCTCCCTCACCTCCGGTCTTTTAGACTACATCTTGACAACGGGCATGGGTTGTGAGAAGGAGAAGATGCGTTAGATGCTGCGCAAGTCGCCGTACCTGCTCCGTCTCGCTGTAGAGCACACGGTGGACATCGTCGGCAACGACGATCGAATTGTAAGTTGTTTTAAATGGGAGGTACACTGAACTCACCACTGCACTAAATTTGATGAAGGATTTTGGCCTCAAATTCTCGGTTAATAAGGTGAAAATGAAATGAGTCAGTGGAAATTAGAAGATCTTTTTTGACCAGACCCTCTAATTCGCAGTAAACGCTTTCATTTTTCAACAGTTAAAAGGACGGAAAATGCAGTTTCATCCCCGTCAAGCCATGTAAGTATAAACCATAAAGCTTCGCCATTTATAATGCAAAGTATCTAACGTCAGGCCGCAAACAATCGCGTAGATTTAGGCTGCAAATTCGAGGAGTTGCCAAGTTGTGCAGACACTTCAAGCATAATTTTTTGCAGACTCCCGTATGCTGTTGTTCGAAGGATAAGTGGTAAGATTTTGGAAAATCAATGATAACAAGGTAATTTTATATAGTATGTTCCTTTTTCCAGGGACGGGCCTAATAGACCATAAGCTGAATCGTATGAATTTTAGAACACAAAGAAATTTCAAGCAAAGAGACTCCAGGGGTCTGCAAAGAACAGTCATTGGAAAAGCCGTCGCGTTACTTCACCCGCCGCGGTAGACTGGAACATAGAAGCTCACGGTCCAAAATGCGGAACGATTGTTACTTATGTTGAGGATATTTGTTTTCAGCTCTGATGTCATATTGACAGCTGTGTTTCCTAAAAATGACAAAAAGCAGGAAAGCTTAATAAGTTACCTCTTTTGGGAAACGTTCTTCCCCCTCTGCTACCAGATGCCCGATAACATGGAGACTTTTGTTCATTCTTTCAGAAAGAGTATAACAAAATGCTAACAGAATAAAGAGAATTTCGTTGAAGTATTATTTGAATGGAGGTTCATAAACTGCATAGAAGCAGTTTTGTTTGCCCAAATCGCCAAAGGTGTGTAAATGACTTTCACTGAAAATATTAAGCTAGCCTTTTTGCAGTAGATCGCAAACTGAAAACAGGACGTACTCGAAAGGTAGGTTCCGCCGATCCAATAAGTAAAAAAATGTCATTGTTGTTGACCTTTAATTTTTCCTGCATGAATACCAGCCTCTGCTATGTGCTAATATAGTTTACGAATATGATCGGAAATCGGTGTTTCAGAGGTTTCTAAGCCTTGGTGCCGTACCAGCCTCCATTCTTTAATAGTTACTGGTTAAAATCCTGGTCAGGTGTGTGTTGTAGACCAGCAGGTGTTGTGGTACGCCTAGGTGCGGGTCCGGCCGCGCCAGTCACCTGCGCTCTCCCTCACCTCCAGGCTTCTCGATTCCGTCTTGACTTAGCGTCCAGGTGTGGTGTGGAAAAGAGGTTGCGGTAGATGCTGCGCAAGTCTACTGTCACATTAAACTAATTCACGCGCAAGTCACCGTGTCTGCTGAACGTTGCTTTGGAGCACACAGTGGGCATCGTCGGAAACGACGGCTGAACTGTCCAGTCTTTATGCTCATGTACATATTAGCGCCCATTTTTAAACATGAGTTAGGGTTTCGGTGCTAGGGTTAGGGTTGAGGTCAGGAAAGTTGGGGTCAAGGTTAGGGTTAGGACACGGTAATAAGAACCCCTGGGGGATGCAGATACCCATGTAGGCTTAAAAGAAACTACGATGTATCGCTTACCAAAGGGGAAACGAAGAAAGTGTCTGAAGAAGTGCGTACTGATATGGTCTGGTTCACGGATAAAATGCCTGACATTAGGCTATGATACTCCGCATCAAGATGTGTGCTGATGTCTTGAGTGGGAAAAATCTCTGAATACAAGTTCTGTAGATCACCGATAAGCATTTAGTTTTTGGTATATAAAAATAAAATCGCCGCAATGAACCGTGCCCAACATGTGACCTGCAGCATGGCGGATGCTAGTTGGCAACATGGATTAAATTCGGCAAATATTCCCATGTTACACTTGAAAAGTCAAGTTGGCAAACACATGTTTTCCGTAATTCTTCGTCAGGCCAATAGAGTTACATGAGGGGATGAAAATGTACAAAATTTAACAGTGTTTATATGCGCCTCAAGGGCTATTAAGTCATTAATACTCATCTTCCCCACGCCGCCCGCATGACGAGGTCGGCGGGTTTTGGTTCTCAGAGCCAGGGGAGTTGGGTAAAGGAGTTTTTGAGTGATGTTCTTGGATTGAGTACACGGAGTACCCATCACTGTAATTGGGGATTTGAGGCGACATGTCGTCATCACTTGAGGTTGGCATTGGCCACGGAAGAGAGAGCGCCTGTGCCATGGTTTTCTGAGAGGATAACACTACATTCGCTAGCTGTATAGCCACTGCCTCGGCCGTTGCTCGTATCCGTTGGCGTAGGCCTTTAGAGAAGCTTTTTGGTGTCCGATAGTCAACACGAAATGCTTCCTTGGCATCGACTCGGTAATTCGTATCGATTAAATGGGCGAGAATACAACTCGAAATCTACCGGGTCTCACCTCTGTCTAGCCAGGCTGGCATATGCCCACCAGGCGTCTCGTTGTGCGGCCAATATATCTTGCTCCACAGGAGCAAGAGAATGAGTAAATGCACATTGATTTGGCCGACAAAGGTGGTTTGTCTTTACCTCCCAAACGTAGGAGGGGCGCGTGTGTGAAGCATACGCGCAAATTCGCCCGGGGGATGCCCTCGTGATAGCTGTACTTAAGAGCCGTCTGACTAGTTCACCCTCTGCGTCTCCTGTAAATGGCAATCTGATTTATACCTCTTTCATTTCCGAAGTTGTAGCAGTGGGCTTTGCGTTGCGTTCCTCAATATTTCGAAGGTTAAATCTATCTGGGTATTCGTTCTCCCGAAGTGTGTTCCGCAGCTGTTATAGCTCTTCTTCAATAGCTTCAGGTGAGCAGATGCGTCTCACTATAGCCGCCAGTCGTTGGATTAGGTTTCGTTGGATGTCTAGGGGAACAAAACTATGCAAATTAGCGTATTGTCCCGTCCAGGTTTTCTTTTGGACCACCCTGTGCTGGATAGACCCATCCTCTTGCCTGTGCAGAAGGACATCGACAAAAGGTAATTTTGTTATCTGCCTCGGCCTCTGCAGTGAACTTTAGTGAGGGGTGCGCACTGTTGAACTTTTGGACAAGATCGTCGGTATCGGTGGTACACCCCGCCAGGCAGAAGATATCAGCCACGTACCGAACGTAGATGATGTGGCCATTAATAGTGTCTTGCAATCTTGTTTTCTCTACTTTGCCCTTATAGTGTTAAATGTTCATGTGTTAATGACTTAATAGCCCTTGAGAGACCTATAAACATTGTTGATTGTGTACATTTTCATTCCTTTATGTAATTCTATTGACTAGAAGAAGAATTAATTAGATTGTTTAACGTGACGGAAGGCCTCTTGCAGCTGTGGTTTCACCCTCAATGTACATAGTTGTCATTGACCAACGTTAGTCTTTTCGAAAGAATGTTCATCCACGCCGTAGTGAACTTTCGCATTAAAGTATCTTTTTTAAGTAAATGGGTAACTTCTTTTAGCCGACAGAAGCAGACAGGCGACCGTCTCTGATGATAGGTTCGAGGGAGAACCCGAAACGTCAGCCCAGTAAACATTTTGTTTTACTGAGTGCATTTTCCTCTTTTTAAGAATTTCATATTAATTTGTACCGCAAAATGCACTCCAGTGTAGCATTTTTACCGCTTGTCACGGATCAACAATAACTTGCCTTTAAGTTGTTCAGTGTTTTTAACTATGCCTTGCCTCGGTGAACGTACACAAAAGTTTTTCATGCACGTGTCAGTGTTGAAACTGTTCTAGTAAAGTCAGAATTTTGGTGGGGAAAACGACAATCATTCTGCTTTACTGATAATAATTCATCTCCATCACGTTAGCGAGACGATTCGCCTTAGATCCATTCTGCGTCACCGACACAACTTCGGAAGTCGCTTACCAAAATCAGTAGGCGCTTGTTTAGCAGTAGTACGTGAAAAGCCAGCCGTATTTTGTACTTGAAAACTATGAGAGAGTAGGTTGCTGAGAAGGTGTGATGTTTTGAACATTTGCTTGCTTTTTAGTTAAGACAGGATTTACTTCTGTTCACAGCGCATGACCATAAAGCGAAATCTGTACGAAGTCTAAATCCAGATCGCAAAACGTCAGAAGATAAAAAGCACGTGAAATCAAAAATTTTCGATAACAGGTGGATGTCAACAGCTTAATCGAGGAGAGAAGGTGGACGTTTAGGGCAATCCATCGTTTTCCAACCAAGACGAAATTACTGCCTTTTACGAGCCAGGAGACATCCAGAAAATATCAGAAAATGTTCAATAAACCGCAGACGATCGACAAACAATCCTTTTTAGTGTTTTTTTCCCAAACTAAGCCCACCTGAACTGCCGAAACATATAACGCCTTCTTTTGGCATCCGATATTGGAAGCTGAAGTCAAGCAAATTCAGGCATACATAGTACAGTTGCCGTCGAGATAAGGAGTTTGTGGCTCCACTAGTCAGCGTCGTGAAAGTTTTACCCATTTGAATTAACATAGAAGCGGTGGGTCCTTGGTGTGTTCAATAGATTCCTGAATTTGAAAGTGCTCCACATCTGTTTGTGAAATTAACGCCAGCAAAACCTGTAGGAAGCAGGTAAGTTTCCTCAAACGTGGATACATAATCCGACTGTAACAGATGGGGCGAAATTAGTAAACTGGTATCTCTTACAGTTTACAGTAGTTTACAGTAGTTTTAAAGAAGTTGATTCGTTTTTAAAATGAGCATCGCCCTTTAAAGCAGCCTACGACCAGTGTACGATCCTGGAAGTTAGCAGCTTCAAGAAATGGAAGCTAATATGCGAGTCCAAAGTTCGTGTTGCAAAGAAGATGAACGCGCGATCACTGAGACAGTACGTGTGCTCGTCTGAGCTTTCGGTCTCTTACAGGAGACCATCATCAGATACTGTGTGAATGCGGCGAAAATGAGCAGTTTTGCAGTCAAACAAAGAAGGACTGCAGGGGGTGTATTTTACGATAAGGTTGAGTCCTTGGCTGGGAGTTGGGTCTTGCGTCTTGGCCGCGGGAACGGAGTGCGTAATAGCAGGTGGGTATATCGATGTGTCTGTTGATGGAGCTGGTGTCAGACACCCAGGCCTCCAGCAGTTCTCGCCCTGTCTTATTGCTGGCCCGCGCTATTATCCGCGTACTCGCGAAGTTGAATTCGTGGCCTTCCTTCAGGGTGCGAGTAGCGACCTGTACGAGACCGAAAGTTCAGACCAATACACGTACTGTTCCAGTGATTACGCGTTCATCTTCAATGCAACTTCACCAAATCTTCAGAGGGGACGAGTACTTAATTAAACTTGACAAGCATTGACCCTAGTGGATTCGGAGTCTGTGAATGCTTGCACTCTTTCTCGCCTTTCATACTCTGAGCGGTGCGTCATAGGGTAGGGCGTACTCTTTGAAATAGCCCGAATTAAATTTCTGAGAGTATCAATAATTTTGCGGCCTACAGATTTATCTCCTAACTTAAAAACTCTCCCTTACCCGCGGCATCAAGCAGTGAGTAGAAACTTACTGAGAAGAAAATCATTAAGCGTCTAGTTTATGGCATGCTCTTTGCAGCCAGCATATAGCGCCGGTTGCTCTGTGAGAGAGCAGAACAGTTTCCTCAGAATGACGCATGTCAGTAAGCTGGAAAATTTAGTTTAGGCGCACAGAGTAGTTTTGACGTTTATCGTTTCCCATCAGCTCGCTCAACAATTTCCCCATCACGTCAGCTAATTACCTCGACGAAGATTCAAGCCACTGATTTACAGAATTAATTCAACCTTTACTCCGCCAGGTCAGAATTAGCCTAAACAGCATTAACATCCAGATTTCAAAAGCTCATTTTACTTCAATGTTCGCCACCATCAAACCACTTCAAAGGCAGAGTATTCATAAAGAGAGTTTATGATACCAATCCGGCTTGAGGGTTGTAGTAAGTGCAATTTTTTTAACTTGTTTATAATTCTGTTACCTAAGTTTTTTTTTCAGTGCACGCGAGTTAAGCAACCTGAGCTTAGCTACACTGTGATTGGTCATTTGAGGGAATTTTGGCCAATTGCTTTTGCCCTTTGGCCTGCTCGTCCCGAGTCGCAAGACGCGACAGCCGAGGACGAGGCAGGAGCACTAGCGTCTTGCCCTGACTGTTAGTCAACCTCCATCAGTCTGCAAAATTGACTCAGTCCTGCAGTGAACAGATTTATGCCAGACGGACGTTTAAATTAGGACGACATAATTGGATTTTTCGATAATATCTGGAACTAACCGGTGGACGACGTGGCACGAAAAAGTGGAGTTGTTTGTTCTCAGAAGGGTGAGTCGAAGTCCATAATTATCGAGTTTCGACTGATAAAAGAACATTGCTGCAAGGATATATAATAATGCTATTTAAGCTTTTGTAAAACTGCCGCGATAGAATTTGAAATTCACAGCACTCTTAAGGAGGGAGTAGACGAATTTGATGTAAAAAGCAGTAGGCAAATGTCGATGACCCTGTACTATTCAATTATACCGAGCCAACAACTGACAGTTTATCTCCACTAAGCAAAACGCCTTTCGCACATCTAGATAACCACTTTCCGGTAACATTTTTTGTCACACCTGCATTCAGGTGTGTAACTTGCCTCTTATTTTATGTGCCACTTATGCAAAACTTTGAGATTAGGATACAGAACAATTTGTAAGTTTTTTGTAAGGAGTTGCCTGTTTTATAAAATATTTGCAGATGGGAATTATAGGTCAAGCACGATGCTGATGACATAAAAGACAGCATAGTTGCACAGTTCCACATAATAGGCTCAAAAATTCGAGCGTAGTAGCCGACGATGTCCACCGCGTGCTCCACAGCACGATGGGGCAGGCATGGTGACTTGCGCGCGAATGGGTTGACAATGAGAGTGGACTTGCGTAGCATCAAGCTCACACCGTCGTCCCCCCTTACCTGTACTCGGTGTCAAGATATAGTTAAGAAGGCGTCAAGCGGCAGAGAGTGCATGTAGCTGGCGCGGTCGGATCCGCATCTAGGCTTACCACCACATCACTTGGTCCACAGTCATCACTTTACTGGGATTTTAATCAACAACAGCAAAGGGGAGGGCAACGGAGATCACATTTTGCGCGACATAAACCGGCAACTTGACCTACCACTGCGCTGAAAATAATTGGCGCTAATGATTGGCTCGGTGAAATCCCACACCCTGTGGTCCACATTAGACAAAACACTCGGCCGGCATTTTAGCCAACATCAGAAACACCACAAGGGGTTGGAAAGTGAACTGTGACTGTACAAATATGCCCACGACCTGTATATCCAATGCGAGCGTAAGCGCATCTACCGGCAGGGACCCAGGTGCCGGAGAACTAGCAGGCTGCGAGGACCATGGTTTGCTGAACCACGGGATAGCAGACTCACACGATCCTTGAGACCCAGAATGGTGAGACGCGGCCCCGCGTTTAGCCTGGCTCAGCACCATTCAAAGGCTCGGTAATCGGTTAGTCGTAGACAGAAAAGCACATGATAGTAAAAGGAATTTGAAGAAAACGTTGGCAGACATAAAGATGAGAGGAATGTTTAAAAATCACGTTTTGTCTAGATCCTAAAATACGAAGAAGCAAATGTTGATTCACTTACGGTGCTGCTGATCTTAGTTAGTCCAGGTGACATCTGGCCAATCACAATAAATATTAACAGAAACTTCTAAATGTGTTTTGGGCTAGAGAAAACGTACTTAGATTGGGTTTTAATGCTGATAAGCTCGAAGTATCATTTCAGGATATTGCGGCCACGCCTGGTTGACGACTTTTCGATGCACTTCTTTTCGGCCGCCTACAAAACTATATTTAATTAAGATGACAACTTAAGTAGTCTGATGTTTACACTGTTTTTAGATATCGCCATAAATGCGGATATATTATGTAGATAAATTTTCAAAAGATCCATTCGTGCTCTCATTTTGCAGAAAGGCACACCCCCCTTAAGTAAAGTGCAAGAAGGAAGGGGTTTGAGACAGTTTTGAAGAATGTTAAATGGTCTTCTTACAAGAGGTAAACTTGAAGCAGACGTAATTTTCTGTCAAATGCACATTACTATTTTGCACATGCTTCCTATAAAATATCTTTGAATTTTTGGGATGCGAAAATCGATGGAAAACGTCATGCCACCCTAATGATCATTTTTCATATGATGTAATTTCTGCGGACAACCGAAAGGAAGCTAATTCAAAAGATAGAATCCTATGTTGATTAGGATATCTTAGGGTTGTTCTGCTGGATGATTAATATTGCAACCTATCACCTAAGCAATACTTCCTCATCGAAAACAGACTTCCTCATTTCGATTACCTTTTCGCAATATAGGCCAAATTTTGCATAGGTTAATGTTAATCCAATAAGAAACCATTAATTTGAAATGCACGTTGGAAAATTCAAATCGGTGGTTGCTCGACATGACTTCTGGTGTTGTTTGAAAACCAGAAGAAATAATCCTATCTAGAAGGTCATATGCCCTTGGGTTTAAATACAACAGCACTCATAAACATGTATTGAATTTCCGGTCCCTGAAACACTCATACGGCTCACAGAGCTTGTCAAAACTGACGTTTATTTCTTCCAAAATGATATTCGAAGATGGAAGGCCAGCGTTTTGCATTCAGAAGTCAAAGTCGGCGTGTTATAAATCAAACACCAGAACCAGTCTTGAAGTTTTCTAAAATAAGACGCAGACCCTCTTGGATGTTGTAACACCTTGCTCGATCGCAGCAGGGTAGACGAAGCCAGACCTTTGGGCTTTAAAATGTTCCGCGAGCTCCACCAAAACAAACCTAAAAATTGGAGCCTGGTCGCAGGACAGCATGTCTAAGTCTTATCTGTCACGAAAATGAGTTCCATATTCAATAATTCTCCTGCACTAGCTAGACGAATAAATTGCACCCCAGCGTTCGGTTTTAGCTACAATGAGGGAATTTTTACATTATTGAGAAAGTACTTGCCTGGCATAAATTACTTCTTTCTAGTCAAGAACGTTCTAACCGGAGAGACAGAGGCCTGCTTTTGCAGAATACGACCTTCCAATGTTGTTTCATTAGTCCTATTTTCCGACTCGCGATGATGTAAATTATAACAGTCAGACTTTTTTCATTATTCGTTTTCCGTGTACCCCGAAATAAGTGGACTACAGGGCTATTTTGAGCTGACTACTGCCTCACCTCAGATAGTTTTCTCTTCGACAAACAGCAGAATCCTTCAACCTTTTAATTAGTCTACTTCTGTCAATCAAATGAACAAACTGTGCATCTTCATATAGCCTTCGCCCAAGAGAAATATGATTGACCGCGGCAGATGGAGTGTTAGCACACTGATCTCTAAGTCTGAAAGCTTAAATGAACTGAAAACGAAACACGCTTTTAACCAGTATAAATCTCTTTCAGTTATTTTAGCATATTCCCACTCCCTTTGTCGACTAAGAACTGAAGAGCGTTCCGTCTCGTCAACGTAAACAAACGAGTAATTTCAAGTCGCAATTACGAAATGAGTTTGAAAACATTCATCTCATTGGCGTAAAAATAAGGAGGGATTTTTATTATCTGAAGAGGACTATTGTTTGATGTTCCAGTCAGCGGAGCGGTTAATAGGTTCTCGAGACTCATGCCACTGAGCATACCTTAATTGGCGACAATATGGAGACCGGCTACTTACTTTCTGAGATATAAATAAGCTTTTATGCAGTGTATATTGTTGTTTTAGCTAACACGAGCAGAAGGTAAAATATTTTTCCTCTCATTACCAGCTAATTTGCCAGCGCAACCTCATTATTTAAAAGTGCATTAAGGAATGTGACCAAATTAAAACTTGTGGAACTGACAGAATTTAATGATCATATCATGGTTTTTAGCTACCTATCCAGATGCGAACGGTTTTTGAATACTCAGCCACTTTATTATTAAAATATACCCCGGGAAACAATGTTTTACAACTAAACAATCTATTGTTATCTGCGTTTTACTGGCGAAAGCCAGGATTTACTACTGGTATTAATAAAGGCCATAATCACTTTTCAGAAATGGTAGTAATTACTAGGCATTTCGAAAAGGATAATAGTCAATTTATTTATAAAGAAAAGAGTGCAATGTTCATTTTCATAGATTTGCACTTTGATCCCCTTTGTAGGACCTTAGTGCAGCATTTATTATACTAGTAATCACTTTAAAGGCAATGAAGGAGTGGACAATACCTCCGTGATCAAAGAAAACGCTCACGTTGACATAAGCACTTTGTAAGCTACATAGCCATATCTTCCGAATCCCAACGGGTTTATTTTATGATAACAAAATTAATTTAGGGTTAGTTTGCGGTCGGCAGGTCTAATACCTCTGTGCAGTATTTGAAGTTAGTGTTCACATTTGTGATAGTTTACTTGATCCTTGTTGTGCAGTTAACTCGAAGTAAAATGGTCGGTTGGCCATTCATTGCGTACACAGGTCAAAAACCTACATACTTGTCCTTAATACGTCTGCTCATGTGTGTAATTTTTAGATCCTATTTAAGTTATTTCTAGCTCAAGGCTAGTCATTATTTATTCCCTAGTTGATGGTATTGTCGTGACATTTTGAAACTAGGATCACTTGGAGTCTTTATGACTGGCGCGAGAATATCTTGGTACTATGTTCCGCCAGTGTACGCGGCTTTGTGCCTGCGCAATTATCCATTCACAGGTCAAAACAAATTAGAGACCAGATCTAATCAGGCTCGGACGATAATAAACTTGCTTACCTGTTAATGTACTCACACCTACACGCTTGAGCTGTCAGTCATGCATTTGTATGCGTCAATAAGTGGCAATGAAGCCACAGCAAGCAAACCTGTAGGTCTATGAAGACAGGCCTCATAGAATCTGCCTTCTCGTAGCCTGCATAAGCATGCTTGATCAGGACGAGCATCCAGTATATTTTGTTGGGTTTTCGATAAATTATAGCACAGGGCGGATCTGTGATCAGTTTTGGTTTTACCGCAGTGTCTTTTTGTCCTACACTCTTGTGCATTTTCACAGGGCCACAAAATGATCCGTCAGACGTACCTGCTCTTAATGTCTCGTCGTTTTGTTTTGGTCTCGTTGAACTGTGGCCAGGATCCGAATTCTGCCGATGGATTCTCGCAGGTTTTGCGATGTTGCCGCAAGCATCAGTTTTACGAGTCTTTAGCTCCAGCACTCACGCAAAATGTTTCTTTGCAGTTGTCCTTTCTCGCCTCCAAAAGTTATTCGCCAAAGTTTCGGTCGTGTTCCCTACAGGGAGTGACTTATCTCGTGAAATGTTGGCGAAATTCTGAAGTGCGTTTTCCAATATGGAGGATTACTTAGGTGAGGTTACGGTATTAATAATCTCGTGGCGCATTACTACGGTATTTCAGACTTGCCAGAATATTGGCTTTTAAATACACTTCCCAATGACTTTCTGTAAAATCTACACTCAGCAAAAAGTGACTTTATGCAGTATGTTTAGTCAAATTGTGTTAAGATGGTTTATAAATTCAGATATATTTTACAGGGAAGCACACAAAAATGCTTTCTTTTACACCTTTAATAGCAAATCACGCCTTCTTCACATTTTTCAGCTGAAGAAAGGGTATATTAAGAATCTGAAATATTTCTCTAATTTCTGATTAATTTTGAGCCAAATCAGGCGTTCCATTCGCGTTTAACGATTTTAGTCTACAGAACGCATACTTTCTGCGTAGAAAAACTCATATGCCCCTCCATACCTTTGAGAAAATGTCACGTAGATTTGAAAAGTCATGAGGAGAATCAATAAATGGACGGATACAGCACTATATAAATGGAATTTGCAGTCTCAAAAAATCTCAAAATTATGAACTTTTTAAGCCGAAAAGCACCCTGTCGTCGAGTGCAACGTGCAAAGAAGGCGTGATTTGCTACCAAATGAGTAAAAAAGCACTTTTATATATGCTTTCTGTAAAATATAACTGCACATATAACAGCATCGTAGATCAATGTGAAGAGGAATGCTCTTAAAGTTGTCACTTCTTGCCGAGTGTGGATTTTGCAGAAGCGTATTCAAAAACTAATAAATGGGCAGGCCTAAGATATCAAAGGATTATGCCGCGTGGTTAGTAATTCTACAACCCCACCCATAATCGCAGATGCATTTTAGATTTTAAGCCAACATTTAATGAGATAGTCCACACACTGTACATATCGGCTGAAGGGTGTAATCGGAGTTCATTTCTGGGAAATGCATTATATATTTATTAAAGCTGCCTCGTATTCTTTAAGCTAGTATTTAAATCCTGATCTCTTAACTTCATAAACTACTTTATCCTAGAGGATATCCACAGCCCATTTCGACTTTTCTAGAAGTAGGTCACTCTCGGTGCTGCACACAATTCCTTTGGGATAAAGATGAATAGAAAAATAATTCTTGTAAGGACAAATGAGCGGGATAGAATGAAATATTGGTGCTAAGCTATTCACCTAAGATGACCTTAAAATTGCATAGCATATTTTCAATAATTATTTTAGTCTGCCTCGTCGCCGGCACGTTAAAGCGTGCTTTTCGAAGTTAAGAACCAGTGAAAACTGTTGTAAAATAAGAAAATCATGCTTGGGTGGTATCACACAGTAAAATAGGTATGCAGTTCCAATTTAAGACGTCACTTTGTAAAACTCTGTTGTAATTATGAACACTAAAACAGAAGTGTGAGTTACCTATTCTTTAGACCTTCGACGAATCATGCAAAATTCGGATTATTTTGGTGAAGAGTAAGATGTAGCAGTAAAATCCTTTCAAGGAGCACTAATAAACGGAGAGGTACGCTGCTGTACGAACTGACATTGTGCCGTCCTAAAAATCTCATAAAAAACGTTTTTAAAACCGAAATTTACCTTTACTTCTAGCATAAAGCGTGAAATTGGCCTGACGTGCCACCAAATGAGAAAAAGGAAGGACATTTTCGCGCACGTTTTTCACAAAACATATCTAAATTTTTCTTATTGATCTAACCCGGTGCCTCAGTGAGTTTCGAACCCGCGACAGCAAAGGGAAGGTTTTATTACAGCCAGCGCTCTAGCCACCGGAGGACGTGAGTTTAATCATATTTGAGTCAAGTTACCCATCCAGCCTACTGCAACTTCTGGAATCAACCAACTGTGATACAGTAAGCTGACCGCTTATACAGGATCTCCTATGTAAGTCATCTAGAATTCACCAGATGACTACCAGCCTGGGGTAATTGGCTGTACTAAAGCCTCCTTCTTGTTATTCAGGATTCAAATTCCACTGAGGTTTTGGGCATTTTACAGTTGGGTCAAAAGAAAGAATAGCATTGCAAGAATTCACAAAGCCGTCGAAAATCAAAGGGAAAAATGCATGCTAATTAAGTGGTCATTTATTACTAAGTGTAGTGATTGCAGGATGTGGTAAGGAAGTGTACTCAAAAGCCCGCATCCTGCCAAGTCTGGAATACCATTAGATTCTGCCGCGTGGTAATTAATATTAGAACTCCATCCATGTAATCCTCCCTAACCGAAAAAATTTCAGAATTTCGACCAACGTTTCACGAAATCGGTCACTAACTGTAAGTCATTATTTAAATATGTCATTCAAGACTATTCTCCACATCTACAGCAAATCTTGCGAAATTCGGGTTATTTTGGTGCAAAGTAAAAGCAGCTCAAGACAACTAATACCGTTTAAAATGATAAAATGAGCATTATTTAAAATCGAGAAAATGCACACATTGCAAAGTTTTCCGTTAACTTTTGAGAAGAAAGAAAATTCCAAGGGCACTCTTGACATATCAGGGCGTTATCACACAGTAAACACACTTTTAACGGTTTGTATTTCAAACACACGTACATGTTAATCTCGTCGGATTTCGCAAATAATTTCGGAAGAAAATGACGCGGCGCCGTTCTCCGTAATCCTGCCGGTCATCGATAAGCATTGAGATTTTGACTGCCGTGTATGCTCGTTTTGAAATGCAGGGCATTCAAGCCCATTAAGTCCTGGATCTGTCTTTATGTGGTGCTCAGTTCGTCCATCATTGTTGCTTTGACGGTGTCAGCAACGGCCGTCTGGCGTCGTCCGCACGCGGCCACTGTGACCTCGAGCTTGAAAGCCACAAAAACAAAGTGTGATCTGATTCCGAGCTTGGTTTCTCGCTGTATAATTTTTACACTGAATGCTGTTCGAAAACAATCAAATTGCGGCAAACTTTACAGAATTTCATCAACAACAGATTTTATGTCCTGAAGATTATTTCAGATTTTCAGGGCATGACACGCAAAGGTAGCTTTTTTATAGTGAACGCTCAAAATAAAACGCCACATGGTTATCTTGGCACCCGAGGCAGTAAGTGGACATTTAAAAACTTAAAGAATAAGAAATAAGGTTCAGCTACAAACCGATCGTGGAGACAGGAAAAACATGTTTCCTCAGTGGGACAGTTTGCACTAAATTCGAGAGTTCTATCATTCTAAGCTCCTGAACCTCAACTTAATCTTAACCCTAATATGAACTGTAACGCCGTGGATTTTGGCATATAATACGGGAGGGATGTATCCCATCACCTACCACCAGATAGGTCAAAATGACTACTTTTTAAAATACCTTCATGCAGTCCCACCGCCCACCTCATCCCTTTGATAAGCTAGCTGCATGATACCGATTTTCCTTCACCATTTATGAAAGATAAACTAAAGTCTTCATATAGTCTCAGGTTAGTTCACACATCGCAAGAGGTCGACTTATACTTGGACACCTTTTTTAAAACTGCAGGATTTTTGTGAATTAAATTCTTTGCTTGAGACGTTTGCATTTATGGGTCTTTTTTGTCGTAAAATATAATTTTTCTTCGTTTATATGCGGGAGCATCAACGTCTGTCCAGTGTTTTAAATTTCCTGCAATTAGGAGAATCTTTGTGGTGAACGCATAGTTGTTCATGTTCTTCGATACCAATACAGTTTTCCTTGTCTTTGTCGATAACGTTATTCTACCTGAATTACTGACCATTGTTCGACCGCTGGCGGGGCTGTAGGCTACGCCAAAGGCACACAAATTGCAGTGAGTGTCTCTCTGCCATTGTTTAAATACAGTGACCTATCTCAGGAATTGCTAACCGAAGTTAAGAAGGAAGTTTTCACGTAGAACGGATTAATTAAGTAGGGTTGTTATGCCAAAAAGCTTTGTTCATGCTAAGATGTCGGCTTTTGTATGCGCCTCTACTCAGCTGCCTACAAAAACCGCACTAGGGTAAAGTTGCTATTTAAGCAAATGTTTTTTTTCTACTGGTTGTCAATAGACTTACAAATTCAAATATATATCATAGAAGCCATAGTTAAATATGTTTTATTTTATTCATTCAGTAGGCGACCAGGTCTTTATCAGAAGTGTATACTCGGAGGGAAAGCTTCTTTCAATTGCAATTTTATATCGTCTATGTGTTGGCGTGGCCATGGCCATCCAGCGACTAAAATGGCCGTAAATAAATGTCCTTGCCTTCAACACTACACTCTTGACTGTTTTCGCTTATCGCTTATAGGTTCACATTAAGACGACATTTGCGGTTATTTTTTGCCTCTCCACAGTCATGATACTTCAGCGGAGTTTAAATGCAAACCAATGAGCACTTGTTCTTCTGATAACATAAAAAAAACCGCTAGTCCTTGGCAAAAAGGGATTTTTATCAAATAATTAAGAATCTTGACCGAAAATTATCAGTTAGGCGTAAAACATCCTTGATGATAATCCTTTCTGGGTACCAACCGCCAGTTTCCACACCAGGACTCCATGTCATAACTCTAAAACGGGAATAAATGTATCCTTTCTAGTTTTTTTTTCATTAAAACTGCGTCATTGAACGTCCTGCTTCAGGGATAGTATTGATGACATTAACGACAGAACATGTGTAGACTGCCGTTTACTGCCGTGGAGTATTGTCTGACTCCGTTTTCTAAAAAATCACCGTCCTTCAATGATAAAATTCGCTTAGTTGTTTGCCATCATCAAGTTTCGAGAATTAAGCAAATTCGGTTTTTATTAAAAATTAGGCACATTGATGACTTTAGCAATAAGTGAAAATCTCTCCACCTGTTTGCGAAGAACTCAACATTCAGGTTTTTTTAAATTTCAACGACTCATCAGCCTCCGCCTACGTGCGTGCAAATGTCCGAGTAACAAAATGGTTAAAACTGCGAAGAAAATTACCCATTCTGAATTTTGAGTCGACGTTCGTGAGCAGGTCTGCTCTGAAGCATTATTTGGCATGTGAGACACGAAGGACAATGGTTTTCATAAAGAAGGGCTTTCTTTGAATCGGAATTAAGAATTCAGTCATATTGAGGGTACCATCTATTGACCGTTTAAACGCATCATTGGAAGACAACAATTTAAAATCTATTGCGTTTAAAGTTGTTTGGAATTGTATTAGACGAACATCTTGTCTGCACCTTAAATCAAACCTGCCTATTACAATTTGACTTCAGTACGTATACAGGTATGCAGACGCATACCGAAACGCCCTCTGTACCGAGGGATTTAACATACTCTGTAAAATACTTAAAGAACAAAGAAACCTTTTTAATTTTGCGTAAAAAAATGCATTTGTAAAAGCGTTCCGAGACAGGTAACGGTTCGATAAGGACTTCTGGACACGCAGCAATGCAATTATATGCAGCAAAGAAGTACTTTAACAATATTTGCTTCTTCCTTTCTTTTAAAACTAAATCGCTGCTCATATTTTTGCGTAATATTTCGTCATAGAAAAGTGACACGTATAAGATAAAGTATTTCTCATTTTACTTGATTACCCTGTCTTGGCCGATCACAACGATTCTGAATCAGGCAGCAGACGTTTGTAAGCTAAAGTGAAAAACAGGTAACAGTCGTCTGTCATTGTGGAATTAACATTAAAGCAAAATTCTGCGACATATTACGCCAAACATTCAACATCCCATGCATGTTTTCAACTGCCGAATAAAATAACAAGAGTCCTCAAAGCACGCCATAGTAAAACAGTAGCAGGTTGGAAATGCTTTGACTGTCTTGACGGCTTTTTGGTTCATGAAAAAACATTTACAGTCAAATGAGATGACTGGTCTATAAAAAAATATAAAAAAATTCACATCCACTTGCTGTCAGCCAGCATTTCTGTAGTGTCGCATGTCTACTGTAAGCGGTCGGCCGACATTCAAAAACGACGACATATTCATTTTTGCTGCAATTCAATCGGTGTTGCTGTTTTAACTTGAGTAGGAACACACAGTACAGTAGATGTGCTGACTCATGAAATTGCCAATAGAGGCGAAGAGACGAGTACCGGGAAGTAGTCTTGAAGAAGGAGACACGATCGCCGGGACAAGAGCTTTATTAGCCTGACGTTTCGGATTCCTACTCGAATCCATCGTTAGAGACAAAAAAGCAGAAACGAGTGATTGCTGCACAAGGGGCTGCGGTATTTATAGGAAGCAGTAGCCTTGCTACCACATACCCCCTTCATCCGAGATCGTCGCACGTGGTGTGATCACTGCTTGATGGCCGACTTCGAGTCGATAATTGCTGCTGAAACCGAAAGACCCACTGCCACGGCTAGAAACGTCTGTAGTCGTTTATCGGATCTGGTGCAGTTGCGGACAAAGCAACTACGCCGGAGAAACCGGAAGACAGCTCCGAACGAGAATGGCCGGGCGCGCGGCAGCGTGCGCAGAAATGACGCCAGCTCTCAAGTTGTGGCTCATTCGACGAGATCCGGCCACACATTCAAATTCAATGAGGCCGAAATTCTCACAAGAGCTGACAACCGCGTGAGCCGGGAGCTACTGGAATCATGGTTTACTGGCCCCCAGTTCATCAACAAGTGCAACGATCTTCCCACTCCATACTGCGTGCTAAAATTTCACCTAGCCGGAGTAACAAGCCATGCGGGGAGCGCAGAGATGAACACTTTTCCCAACGCCGGGGTCGGTGCGTCAGATGGTCGAGCAATCATCACGCCAACATCCAACGCACGTGATGAGATTGCAGCAATTATCGACTCGAATGTTAGCCATCAAGCAGTGATCACACCAAGTGCGACGATCCCGGATGAAAGGGGGGAGCCATGAAAGTTCATAGGTATGCGGTAGCATGGCTACTGCATCCTATAAATACTGCAGTCGCATGTGCATGAACCATCCTTATCTGCTTTTGTCTCTGATGATGGATTCGAGCAGAAATCCGAAACGTCAGGCTAATAAAGCTCTTGTCCAGGCGATCGTGTCTCCTTCTTCAAAACTCATGAAATGTCAACCAAAATTTCGAACTGCGTTCTCGTTTCAAAAAGATAAATTATTTAGTGTTGTAAAACTAATCAGGATGCAGCATAAACCTATAATGAGCCAGTTACCGCAGGGTGTCGGCATTCGAAAGAACTTATTTTCGGCTGCATGCAAGATCTATACTTTGCAAAAACTGACAACTTATGTAGCATTCAATTTTCTCATTGATTTTCGATGTCCTTGAAAATTCAATTATATTTCATGGAAAACATAAATAAAAATATCCATTCTTTTTTTTCGGTAGTAAAGCACGTCTTCTTCCAATCTCATACTCAAAGGAAGAGTATAATTTGGTTTTAAAAAAGTTTCTAATTGTGAGATTTTTTGATACCGTTAAATGGCCGTCCATGAAACGCCATGTATCTGCATTTACGAATGTGGCTTGTAAAGTTAACAATATTGCTCAAATCCACTGCTTGATTTTATGAAACTGATATGGTCTTCTCCTAACACTGTAGAGAAATGCATGGCTTTCCGTACACAGAAAATATACAGCTTGTAGTTTTGAAACCCTGAATGCAGGTCGGGTTCAAAATTATTCGGGAATTGTAAATGTTTTTGAAAACCGAATTATACTCTTCTTTTAAGTATAAGATTGGAAGAAGACGTGATTTTCTACCGAATAAGTAAAAGTATGAATATTTTTATGCATGTTTTCCATGAAATACAATTGAATTTTCAAGGGCATCGAAAATCAATGAGAAAATTGCATACTACTTAAGTAGTAATTTTTTGCTGATTATAGATTTGCATGCAGCCGAAAATAAGTTTTTTCGAAAGCCGACAGCCTGGGGTAACTGGACCATTATAGATAAATGCTGCAATTTATCTTTTCGAAACGAGAACGCACTTCGAAATTTTGGTTGACATTTCATGAGTTAGCACATCTACTGTAATATTTTATAAACGGTTTTGCACAGAAAACAGGAAGCTTTGCACCCACACTAACATTAAAATTGGACAGGCATATCACTTAAAGAAAAGACAAGATCGCCATTCTTATGGCTTATTTAACGACAAAGCGAAGACAACAAATGGTCTCCTCTTTCTAAACTCATTTCAATGCTTGCGATTACGGGATACATTGATTGCTGACAAAGATTATAGTTGCAATCTGTCAGAACTGTTTGCTTATGAGATAGCAGTTTTCGACAGCACTTTTAATGCAGTTCATAATCGCTGACAGTCACTAACTCTGTAAGGCAAACCAAAGTGTCATTGAAACTGACAAAATCTCACGTTCTGCGTGGACGTCATAGAGCGTGTGACAAATGGTTGATCTGGTCAGAAGATAGCTTATAAACCGTATACGTCAATATTATTGTCGTGCAAACAGTGACGCGAATTAAATCAGGCCTAAACCCTGCTTCATATAAGACAAAAACGCAGTTATTTATATGAATATAGAGCTCCCAAATTTTCCCGTTACATCTGACCTAGAACAAAAGACAATTGGACGAACTTGAAAAACAACCGCATAAGGACAGCAAACCAATAGTCCTTTATTTAGGAGGCTCCAGAGATAGGCGTTGGGATTCTTCGTCGATTCTAACCCCGAAATTCATGCGAGGAAGTTAAATGCCAACATTGTCAAATTCAAATTGCAAAAAGATCTCTCGTATTGGGTAAGAAAAAAGCAAGATATGTAATACGCAGATGGTGAAAAACAGTTTCTTATGTTATTACCGACGAAGACAAGGAAGACCGGAATGGCAATTTCTGGCTTATTAGTCGCCGTCAGTCAGTCATACCGGACCCCGAAGTGTGAAACACCCGAGGCTTGGTGAGCGTCCCCTACCACTGTATATTACCAATCGAAACCGACAGGAAAACGAGCCCGTGGCTCAATGGTTAGAGGTGTGGACTTCAAACTAACAGGTCTCAATTTGGAGCCCCAGGTGTTCCACACCGGGGGGGGGGTTGGGTGTAACTGGCTGACGACGGCTAATAAGCCAGAAATGTCCATTCCAGCCTCCCTTGTCTTTGTCGGTAATAACATACTGCCTATATCATGCGCCACTGTGCGGCTGCTGGTTGGGTCGAGGGCCGTCTCCCTCACATTGCCTGTATGGCTTGGGTGATGTATGAAGTGCTTTGATGACAGTCATTTGCCTTAAACGCGTCAGCGACGATAGGTTCAGTTGGATAGCGTGTATTGCCCACAACTTTCCTTCCTATACTCATCCTACAGGTACAATAGGTGGGTTAACTCATAAAATGTCAACTGGAATTCCAAAATGTGTTTTCATTTCCAAAAGATTAATTGAGTAGGTTTGCAAAACTAATCAGTCTGCAGTATAATTATATAATAATTCAGTTACCTCAGGATGTCGGCTTTCGAAAGAACTTCCTTCCGGCAGCATGCAAAAACTAGACAATGAAGAAAGAACACTCGAGTCATGAACTCGCGACCTGCTAGTTCGAAGTCCACCCCTCTAACCACTGAGCCAGGGGATCGTTGTCCTTTCGGTTGCGATCGGGAATATATAATGGTCGAGGGGCGCTCACCGATCGTTCTTACGGAACTCACTCGTTCCGTTGTGCCTTACGCGCTCTCTCTCTCAATCTCAACCAGCAGCCGCAAAGTGGCGCATGATATAAGCAGAATGCTATTTCTCACAAAAAAGGGAGACTAGAATGCCATTCCTGGCTTATTAGCCGCCGTCAGCTAGTCATGCCCAACCCCGAAGTGTGGTACACCTGAGCCTTGAGCTTGCGACCTGTTAGTTAAAAGCTCACTCCACTTACCATTGGGTCACGAGCCCTTTGCCCTGTCAGTTTCGATCGGGGAACATACCATATACAATATACAGTTTTTTGACAGCAGGAATCGGCAATCTGCAAATTATGTGTCCAAAAGTGATGTTTCATTCTGTTTCCGCCGTCTTTGGATGAAAACGGGGTTCATACTTCTCGATGATGTTTCGTTCAAGAAGGATATTTTACAAGACCTGACAGCAAATGCTGCCTAGGCGAGATGAACACATTTTATTGTCAAAGTAGCCCCTGCTGAAAGAGACAAAACTCGGGCCCAGTTACCTGTATTCTAACCCTCTTTGTGGAACTAAAGTTCTCAAAATTGGAAACAGCTAACAACCAGCTTGCCGAAAACTTATCAGTAAACTAAATCAAAGACACTTGTGGAACAGATGAGCTACTTGTAAATACGGGTCTCTAGCAGCAATACCCAGAGTGGTCAAAAACCATGTTACTTCGGGACGTCCGAGTAGCTAATACTGCACTGACTTAGACAATTGCGCAACTATAGTGGACTCCCAAAGCATTCAAGTGAACGGTTTTAGGAGCATCTAAATAATGTTTTTATCAGCGGCACAGATACTAGGCAAAAGTTAATTTTGTCCCGCTGCGTGGCGCAGCTGCGAGGGGTTTGACACATCGGCGGGACCCTAGCGACCTTAATGCACTTTTTCGTAACATTAAATCCTGTTTCTATGTTGTCCGTTTAAGTTCCTCTGACGGTTAAATGCCTCGAGTAATGACATGAATACTTGAGTTTTAATCCATTAAATATTGTAAAATGGCCGCTTGAATTCCACAAGCTACCAATGGACCGTCATTGGTATACACGAACCAATGCTCACGGCTGATTTCGGCGTGAACCGACAATGGTTTCTTTCAAAGGATTAACTGCTAGCTGACGCACTTTTTCCGGAAGAAATTTAGAAAATGCGCAATTTCGTCAACCATTGTACACAGGAAAACAAGGTAAGAGAACGAACATGCGCTCCGGAATGTCTTCTGGTACGCTAAGAGCGTCTCCGAAGCCATAAGTTGTCCTTTTTCCCCATCGTTGGTCACATTTAAGGCAATAGTCAGAAGACGACTGATGAACTTGCAACAACTAACCAGTAGAAACATCTTCCAATCTCCTATCAGACTGTTTTCTCCTCCACAGAATCACCCCGATGATTTTAACAGGCTCAAAGACTAGTCTCTATTATCCAGCAACACTAACATTGTGTCCTTTCCTGAAGGTCATGGTCTTAACAAACATGAGCAGAGCTTGACATACAGATAGGAGTATTTTTGAAAACATGCCGGCCATATTGACTATTGAAAATTTTTGGCAGACTGCCAGCATGTTGTTTGCTGAAAAGATGAGTACAAGAAAAAAACATTAATGCGCGGTTTTTTCGGAAGATATATTCAAATTAATTAGGGCACCAGTATTTAGCGGAAGAGTCGAATTAATAATGGAGCACGGTTCATGGCAGATAAAGCGCCATCTGTTGCTACCATCTGGACATAACAGCGTGAGCCTAAAAACTGTGCAAATTACTCCCTGCCGACCTCTTGAAGTCTGAGAGACTGTTTTGTTACAATTGGAGATAAAAACAACAGCGCAAAATTGGATGCCGCACAGACAGACATAGGGTTATCATTCGTACACCGTCTAAGAATACCATCTTGCCAGGACTGAGAGCGATATTATTTCATTGTAACATCTTGTCTTACGCCGCAAACTGTCAGCGCACAGCTATGTAACATTTTGGCACCTTTATTTTGGTTTGAGGGACACAGAGATGTGTAGATACAAAAAGCACACTTGTAAGACCGACTGGTAGCATTGACATTCTACTACGTCAACAGTGACGTGAAATAGGCGACGTGTCTAATTAAGCATTAACCTGCATTCTCATGATTGATTTTGGCTAGAAGTGATTGATTGGCTGGAGTTACAATAATAATTTTTATGCGATACAATCCCATAATATTTCCGACAAGACAAGATGCTAGTTTCTGCAGACGCATGCTCCGGCCGCCTAGAGAAGTCACGCTGGAGAAGTAAGGCCGTCCATAAACATAACGCTTTTATCGGTTTTCAGCGCCCTTATAGATTCAAATGTACTATATTTAATGCATGAGTAGACATCTTTTTTACTCTATAAACTTTGCCAATACAAGTGATGATGCGAGTTCCAGGAACTAGTTGATGAGAAGAAGAAGCGACTGCTGGAAACGGGCTTGATTGGCCCGAAGTTTCGGATTGTCACTTGAATCCAACACCAGGGACCCGTTTCTGCCACTGTCTCTGAGGATGGGTCAAAGTGAGAATTCGAAACGTCAGATGAATAAAGCTCTTGTTCTAGCCATCGGTGCTTCTTCACCTTATCTATTAATTTTCTTGTAATACACTTCGCTTATAAAATTTTTACGTGAAACAGGCGACGTGTCTAATTAAACATTAACCTCCATTCTCATGACTGATTTTGGCTAGAAATGTTTGATTGGCTGGAGTTACAATAATAATATATATACAATATACAATAATATACACTCCCATTATATTTCCATCAAGACAAGATGCTAATTTCTGAAAGCGCATGTTTCGGCCGCCTAGAGAAGTCACGCTGGAGACGTAAGGCCGTCCAATTAACATAGCCTTTTTATTTTTTTGAGCCCCCTTCTAGATTCAAATGTATTATATTGAATATTTAAACATACATACGCCTTACTCTATAAATTTTGTCGATACAAGTGAAGATGCGAGTTCCAGGAACTTGCTGATAGGAAGAAGCGACTGCTTGAACAAGGGCTTTATTCGCCTGACGCTTCGGATTTTCACTTAAATCCATCGTCAGAGACCCGTTTCTGCCGCCGTATCTGATGATGGGTCCAAGTGAGAATCTGAAACGTCAGACGAAAAAAGCCCTTGTTTCAGCGATCACTTCTTCTCCTTTCCATCTATTAATTTTCTTGTAACGTACTTTAATTCAACATTTTTTTACTTAAACAATGAATATATTTTAGTGGTGAAAGGGGTTTTAATTGCCGAACAATGCAGGATTCAATTTTTGCGTTGTACTTACGTTTAGAGTTTCTAGTCTGCAAACTGTGGGTTTTTCCTTTAAAATCCACAGATATTTCTTTGCCCTATTAAACAGGAGTCATAGATGACTCATAAAATTTGACAATGGAAATAGATAAGGTTGTTTAGTTTGTAGAAAGCATTTGTAAAAGAACAGACATTAAACCATTTAAACCATTAGAGCCATTTCAACGGACATGTCACGATCTAAAGCATCTCTGAATGCAATCCGGCTTAGATCTTGCGCAATTTAACGAATATTGTAAGATTTGTTATTAACAAGAAGTGATTACTTAGGCGGATCGTATTATATAATATCGTATTGTAATATCCAAAAGCATTTCCTTCATGCTGGGATGCCGGCTTTCGAATGCGTCTCGATCCAGTCACCTGCAAAAACTGCGTAGGGTACAAAACAATTATAAAAGTAGCATGAATGTTTTCTTATTGAGTTTCGGTGCCCTTTTATTTCAAACACGTTATACATTATTACAATTATCTGTCTGCAAACTACATTTAACAACGTCCATGCCCAAAGAAATGGTAGGGATCAGTTTATAACAACCATTGCTGCTAAAACATACAACATGGCTGACAGAAATCGCAAAATCTGCGGGATGTAAATGATAAATTCCTAGTGGCGTAGAGGAATACATTATTTTCCTTGCTCAAAAGGTATGCAGCACGTAGTTTAGAATCCTAAAAAATGAATGTAGTTGGAGGCGGGGTTTAAGATATTTTTGGAAACTGGGAGGATTTTTAAAACTCGAAGATATGCTTTCTGTGTGAAAGCAATCTAAATAATGCGCATTTTGCTACTGAATGAGTATAAAAGTGAGTACGCCTGCACGTATCTTGCATAAAAATGAATAGACTTATAAAAACATCGAAAATCAATGGCAAGACGTCATACTTTACATGTGGCCGTTTTATACTGAAGGTGACTTCCGCGGATGGTCCAAACTATGCTCATCTACATGCCAATAATTTACCCTGACTGAAGTTTGTTACGATTATACCGCAATTTAATATGTCGCACAACCATACCCGAGCCATCACTTATAGATAAAAATGCGCCTCATTTGATCGACCGGATACTTTGCTTTACCCAGGAGCAGATATTTGAATGTATGCTACATGCATAATTTCTGTAAAACCGAAAATAAGCAGAAAATTCATGCTAGTTTGGCAGCTATATATAGCTAGTTTTGATCTTGTGGACCGCCGGAAAGACGTGTATTCAAATGTCAGCATCCCTGCGCGACTGAATTATCCTTTGAATAATGTCATTTTTTGGTTGTTATGCCAACGAAGCTTTGTCTTTCCTTATGAGTTGCCTTTTCCATTCCCTGCACACCAGAATACACCCGTTGTTTTGAATTAGGATTCTTTAATTCTCTACCACGCCTTTTCGGCTGCATCAATTAGTTATTCACAAATCTCTCAGATGATAGGCCACATATATCTACTGACTATAGTAATCCTTATTGGATAAGTCGTCCACCCTGTGCATTGATAATATTTTCTTGCATCTCCGAAACAAAGACAGTTTAGTATACACTAGGCTCATCCACCGACTCCCCAGTGGAAAGATACTACTTATTTGGGCGGTTGCGAGCTGTTTCAGCCATGACTCATCTGCACATCACGGGACGTTACCTGTGTATGCCGCTGGTTGAATTCCGCAAGGCAACAAACAAGTTCTGGTAGTGCATAGCTCCCCCTTTTCTTACGCCTTGTTCTGAAAAAGTACAATTTTATCCGTCCCTAGAGTCGTCTAAGACAGCGGTTTGGGTGATCACAGAGTTCAAATATACCCCTCGCTATGCATTCTCTTTATCAAGTGCAACCCTCATGCCAGGGTGTACATTGTACAATTGTACACTGTATATTCCCGATCGAAACCGACAGGATCAGTGGTTAGAGGCGTGGACTTCAAACTAGCAGGTCGCAAGCTCGAGCCCCAGGTGTTCCACTCCGGGGGGGGGTTGGCTATGACTGGCTGACGACGGCTAATAAGCCAGAAATAGCCTTTTAGTCTCCCATGTTTTTGTGAGCATTTGCATTCTGCCTATAACATGCGCCGCTGTGCGGCTACTGGTTGGGATCGAGGGAGAGAAGCGTAAGGCACAACGATACGAGTGAGTTTTGTAAGAACGAACGATGAGAGCCCACCACCATTATATATACATATGATGAACGGAGGAAGTCCGTCGGAAATATAGTTTTACTCGTGAATTTTCGAGCTGGTTGCACCAACCCATCGTCAGACAAAGTGAAAAGTGAGAGGTGGCATTGTTACACTGCTGGTTGGCGACACAGACAGAGAGGTAAGCAGACGACCTTGTGAGGGGGAGGTGTGCATCGTGTTGTGATGGATGCAGGAAGTGAGGATAGATGTTGTGGGTTACAGTTGTGGTTCACCGTGTTGGGGTGGGGAGGAGGGGGGGAGAAGGGCAAGGAGGGAGGAATGGCGTGTCGGCGAGATCATGCATGTCCGGGCACGCATTAGCTGTTGTTGTTAAGGTGTGCGCCAGTCAATCCACCGTGATCGGAGGCCCTCGTAGTGGACATCTAGGTCAACATGGCGGTTAATGCTATCTGCACCGGAGTGCCAAGCTTCGACGAATTCCCGTGCATGTTTGGTGTTAGCCATGGCGACCACTTCGGTACCGTCCCAAATGAAACGATGGTCATAATCAAGAGCGTGTGCAAACACGAGAGATAAGGGGTCGCGTCGGCGGATGGCTAACTTCTGTTCATTAATGCGAGTCCCAAGTTGTCGACCCGTGTGACCAATATAAACGCAACGACAGTTTACGCACGGGATGCGGTAAATGACGTTAATTTGTTGTTCTTTGGGTATGTGCTCCTTTGCCCGGAATAGTGCTGCGCGTAAGGAGGGCGCCGGCTTGTGGGCAATGCCGATGCAAACCTGTTTAGTTGTCGTGTCATCGCTTCAGAAATTCCTGGCATGTAGGGCAGGGAATAATATTTCCTCTGTGCCACATCTCCACTTGAACTCTGATCTTGCGTTTGCCTCTGACTTCTGAGACAGTTTTTCACGAAGCTAATCCGATATCCGTTGGATCGGAATAATTGATATAAGTAGGTTAGTTCTCTGTTGAGTAGATACTAACTGCTACAGTACCGAAAGGCGCGGTGAAAAAGGGATCGAACGCAGCTTTTTTTGTGGGCCGCAGGATGATTGCTCCATATATGCATATATCTAGATTACCCGGCACCTTGGTATATGACAGTCCACAATACGGAGGTGGCTGTAAAAGGCGATTTATAAGCAAATTGACAGTTTTCTCGAAGACTCGTTTGCCGTTCTGTCTTCGGCCTTTTCCCGGAAAAAATGGGCAAACAACTCATTTAAAAACTACGCAGTTGTCCATTGATTGATAATGCTGGGCGACGTCCAATCCAGAGTTCTTTAATAGAAAAAGCAGGCATATAGCGCAAAAATGTTGTTGGACTTTCTACACAATTCAAAAAGCATGATCTTTTTCCTTAAAACACCTCATTAATAAAACCCCTTTTACCGCTATTCTTGTTGTAGATATGATCTTGTTTTAGTTTTTCGTGTGCGAGTTTGTCTATTCGCAAACACAATTTGACATCTGATGTCAGTTTGGGCTTTTATGGTGAACAAGCCTACTTCTGCAGAGTCACGCTGCTCTGCCTTTATGTTGCTAAGTGTCGGCAATTCGAAGCGTCTGCAAAGTAAAATTTAAACAAATATTCAGAAAAGGTAACCTGTTAAAAATCGTTGTCTGGCATAGGCAAACAGATTTTAGCCTTCCAGTATCTTCGGGATAATATTTAAATTAGTCAGAATCCTGTCACCGACGACAGGCAGAATATAAGCGAAATAACGGCCTCGGCATTGCCTATTTAAACATTCAGCATGAATAGTGATTACTGGAATGCGCTAAGTCCTACATGTGCGTCCGTCGTATAACGTAGCATATAGTCGCTTTCCTTTGAAGTTCGCATTAACTTCATGACATGAGACGTTTGATGCGAAATAACGACGCTCTCTCTGTGTGTGTTTGAGAGAGAGAGTGTATGTGGGTAGATGGCAGGAGATGCATTTTAACCGCTTGGTTATTAATCGACAAAACGAATCCGTGATTAAAGAGACGATAATGGAAATATTTGGGGTACAAAAATGTCGTACCTGTACTAATAATTACTCGAAAGTGAATCGTCATCTTGAATAGACTCAGCTTTGTATTAGAAAAGCAACGTTAGAAACAGTTCTGTGTTCATTGACTGGATAGAACTGCCTTCTAATTGATTTTAAGATGAAGGCCGGACGCAATGTTGGTTTGAACTTGTGACTCTTTTTCTACGTTTTTATAGTTTCTGAAACTGAATAGCTAATGTTTATCTTACACATAAGTCGGACTCTGTACATGCCCGACGCAGTGAACAGCTGTGTTTTTCATCGACAACCCTCGCTGATGTTTTCTTGACGGCTTATTGCAATTAACTACTAGTTTAGCTGATTGTCACTATCTTATTTTGGACAATGACTCAAACAACATTCGAGATGATTATAAACATTGTTTTCCTGCATTATAAATGTAACTAGCTTTAGACCCGCTTTGACTAACATAATTTCCACAGGAAAATGTTTGGGAAATAGGGGCGGAAGTAGGTCTCTCTCTTTTAGCTTGGTCACATGGACGCTCGGGCGGTGACTAAAAATCGGTAATGAAAGCGTCTGAGCAATTTTCATCATTGGTGCACCATCAAAGCATCAACGCCAAGTGATCCAGTTAGTTTTGTAAGCTGGGTTTCAACATTCAAGTATTCTATAGAAACAGGCGATAATTTGCAAACCTAGCTGCTGTGGGTTGAACGATTTACTGGCAGACGAGAATGAGCATGAAAACCTCGGGGGTGTGAACCATTTCATGTTAAAATTTGATTAGAAATTTTGTACCGGCGTTTATCCTTATTCCTCATGTGCGTTGTTAGCGTTCGCAACGATATCTATTCAGATCCTGCATGTTTTACGGGTCTGCAGCTTATCTTGCCATTTTAAGTGTCTGTTTCAAGTAACCATCATAATTGTCGGTCCTACGACCTTAATTACTAGAGTTTGAGTAACAATGATCAGACATCATTGGCCATGTGTTCTTCGGTGAGAGATTGTAAACAAGCATGTGTCTGTTTTGCATGTCTGCGAAATTTCGAAAAACGTAATGTCGTTAAGCTCAAATGTGTATGCGATAAAAGTGGTACTTTGTGTAAATGAGTAGTCAAGCTAACGTATATGTTGATATATGATTACTTGACAAAACAATTGTGTCGCAGTTACCTGGCGCTCAGTAAATCGTCCACACAGCGTTATTATTACAAGGATATAGAAAAGCAAGTGAGTCTGGGCCACCAGATTGACTTTCGACCAAATTGTCCCTCGGAGAGGATGGGTCTTTGGACAAAAAAGTAAAAATGTGACATTTTTAAAATCGAGAAAGTTTCCATTAAAAAAAAAAACAGCGCGTCCAACAATCAAACGTAAGAGTGCTGCAACTTCATACATAAAGGATCAACTATTCAACAAGGCTTACAGGATTATCCTGTCCGAAACGTTGATTTTTAGTCCCCGCTCACAGTAGAAGTCTAATAGTGTTCGAAAGAAGTCGCAAACGCTTTTTGAGGACGAGTTACTTTTACTTTCTGTGTTGTTTTCATTTATTCTTATAATAGAACAGACTTCCATCTGCATTTTTTGATGTGCAGACACCAATCTTTACTGAAAATATCTATAGTGCAGTAAATCATACAGAATAACTGGCATGAATGCATGGAGTACGTAAATTTAGATTTTCAAACCTCCCAATTTTATATGATTCAGTTGTTGGAAATTCTCACACTGTCGGGGAGAGTTCAACTCACAAATACATTGGTAAGATTTAAATATAACCAACATTGTAATCACCTGAGCTGTGAGACCCAAACTGAGAGCCGTGATCTTTTTTCGCATTGACGTCGCAGCGTATTTAGGTGCATTAACTGAATCTTCCGAAAGGCCCACTAACTAAGTAGGTCGGGCAGTCAGTTAGCGGGTTCTGGATTTAATGCCCAGAGAATTCTGCCTGGGAACACAAGTTACTGAATCGCGCATCGTTATGACAATACGTTGCATTAGGTTGGGCGTGTAACTCGAGTTACTAGTCCGATGGGGCACTGTAATTCAGACGATCAAAGCTATGGCCGGCACAAACCTTGCGCTTGCTCGCGTGAATTCGGATCTCAACAAGTCGAAAAAGACTTTTTTTCTGTTGGGTCGTCATAGTGAACTAAGTTAAATGCATTAGTTCGACTACCAAAGCATGTATTGATTCCATCAAGGCGTTTTTACCCATTTCCTTTCAATCGCTGCCTGGCGTTTTAATAAAATTGAAATGGTGATATTTTTAACCCCGTAAATAAAAGTCGACATCATGCATGCAATTAGAGATAAATACGTCTCAGTACGGTTGTGTGATCACTTCTGTCACCCCAACGTCGTAAAGTTACTCCGGATACGTTATTCCGCAAGGCGAGCATATCTTCTTCCGTTTTAATCATCAGCAGAATATTTCATGGCCGGAAGCTACCATATTATCAACTAGCGTTTGCTACCAGTCCTAACTGACGTGAACTAAACAATCTTTTGAAGCGCGCTTTTAGTTTTAAATGCTGCATCGGTCATATAATTATAGATATATGAAAATTGACTGCAACCGGTGGGCAGCATAAAATGTCGGAAAGAATACAGCATTCCGAAGTTCCTGGAGATATTGACTGAGCGGCAAAGCTTACATAATTTTAAATCTCACACTGCCTGTAGTAAAAAGTAACGCCCAATCAAGCTATACATTGCAAAACACTCGATGCCAACTGCATTTTCTCAAGCATGCTCTCTCATCACTTTTTACGAGAGCATTAAATTTCAAATTATCTGGCCAACCTCATTAAATATCACCTTAAATGTCGAAATGTTTTTGCGGTCAGAAAGAATGACTTAGGTGAGGTTGTAGTATTGCGTATAATGCTGCATGATCTCTGGATATCTGGGTCATGTCGGGATAAGGGCTTTTGCATGGGTTTTTTGGGCTGCTTGCAGACGTATAAAAACTGACAAGGTAAGCAATAGGATTATTTTCATTCGATTTCCACACCCTTACGAATTGCAACATATATCATGGAGAATACGCATACATGATTACTTTCTATTGCGAATTTTAAAACGCCATGAACTACCGAATAATTTTTGCCTTGACCTGACATGTCGTACATATATGTTCAGTATAGTAAAACTCAGATTTTGGCTAGTCTTTAGCAATAATTCCTAATGAACTCATAAAATTTGGCACTTTATGCGAATCAAGTTGTATACTTTATGAATGATATTAATAAACTAACGAATACAGTGCTCAAATGATATACACTTCATAGTCCTAAGGGTATTCTTATTTCTAATACACGATTTGAAGAAGGCGAAGTAGTATGCGAACTAGGTACAAAGGACACTGGCAATCATTTAAGCAAAAATAATGCAATTAAGCAATCGCTTTTTATAGAGCATGGTTTTAGCAGGCGGCAGGAGAGAGGCTCATAAAAAAGATGCATTCTGGCACATCTTAAATATTCTGGGATTATCTTGCACATTGATGGATAATAGAGCGCCACCCAAATGTTCATTTTCAGTCGGAAATACATTTCTGAATTCCTGTTAACATTTCATGAATTACTTCAGTAACTGTTTATAGTGTGTTGTAATTTATGAACTCTTAGCATGTGGCCGGATCTTTATTTCTTAGAAAGCTAGACCCGATAAACAGTCCTTAAGTTCTGATTGTATGCATTACACCCATTTCGATTTTACAATCAAAGAAAGGAACGCCTTCAGTCACATAATATTAAAAATAGAGTTTATGATTGACTGTTCTGCGGTGGTTGCCGACGATGTCCACTGTGTGCTCTAGAGGAGTGTGAGACAGGTACGGCGACTTGTGCGTGAGTTGTTTGTATTGAGAGTACACTCACAAAGCACCCGCAACACTACCCTCTCCCCATTTGGGACCGGTGTCAAGACAGAATCAAGAAGACCAGTTATCGAAGAACTGCCAGCGCACACCAAACTGCGAGGGATTGCTGATTCATGACACAGCGGGCATCCACACACCTTTAAACCCAGAAAGGTTGGACTCAGGCCAGCATTTAGCCTGGGCCATCACCTTTAAAGACCATATTACCATCGAATGAGAGGCATAAGGTTATCAGTAGCATTCCACACAATATACTATTTAAGCTACAAACTGTTATGGATTTTCAATTCTTGTACGTATAAAAACAGGTTTTCTGGAAAAAGAGCGTATATATAACGCTGCCTGTGCTTGCTGTGTGAGTCTCAATTGTAAATTATTTTACTTAAAGAAAGGTTCCGTTTCTATTAGGAATGTTTGTAACTTTAAGGAATTTCGCGACGCCCAAGAGATTGTACAAACTGGTGTCCGCGTATATATGTATATTGTGGCAGGGGGCGCTCACTGATCGTGCTTTGGAACTCTCTCGTTCCGTTGTGCCTTACGGAGTCCCTCTAGAGCTCAACTAACAGCTGCACAACAGCGCACAATTGGGGCGAAATAGCGTTACCGACAAAGACAAGGGAGACTGCATTTCTGACTTATTAGCCGTCGTCAGCCATCCACACCCAACCCCGAAATGGCCATTCTAGTCCCCCTTTTCTTTGTTGGTACTGCTCTTCCGCATAAGTTTAGACTATCTTTTGAGCACAAAACCTTGCAGTAAACGTTCCGTAGTATATTAAAATCACGGTTTAGGCACGCGTATGAGTGCCTCTTGTATTACAGTTGGACTTGCACTACATTTCATTGCGAGCAGCTATCTGCCTGTTCCATCTTTAAAACTATGTCTGTCTGCACACCCAAAATGCTGATTTTGTAGCAATAATTCTTAAACGAGCATTTGGGAATTTGGCGCAAAACCACCTGTATGGGTGCCCTCTCAAATCTTGTTATTATAAGGCATAAAATATTCAGTGCAATTTACATGGAACACAAAACCGAGTTTATAGGGTATTTGAAAATGCAACACATAAATTGTGATATTTTTTTTGAGCACAATTTGTACAATCGAATGCATAACAAGTTGCAATGCATTAGCTTAGAAAAAAGTGTTTCTATTTAAAAGTTTGAGACAAATTACTCACAAACGTCCCACACGCGTTCCGAAGCCTGGGAATTCAACCAGACACGTTTCGTTTCGATTGTAGTTGGGAAATGTTTTCAGGAAGACTTTGACAGTAGACCAAGTCAGTACATATCTATAATTCTCAGAAATCCTCGCAAAGAGAAAACCTTCCTCAATGAACGATGATGATGAGACCGAAATAACCTACTCCAACTTATTTCGTCGTTGGTAGTTATCAGGTTCAGGCATCCGACTCGTTAGTACGTCTTATTCACAAAAATAACGAGTATGGTTGGAAAACCCCAAAGATCGACACGCACGCTATGTGAATCAGACAATGGATGGGTCCAAATTCATGGCAATTATCTCGAGTAGTCAGCTCAAAATGGATTGACTGACAGGTTGTTACAGCCTGTCATGAAGGCAAAGGATTAGTAAATTTCTCCAGACTACTTGCCAGCAGATGACACCGGCAACGCGGACAATACGTTTATCTTCCCGCGCAAATTAAACCGCAGCGTTTTCAGCCAGAAAACCTATAGGTTAAGCGAAAACGTCTGAAAGTAACTACAAAAAATTAATTTATCTAAGATCATTTAACTACACCGTATCTAAAGAATGATAATTACCACAACTTTATGCAACCCTTTATATTTGTCAACTTAGTATTGAAATATTAAGGAGGTTAATGCAACTGAGATGTAAATATTGATCTCATTATAGAAGTCGCATTCAAATCTCGGAGAAATGAAGGAAGCTGTTGACTGAACTATCATTATAATAATATACTGACGAATGTAGTCTGGCGTTGCGTTTTCCATCATTTCAGAGGCTATGAAAAGGGGCCTAGTGCAGTTGTCGCAGATTTTTGCCCCAAAATGATGACCTAAAGATCATAAATATTCCTATTGGCCTCATTCACAGGGAGAAATCCATTCAGTTAAAACTTCTTTTTGTCAGCGGATTTGCTCCAGTTAGCTAATATTTCCTATTAAAATCAAATTTAATGTGCTACTCAAAGAAGTGAGTAACACTTAATGGAAGTCATAAATAGAAGCCCTGGATTTAAAAGTCGAATTATTGCCGAAAACAGGGGAACTATGATTAAGTGTGCAACAATTGTTCCCGTCTGTTTTAGTATACTTTTTGTTGGAAACCAAACCTTTATTTTCTTCTAGACAATACTGCTGAACACTTTAACAAACATTCCAGAAATAAATCGCATATCTTGTGGTTTGACTACTAAACTACTACTACTTATCAACCGAAACAAACAAAAGTAACCGTAGATTTTCATGGCCTTGCAGGCATCACTAACGTGGTTGTGAAATTGCAGAATTTGGGCCCAGCATGGGAGTTGAATTCAGGTTCAGCGTGTTCAGCCGGAAACAAGGCACTATAATGAACATAAGTGATTTCTAATTTTAATTATGAAAAGTGACGCATCTAAGAAAATGCTTTACATTTACCCAAAATGATCTTGGTCACCGTTTATTCTGTACGTTCTAACTTTCAGATTAATCACGCTGTTGTGACGGCTGCGTTTGCTCAAACAAATGGCCTGTTTCGAAACACTTTTACTTGGACTCTGCCTTGTTACTCCGTCAAAGCCTTCCTACGTTGCCAAGTTTGAGGAGAGCGACAAACGTTCATGGGAAAATATCAAAAAGGATTATCAGTCTGATGAAAACCAAAAATTTAAGGGAGGGATTAATGGGAAAATAAGTGAGTTCGCCTTCCTTACGTACAGCACTTCAGAAATAAATGACCGTTAGGAAAATTCAACGAAAGACAATAGAGTAGTTTTGAATTAGAAGCACCACTTTGATATGTTCCATGCTGAATGTGTTTTCTTATTGCATGCATGCTAACCTAGCTGTGTGAATTTTTCGGAAAACGTTGCATGGGCTTAAATCATTCAACGAACACTAGGAACTTCGGATTAACCAAGGGTTTGCAGATATATTTTTTCCGTTCGATTTCACTGTCAAAGGCATTAAAAGTGAGCTCATTTTTTAAAATATACAGAAGTCTCTATTGTGAGTATTTCAAAATTAAAACGGAATAAACGGGTAAATCCGATGAGGTAACTAGCAGGGGCAGTCGCCGAAACATGTTTTGTTTGTCTAAGGTTTTTAATTTACACTAGAATCTATTATCTGAGACAAAACGATATACGTGTAATATTTTGCGCATTTGCTGTATTATTTTAAAGCAAACAATTGCTGCGTAAAGGAATATATTTTCTGCAGGTTTTCGATCTGAAATTTCCTTTAAGTGATGTAAATGTCTAAACTGGCGGACACAACAATTAGCTTTAAGTTTTCAGTTTTTGCTATGCATTTGTTTTCTGAGAGTCTTTTTACGAATGGTGAATGCATCTTCTTTCATTCCTATCTAAGACCCATGTATGCAACATATCAGAACATTTTGTATTTAAGTTTTAAATACTTATATGATATCTCAAATTTATTGCTGAAGGCATTCAGCACGTATGTCGTTTTCTGCCGGTCTGCCGATTTGAGTAAAATATTGAGCGTCGTAGCTAAAGTCTTTTGTATGGAATTCTGTGTCGTGAATTTTAACATTATTTAAGAAACAAATTGCATTTCCACTACAATCATATCATAAGTCAGTTGAAACAAATGCCTTCACGAGTCTGCAAACCAAGCTTCCTAGCTTACACGATAGGGCCGGCCAATAAAAAGATTGCCGTGTTTGTAATATTTCACACCTTTCTGGGTTGTTAAAGCAAACTTCAATAGATTTTTTCAACCACTGGCATGTCTAACAGCGCCAAGTCCCCATAAAATTGTACTTGTCAGACGAGGATTTATTGTAACCAAACGTACGGTCGCCAATTTGTCTTTTAAAAATGTCAATTTATTTTGCATACCCATATCGTAGAGAGGTATTCAGGAAACGAATTCTCGTTTAAGCAACTACTAGCGGCCTGGTCATTTAAGCATCATGCCTTTGTTGTTACCCGTTAGCACGCATGTGCTGTTTCGAAATACTGTCTTGCGTTAATTATACGAAATGTCCATAATTCCCCTAATGGTATTGCTGGTTTATTCTGCAATAAGTTTACAATTGCCGTCAAGCATTCTTATTTTCTCTTTTGGATTTAAAAAATCAATCACAATTTGGCTAGCAAACATTGAATTTCGAAAAAAATTATTTTTTTGCAGACAGAAAATCAAAGTATCTTTCATAAATACTAAAAGATTAAGCTAGAGTGCATCTTTTGAAGAAGTTTACAAACCTCGCCAGTTGATCTCCTTAGAACACGGCTGTACTTTTCCTGCAGTTTAAACGATTGAAACGGAAACAGAGGCCCGCAGAGTTGTCTACGATAGTTTCTTTTTTAATATTTTTGTGCGCTGTGTTTGAAGAACCTTTTGGCAATTATTCTACTGACAGTTGGCTTTGCGTAGTTGTCGGTGATTTATGTCCTCATTAGTAACAGTCGCAAACGAAAGTGGCAGTAATGATTTACATCCGTCCGGTAGTGTTAAAATAGGTGCACCTAAGACCTATAATTGTCTTGGTATGTACACGAGAAAGGTCATATTAGCAGGAATTACCGCGCCCGTCGTGTCAGTGCCCCTCCAATCACGTGGAATCCGACTAGCCAGTTGAAGGCGGAATGAGAGAAGGAGGAGGAAAAGAAGCGGGAGTAGGGTGGCTGGATTAGACGTGTTTTCACCGAGCAAATGACAAGGCGCACTCACCTTCCTCATCATCATCACCACGCGCGCGCCATTCTTCTGCATCCAGTCCGTGTCCCGCGTACACAATGATGAGCGTACTTGCTCATTAGAAAAAGCTCGTGCACGCTCCGGCTAAAGACGATCATCAGTTCTTGCCCCCACCCCCTGGCTGTGACTGTCCGCTGTTCATGTTCGTGGGGGCGCTTGTCATTGGCTGCCTAGGGCGCTGCGCTCACCAGACTCCTACATGCACCTTCTTTTGCCGCTCAGGTTGAGCAGGCGCGCCGCAAAACGTCGACCATAGTTGACCTGCATAATGCGTTCCGCAAGCGCGACAGCACATGTACTACTCAACCTGATATTCTTGTCCGTTATGCATAACTGATTAAAGGCGCAAATCGGATAGCCCCAGGGACGAACTGCGCAGTGGACTTCACAGTTTGCATGAACTATACATTCCATCGAGGAGTACTCTGCCAAGTCCTTTGGCGTACACTGTGTCCGTTCACGAAGACTTATGTGTGGAATTTTCCTAAATGTTTGGACTTTATTTCTGTGCCTTGCCCCGCAGGGAGGATATTCGCAGTGGTTCAACCTAGATGTATTGAAATCCTATCTCAACAATACAAGTAGGCCATTGCCTTGAGTTATTATAATTTTGTTTGATTTCTCCAATCTAGGCACATTCGTTTTCTAACTTGTATAACTATTATCCACCTGGGAGAACGTAGACTAGTTCATTTCAAAAACAAGTTTTAATGCTATAGGGGTATGAGCTTGGGAAATGGAGTGTTCGATATTGATGAGTTTAAAAATATTGTTTAAAGTTTTTTATGCATCATCAAATGGAGTTCATTAAATGTCCAAATATTTTACATCAGCAAGTTACCTTTGACGTCAAAACATTGATAAAGTCGGTATGTTCCTAGGAATGCCGAAATAATCCTAGACATTTCATCAGTTTTTAGACAAACATGCAATCCCTAAAGAGCCTCATTTTCTTTTTGTTATGAACCTGAAATATGCAAATAGCTGTAAGGCGTTTGACTCCCTAGGTCTGTTAATGCGCTGGTCACTTCTATAGCTAAAAAAACGTTGACATTTTCGGCGAACAATGATTCCTGAATGAGTACAAGTAATGGAATAATAGCCCTCAGAGAAGCAAAAGATAGCAGTAGAGGGTAGGCCAAATGATGCTACTCACAAAGTCTGTCTGCCAACTTGTCATTTTCATAGGACTCATTTTCTGCCAAATATTTTGAGCTGCCTGGGATAAATCTCTTCATCTAACTATTATTTCTATCTCCTAGTGACATTGTAAGCACGCATAGTTGTCTTTCGGACAAAACATTTTTTAATCATATCGAAACGTCAGATCAAATTCATCCCATGTTCCTAAACAGACCTTCTTTCAAAAAAGATTGTCAACTAAATTAAGACGTGTAATAAGAGGAAATGAGAGCGTTATGTCCCTGTTTCGAACATGTTCCAAAACGTGTATAGATAATTTCCCAATTACGGCACACATGTATGTCTTGTGACACTTCATGTTGAAATCCGTTCATTTGCCTTTGAAACATAAAAACTCCATGTATCTGAGAAGAACATTTAAACATAGGATGTGCTAACTCATGAAATGTCAACCAAAATTTCGAAATGCGTTCTCGTTTCGAAATGATAAATTAAGTAGTGTTGTAAAACTAAGCATGATGCAGCATATATCTATCATGATCCAGTTACCTCAGGGTTTCGGCTTTTGAAAGAACTTATTTTCGGTTGCATGCAAGATCTATACTTTGCAAAAAATGACTACTTAAGTAGCATGCAATTTTTTCATTGATTTTCGATGCCCTTGAAAATTCAATTATATTTCATGGAAAACATGCATGAAAATATTCATTCTTTTACTTATTCGGTAGAAAATCACGTCTTCTTCCACTTTTATACTCACAAGAAGAGTATAATTCGGTTTTAAAAAAGTTTCTAATTGTGAGACTTTTTAATACCGTTAAATGGCCGTTCATGAAACGTCATGTATCTGCATTTACGAATGTGGCTTGTAAAGTTAGCAATATTGCATGCATTTCTCTACGGTGTTAAAAAGAGACCATATAAGGTTCATAAAATTAAGCAGTCGATTTGAGCCATATTGTTAACTTTACAAGCCACATTCGTAAATGCAGATACATGACGTTTCATGAACGGCCATTTAACGGTATTAAAAAGTCTCACAATTAGAAACTTTTTTAAAACCGAATTATACTCTTCTTGTGAGTATAAAAGTGGAAGAAGACGTGATTTTCTACCGAATAAGTAAAAGAATGAATATTTTCATGCATGTTTTCCATGAAATATAATTGAATTTTCAAGGGCATCGAAAATCAATGAAAAAATTGCATGCTACATATGTAGTCATTTTTTGCAAAGTATAGATCTTGCATGCAACCGGAAATAAGTTCTTTCAAAAGCCGAAACCCTGAGGTAACTGGATCATGATAGATATATGCTGCATCATGCTTAGTTTTACAACACTACTTAATTTATCTTTTCGAAACGAGAACGCATTTCGAAATTTTGGTTGACATTTCATGAGTTAGCACAACTACTGTATATAAAATGCAAATTACATGCTCATACGTGGCCAGATAGCAAACGAATTTTTCCAGTTCAACTTACCCCTTTAAGAGAGCTCAAATGTCCGCAAATCAGACCTAATACTCGGATTCACAGGATTGGCATCGCATGCAGTCTGCGATAGCACATGTAAACAAGTTAGAAAGTCTTTTATTGCTTCTTAAATGGTTTGCTAGTTCGAAATGATGTTTTTCTAATTTGATATTCCTGGGGAATCTTCAGATTTTGGGACGCGGTTGTTCAGTATTATTTCCAAGTCAACTTACAATGGAGAAACTTAGCTGTATGGCGAAATTACTGTGGAAGCGCGACCCAACTTAACCTTCATGGAAACGCAACAAAAAAGTATCCACGTCTGTTCTTCAAAATAAGCAGCAGATATCGTTTTATAAAAAACCACTGATGCACTCAACTGCTTGGTATTTTGATAATGGCTATATGCAAAAAACGTCACGTGATTCTAGCCAATTGCTTGTCTCCGTACAAAAAGAGGCAACGTTTCCGGTGGCAGTCGGGGTCAGAAACGGAGCATAGAGCCCCAGAAATGCAAACAGTCTCGCGCCTAATTCCAGGGGTTTCTATCTTGCTGATGTTAATCCTTCTGAACCCAATCCTGCCCCTAAATTCCCACCGGAATTCGGCAGAAAATAACACTTGTAATACGGCAAACCCAAACGCTCCAGCACAAAACTACGAAAATGAGTCTGTTTGCGCACTAACAGATGGCGCCTGAATTCTCTGTTTGGATATATACCACTTTTTTATTACTTTTGCAAGACAGTAACTGAAGAACATCACCTCCATTTGGTCATTGGTCGTTGATTCATATCCTACTGTGAATGGGATGGAGTTGCCGTTTGTGAATTTAAACTGGAATAGAAGTTTTAATTTACACAGAACCTTACATCAATGCCTTACACCTAAGGATTTTATAGGTTTAATATGCAGTGGACTATTAGGGGATTTTAGAAGTGTACTGAATTACTTGCAATAAGTCAATTCAATCATGCTCGGATCTAAATGGTTAAGTTAATATGGGAAAATGTAAGCATGCAAGTCTAAAAGCTGCTACATCTTTAACGACGTGACTGCGGGACTGATCATGAGGTCTTAGTAAAGGACCACCCGTGCGGTAAATATTAAGTCCTCCTGGAAGTGTTCAAATAGGCACCTAATTATGGGTTGTCGCTTCAGCTTGCAAAATTAAGGCCACACAAGCAGACAGAATAGTTGTAATGTGTGGGGTTTCTTGTGCCGAAAAGTTTAAATACTGTATACAGATTAACGTATGAAATACAAATATTTTAACCAAGCCTAAATTGGATTATATCTGTGAGCAACTGCTTCCAGATATGCATTGAAATACCCTAAATACCTAGATTTCGTAAGCTCAGACGAGTCTGGGGTAAATCTTGCTAGAATTTTTATATAACTTTAGCGACGACAGAGTATAAGACCCCCCGATTAACTTGAAATAACCTGTGGACTCTGTCATATATTGAATGGTGGCAGAGGGAGTAGTACGGGTGGGGTAACATACAAGAAAGCACAGAAAATAGATAGATTTCTGCCGAAAACCTTGGCGTACGCAATTATTTGGCAAAGGAAGTGTGTGCAATAAGTAAAAAATAAACAAAAAGCTGTCTGCAAAAACAGCGGATTTTGAATAAACCGCTGTTGGCAAGTTTACATTTAGTCAGGAAGAGAAGAAAATCTCAAACAATAAGAACGTTGAGACATAAGTGTTGTTTACAGGTCCACTGAATTTTAGGGTAAAATTTTGTCGGTGCCGTCTACTTGTGGCTCCTTTACCCTATTGTTGCCTTTACGTCTTGGAACGTTTTCTCATAACAAGCTCAAGTGAGCATGTTTGTGTTTGTGAAATATTTCTAATAATCCGCTTTTTAAATTCTGACATCAAGCCCTGCAGACGCTGGGCATAAGAAGACCATTTTAATAAGATATGAAAATGACAAAGAGATCAAGTCATTGGATTTATTTGTGTTTGTACGGTCTTCGTAAAATGTCTTGAGATCAGCAAAACATGCCGAGATGTATGATTACGTCTGCATAAGCGGCATATATCCGTTATTTACAGCACTAAGTTATGTAATTTACTACCATTCACCCCAGTTTATGCGTGGCAAGTTTTCTTTGTGCTAAAAACATTAGAAATTTAATATATTCGATAATACGTAGGTTTTTTAGGTCAATAATGCCTCGGATAATTTACTTAAACTTTACTCACTTTTTAAAAACAAGTACTCGCTAGGTTACACCTTACTGTAATATGCTTAGACTACCTGCGTCATTGTGATGAAAAGTCGCGACACAGATTATCCTTCTTGGCGCACATCACATTTATTATTTAACAATTCCACTCAAATCTTCCATTTCAAAGCTAGGATGCATCACAAGAGGTAATATTTGTGTTCCGATTACAAGCAATGACGTTATGCACCATTCAGAGCATTTTCGCGAGTTATTTATCGCATATATATCGCTAAAAAGAGAAAGTAAATTCGTTTTCATTCATACATACGCCTTCATGTTTTTTGTTGGAAGTTAACAATAACTTCACAATTGTTAGTCTGAATTTCATCATTGTTTTGCCGTGACTGCTATTTCTAAACATGTTCTTAAACACTGACGTAGTTTTTTGTGAGCCTGTAATACTCCTTAAAGTGGGCCGTCTCTCAAAACTATTTTATCCAAGTTTGAATGAGCCTTAGCCATTCCTTTAGTGATTTCTGCGGATATCAATCGGAACAGTCGGTTGAAATCATTATCGAAGCTCCCCATTGTGCGTGGTCTGCATAATTAAGGCGATCCGTTCGCCTTACTAAAAGTGCACTTCGAATGGAAATGAACGTAACGAAAATATTTTGGTTCCTCTGGGAGAATAAGTGAAAAGAGAATTGCATTTGCCTTTACATATTTATCAGAAGAATTAAAATATCGTTAAAACGGCCATCAAAAGTGTACTAAACAAGATGACACCGAGCCGCCGGAGGTGATTTACTAGAGACGCTATTTTTTGCAGTTATATACTGCAGCTGCCGTCAAATTCCACGTTCGGCTGAAAGGAGCGTCTATTTGCTTCTGATCCACGCACCTCGGTGTGGTACAAAACCTGCGCTGACGAAATGAATGAAAGATATTATCACGCTAGAGCGTTGGGAGTCACAGGAGTCACATAGCCAGAGCATTCATGCGTGGGAGTTGGAGCGAAGACTTATGGCTCATTGACGTAGGGCGGAGGAGGGCGAGATCATTGGAACTGCGGACAGCCGACAGCGGATTAACGGTCGTTGATTTGAGATGGGTGTCCTGATCGACACGGCTGCTAATACTGCAGGGTTTTAAGTACCAAATACAAAGGCAAAATAGGATGAGCAAGTCCTGTAATCCAATCGGTGAACGCACTGCCAGCATAGTTTATTAGTCCGGTCAGGACAACTTACTTGTGATTAAATTGGGAGCGAGTTGAACATAGTAATGTTCAATGATAAAAGAACCCCAGGATCGGGACCCGCGTTCGTCAAACCAGGATATGGGTAAGCTCGATTGACGCCGGCTAATAAGGCAGAAATAGCTACCACAGTCTTTCTTTTCTTTGTCAACCGAAGATCTGAAATGCGTTTTTACTTGATGACAGTTAGCATGTCACATAGTGCTACATTATTCAAATCTTGTCAGGCTGCCGGCTCTTGTAAGAGTAAACTACATTTCCTAAAAATGGCCACTGCAGTAGCAAGACTTTTGCCCGCTGATTTTGCGATACTATCATAGACTTAAATACTTTTTATCGAAAACATGCAAAATTTTTTTATCCATTTTAGTAGCAAATTACGCCTTCTTTAAATTTTGTGTGTAAAGAAAGAATGTCTTTCGGTTTAAAAAAATTCTAATTATGAGATCTTTTGAGACCATAAAATGACCATTTATGCGTTGTCATATCAGCATATCTATTGATGTTGTTTATAAAGTGAACAATTTGGACCGCATGTATTGCAGAATTTCCATGCACTACAATCGAATTTTCCGGGGCATCGAAATCCAGTTAGACAAATGCATGGCACTTAAGCAGTTATTTTTACAGGGAATGGTTTTGTCCAAAAGCCGGCATCCTGAGGTAACCGGATTATTGTAGAATTATGCTGCATGATGATTAGCTTTATAGCCCTACTTAATTAATCTTTTTGAAACAAAAATGTATTTCAGAATTTCGGTTAACAATTCACATACTGTATGGATCAAAACTTCAAATTAACGTACTTTTTGAAACCATTTACCAAAACAGTGAACTATTAAACATTTTTTATAACGCAAATGCCAGTTGAAATCATATTTGTAGACTCCGAAGACATTATCTATATTGCTAAAATTCAAGGCGTCCGAAACGAAAATTATCGACCAGTAGTCCTTCGAACAATATAGAAATCTTCTTTAAAAAATGCCATGAATAGGTATTTCACTGATAGATGTCTAGGTGAATTATCTTTTACCAAGTTTAAGCCGTGATGAAAATAAGGGCGTTTGGTCGTTTTTTAAGTTCATTGAAAATTTTTGATAATAATTAAGTTCAACTGATTGAATTCATTTTTTTCCAATTCTTAAAGACTTGCGTAGTTTATTTGTTAACATTTAGGCTCCGTTTTAAGATTAAAAATGCATAACAAAATGGCCGTATGGGTACTAAGATATTGACAAACTGCTAATCATCTCCACATTCCATTTCTAAATTACACATTGGTGGAAAAATAGTCCATACAGTTGCTTAAAAGTTAACAAAGCAACTTTGCGAAGGGTCGTTTTGCGGTAGGTTGTCGAGGATTGGCAAAAAACAAAAATACCAGAAAATTGACGGAAAGGGTTTACAGTAGTTGTAATTGCGGCCCTTTAGTGCACGAAACCTTATAGCTTTGAAAATATAAATTTAAAACCAGGAAAATATTTGGTTGTTTAAAAATGACATGCTGCCTTACACCGTGCCTTACATAACTTAACAATTGAAAAAAATCGATTCTCATGTACAGCAGGTTCCGTTAAGTAGAACTCTCGAGTCTAGATTTACCTCCTTTAACAGAATAACTTGCGCGAACTTCTGGATGCATATGAAGTAATTGGAATTTAGGATGACGCAAACTGCCGCTCAAATTCGTATACATTTTGATTAGTAAAAGTATTTATAGACATATTATGCATGCGAAAAGGGCATTCTCCGGATAAGGCTAAGCAGATAAGCAAAAGGTGCTTTATTTTGGCCACCCACAACTGGTCGTATCAAACTCTGTCATTACCTCTCATGCGATTGGTCACATATTGTGTATCACATGCATTTAATAATGCTACAGAAAGTGAGATTTTTAACAGGAAAAGTAAACGGTTTGCAGCAGAAAAATCCTTAATACAAATGAAATCGCAGGTAGGGTTTGGAATTAAGTAGTACTTGAAAACGTCACTTAAAATCAAAAACCACATTTTTAAGCATAAAGATGAAGAACAGATTAGTTCTCACCAAAATGATGCATTATAGGATATTCCTATAAAGGCTTTATTTTTAATTTAAACAACTTATTAAAGGCACTGAATATCAGTGAAAAGTTTTTTCTACTGAAGTTGTGCAGGTTTTGCTGTCGACTGCAAATAAACGCATCCAAAAGCTGGTAACCTCATAGAACCAAAATGACTTTACTTTAAGGTAGGAGTGCAATCCAGAGGATGGAATAAAATAAATCAAAGATTCTACCTGTAAATCGAGTATAAGGTGTTTAAGTCGCAGTTCTATGGTTGCGCCAAATTTTATTCTTCTCTCTGGAAAAGAATTCATTTAATTCTTCGGGCACAAATATAGATGTGCCTATATTTTTTGCGATGTAAAATAGCGGATATCATCTCTGTTTGGCATCAAAGTGGACAATATAAATATGTACCTTTATGTACTATGTGACGCTCTGCCAAAAATGTAAATAGCCAACAAATTAAGTAAGGACCATGATAAATACCCGTATTTCAGGTCAGATGTGTAATATTCGATCATTTAGCTAGTTTCCCAGACCATTTATCTTCTGTCTGTCTGGTTGACTGATAAACCCTGTCCCCGATGCCAAAGTGCAGGTGTCTCTCCTCTTCTGTTGGTTGGGTTTGTCTTTTTGTTTCAAAAAGGCGTTAAATGCCGGAAAAATCCACCTCAGACAGTTCACATAAGATTCCGATGACTTTACGAGAGATAGCCATACTTTACCCTGTCTTCACTTCAGGTCATGCTCGAATCATACAGCCACCAAAAGATGTCGCCGTTCTGGACGGCGATGATGCCCTCTTCTTCTGCGGCGTCGACGGCAGCCCCACGCCCAACGTTAACTTCTTCCTTGATGGCCAACCCGGTCGCCTCTCCAATGACATTGGCAAAATTGTGCCCGTCAGCGGAGGCAGCTTGCTGCGACTGTTTAAGGTCTCCTCGAAACAGAATGGCCTGAAAATTGAATGTCTTGCCAGCAATCATGTTGGAAATGACAGAGCATCCGCGAATTTGAAAGTATATAAGTATACTGACGGTAAGTCATGTCTTTTTTAAAAAAAAATGTCAAACTCACAACGAGTTGTACAAGAAAACGCATATACATTTGAAACTTCCGCCGGGTGTGTCCTTCCGAGATTTCCTCATCTTTATTACGTTTTGCAAAAACTACCGAAAATTGCAGAGCTCTTGTCTGGACACTGTGTCCTTTAAAACGAAAGTCTTATTACCCATATAGAACGCGTAAGCTGAAAACCAAAGTGGTGTATTTCTTAGCTGAACGATGCACAGAACGCATAACAATATGTGCCGAGAACATGCTAAACAAAATGATGTAGATCGGTAGTGCTGGGAGACGTCTATTGCAAACAGATTAACTATCTGAAACTGCAAACAGCCGGCACCGCTTCGATTTACGAAATATTGAATGATGCTTCAAAAAGGCAGCCCTTGTTTGGAACTCCAGAACAGGCACAAGTGGGCCGTGAAATTTGGTCAGATTTCTTCTTCACTATACGGTCGATTTCAATCATTATCAATGACAACAAATGACAAAAAAGACACTTAATTTAAAACATCGCATTTATCTCTGCTATACAAATATTTTTACCGTTGGAAGTTCCATAAATTGTGTTACAGTATATACTTTACGCACAGCATACAGTGTTTATTATATACTGACTGATTCACCATACTTCGTTGGGGGGGCATACTACCACTTCTACTACTTGTACTTGGTACGGCTGTGATCACGTCTGATCTAGCCGGCCTCGATGATGTCACGAACTGTGCCTCTCAACGCGTGACGATCCACGGCAGCAGATCCGGACAGTTCAATTCGTTTTTTTGCCAACGACAGAGACCGAAAACCGAAAGTCCAAGAACCACCTCCATGTCTTGACAAACTGTGTAGAGCCAAGTTTCGAGTTGACCCCCACTTCGACGCCTCAACTCTGGTAATGGTGCCGAAAAGAGGGCATTAACGCTGAGCTCCCGACGACGAAGAACATGCCTAAACCACCAACAGCCATGCTACTTGTCATTACGGAATATGAAAAATCACTAAACACTCATATACTACTGACTGCGTATTGGCAGAATGTGAGTAGTAGGCAATAATGTCTCTGGTATTTATCGATTTTAAACGGAGTATTGAGTAGAGCTTCCGGAACAAACCTACAACGATTTGAGAAGCAGTCTCCATTTTGAGTCTGAACAGTAGCTTCCGATAAGAGGAAATTCAGAAGCATAGGGTTAGCCAGGACTTTTAAGGCCGATGAACGCTATCCAGAATAAAATAGGACATATGGTGCGCACTACAATGTCATTTTTATTTCTCCATTTTTGTTCGAATAACCCTTTTTTCTGTGGCGTATCATGCGTGCCATATTTTAAACTTCGTAAAGTTTAACCCCAAAATGATCCACCAAAGCAGTCGATATCATCGCCCTATTTCAAACACAACTTTTTCGTTTTAGCAATAGTAGTTCAGATTATAACCCACTTAAAGTTGATGGGTCTACAAAACAGGCCGCCTGCATAGACGCATGGTTCCTGTTGCATTCGCATGCTTGTTCATTAGGACTGGGGTGTCAGAATTTTAGTATTCCTTTGCATTTGCTCATTCGGGCATGATACTCAAGCACCTCGTCAGATATGCTGTGAACTCCACAGTCGGCAGTTAAACAGAACATGTCACTTACGTAGAATCGAAGACCAAAGTAAAACGGCAATTTCTAATATATATATATATGTTCATGTGATTTTACTCCCTTTTCCTTCAAAAACAGACGTACCCTCAGGGTTTCCCAAGTTCACTCTTCCTCCGAAGCCGCTTTCAGCTGACGTTGGCAAACGCGTGAGACTGGAGTGCGAGGCAGAAGGCGATCCACCAGTGGCCTTTTTATGGCTCAAAAATGGCGTACCAGTTCAGAATTCCCCAGGGTCAAGCCCCAAGGAGTCAGCGCATGTCGTTAATGCTGTCCCTCAGCAATACACAGGTACCTCCTTTAAACGTCCATATCGTGTCCTATTTTTTCTTTGAAGCTCTCGGTCAGTAAAAATAATGTTGAAGAATTAAAAGCTAATTCGTATATCTTTCGAAAAAATAATTAGATGTAACAAAAACACGCGAGAGTAAAAACTAAAAGTTTAATATAACAGTTGCAGGTAACGTACACGTTGCCGTCTGTCTTGGAGTTCAAGGCAGACAAGCTGGAGCCACCATCGTGCAATTTGTCCAACAGGTAGTGACATACAGCTTGACTAGGTTTCGAGAGTTCCGTCTTACAAAGTCTGGCTTTTCCTAACTAGTAATATTTAGAATAGCATTGTATATATATAATATATATGCAATTATATACATTAAGTACATATTCAAGGATGGAAGATGAAGGTTTTTTGCCAGATGTAGGCAAAATAAGATGCGAGATGATTGAAACCTGGGGCTCAAATGAGACTTCAACCAGTCAATGTTCTGATCTACCGCGGGCATACGGAGCTCTGCATAGCCATGTTCTGACTGGCTTCACTGGTAGCTGATTGTCTCATACCATATATAACGTTTGCTTGTCAAATCAACGACTTTATCTCCGTGATGGACTCTTGTAGGGGATTCTGGCTATCGGACAGTCATCTGGATGACGAACGTTTGCCTTAATTCACTAATATATATTTTATGTACAGCGGGTTTAGTTCAGCAAGATAAAATTATCCTTCTAATGTGATTTACATATTTTAAAGGATTTGAATTACTAAAACGCCCGCGTGCGACCTATAAACAATGATTGGAACTTAGTTCATGATCGCATACTTTGGGTAGCAATAATTGCTCAAAGGTTCAAAGATCTCCAGATAAAACGATGAGTGTAGCAGCCAATTCGACTTTGTGTTCTGTCATTAAGTAGCATACTCTCCGATCACGCCAAAGCATTTAGAAAGCGAGCGTTGTTTCGACCTACAAGACCGTTATACTTTTTAATTTTTAATGTTTATAGTGTGTGACAATATGTTGTAGAAGGAAATATATAATATATCTTGTTGTATTTAATACGGTTGTAGAATAATAAAATCTAGTATACCACCGCATATGCGTTTACAGAAAATTTGCTCACGACTTGCACGTAAATCATTATGAATCAGTTATGTAAATATATTTTAAAGGGTTTGATACTACAGATCTGCTGTCAGAGTTTGGCCAGATGATAACGGGAAATGATCACGAAAAATAAGTTTTAATTCTCATTCCATGAGGAATAATCGTGAGTTAATTAATTAGTCGTATTTAAGTTGCCCCAATTCCTGAAAAGAGTTTATTATAATGTTTTGAGAGCCATGAACCATAGAATGCGGTTAGAAGGAAGGAGTGGTTAATTTTCCAACGGATCCTGGTGTTATCGATTCCGATCAGAAAGAAAGCCAATATAGCCATCATGGTCGCATAAAGCGACGTTACGGACAGGGGTCGGTTGATTGACCGCCTTTCTAATTTAGAGGTTTTGAGGTTAGTAAAAGATGAGACTAGAAAACAGGTCAGGGACTTATAAATCCCGAAAGTTCCAGTACGTCAACGATACTGCATCCGGTTGCCCACGGGAGATAACTGACCAATGCGCTCTAATTATACGCGTTCAGGCAGAAGGAATTAAAATTCCTTGTCTTGCACTGAAAGTGCCTGCTTTCACCTTGTGCCGGCCACGGCGCCTACATGGAGCGATGGCTTTCGAGATACCATGCAAGCCAGGGTCACGGACTACGTCCTTTGCTATGTCCTTTGCGCAAGATATTTTCATGCATTTACTTAAAACAAGCGGAGAATTCAGAACCTAACATGTGTTGTTACGGTCATATTACATCCGGTTTTGGCAGGAATAAGACTAGATTTGGCGCTCTGGGTGAATAAATGTAGAAAGCGCATGTTATTTTACTTTTATGGTTCTGCCGATTTCTTAATCGATGGACTGCATGCTCAGATTTGAGTCTTGTCCGCAAACGTTTCGCCATAGGTCAAAACACGGTTCCCAGTAGGAAGCAGGGCAGTTATGACGCGTACGGTAGTACGGACACAGCTAAGGGATCACAAGTCAAATATATTTGATTTTGATTGGCTGATTGTCAACACTAGTTCACCGGTTTATCTTCGAAACAAATTATCCCGAGTTGTAATACCTCCTACTTCGATCGGCATTTGTAGACTTAAGTTATCCGTAAGCACGGATCCGGGTACTTCAATCATGTTACGATTAGCGACCTCCTAGAGTTTAAAATAAAAAGCTACCGAGGCGACTAACTAAGAAGTCCTAACCGGTGCGTCCCTTCCAAAACCTTATTTGTTAGCATTTTTAGGTCTCACCTCGATGTCGACATTTGTTAACTTCTGGAATGCAAATTACAGATCCTAATGCCACTTAAGTCCATTGATTCGAAAGGTTCGTGGCTATCTCGAGGGGCCGATTTACGCAATTATTGTACAGACTCAGTTGATTTGCCCGCAAAATATCACGAATACCTTGGCGTTCTTGAGTTTGCGAATTGCGTCTGTTTACTCAGAGCTGCTGCCGCGCAACAACAGCCGCGGGTACAGACTTTGTTATGAACGGAATATGGCTGGTTCGTTGCCAAAGTCGTCCCTATCTATGACTGCGCATTTGGACCCCGTAGCGATTCACTACTGGAGCACGTCAAAAGCGACAATCCACAGTAGATGTGCTAACTTATGAAATGTTGACTGAAATTCTGAAATGTGCTTTCGACCTAAAAATATTACTTAAGTAGGGTTGTAATGCTAATCACCGTGCGGTATAACCCCATGATAATTCAGTTCCTTTAGGATTCCGGCTTTTGAACAAACGTCTATTCGGTCGCCCGCGGAAACTACACTCTGTACAAAATGACCACTCAAATGACATAAATCTTTCTAAGTGATTTACCATGCCCTTATAAATACAAATATATTTCATAAAAAAACATGCAAAAGAACATCCCTTCTCGTTTGGTTGAAAATAAAATCTCTAAATTGCATACTTAAGAGAAAAGTTTAATTTGGTTTTTAAAAGTTTCTCTGTATGAGACTTTTATGACCGTTAAATGCCACTTCATAAAACATCATGCCTCTGCATTCGCTAATGTCGCTTGTCGAGTCAAAAATATGGCTCAAATCTGCTACTAAATTTTATGAACCCCATATAATCCCCTCTTGATAGCGCATAGTGTGCGTTGTCGTACAATGAAACTAAACAGCCTGTAGTTTAGAAACCCTGATTGCAAGTTTAACGGTAGGTCGGGTTCAATATTATTCAGGAATCCGAAATTTTTTTAAAACCGAATTCTACCCCCCCCCTCCAAGTATAAAATTATAAGAAGGCGTAGCTTACTTCAAAATATACAAAAATTGAATATTTGAGCACGTTTTCTATAAAATGTATTTGAATTCGTAGGGGTATGGAAACTCAATGAGAAAAATTCGCGCTAGTTAAGTACCCTTTTATTACAGAGTGGAGTTTTTGCGGGCGGCCGGAAAGACGTTCGTTCGCAGTCCAGCATCCTGAAGTAACACACTTATTATGGGATTATTCTGCGCGTCAGTTAATGTTACAACCCTACATAAGTAGTCACTTCAAGTCAAACACGTATTCCAGAATTTCGGTTAACATTTCGCGAGTTAGCGCATCTACCGAACGCACTATTCGGAATGTTTAAGCCATCTTTGTGGGATATGCCAGCGCATTGCTTGCAGCGAGACCCGCTATCCCGCAGTGAGGCTCCAACGCGTGATGGGCCGTGCTCACGCAGCGGCTGCCATTGGTCGGGCTCTCAAAAAACTCTTGACATCCCTTTCAACCTGTACCTGTGTTCCGTTACCTGGCTATGAGCAGCCGCCTTTATGAGGAACATGATAAATGACACCAGTATTCTAATCTACCCGAATGGTCAATGCTCTGGCCAAGCAAGATTTGTAAGGCAGATTGCATTCAGTGTTCAGTAATGTGTTTTGTCACTTTAAAAAGACGAAGCATAAGTGGACAACTGCAAACTACAGATTTCAGAAAAGCTCCTGACGCGAGACAAATACTACACTACAACAGCAATCACCCACTGTCTCATAAACGTAGCTTTGTTTACGCTCTAATCCAAATAGTTGGAACACACTGCAACCCGCCAGAAGTTAAAGGGGCTGAACGATCTTCTTTACACTTAATGGTTATTTCAGTCACTTGATAGAGAAAAGCAGAAGCCGTGCAGACAAATGACAGGAAGTTTGGAGGGCTATTCCCCACATGAAGGGGGTCTCCGAGGCGGTCTCTCAACTGTTGAAAACCTCCAGATTAGGCATAGCACATCGACCCCAAATAACAATTGGACGCTGTTTGATACAACCTAGGGACACGCTGCCACCCACTGAAACATCAGCATTTGCCAAAAAATAGGTGGCAAGGGTATGGTTTATGGTCGAGTTTACCCAATACGGGCAGCAACTGTGCTGAAAGAAAATAACTGGCAATATTTATTTGTAAGGGACAGAAAAATAAGTAAAAAGACGTCGCGGTGGCTGTCGCCAGAATAAAAATACCAAAATGCAATACCTTTTTGACAATGCCTGCAAAGGAACATTGAATCCATTTATTGCTACCATTAAATGGCAAAAGTAGTGTCCCTTTTAAATACTGACAACATGGAGGATCAAAATTTGTGATACCACAAAGCTCTTAGATGTTCGGCATTTTGAGTCAACACAAATGCTCCACGGAGAAAGGACGTGCAGCCACAAACCATACCTGTGCCAAATAAGTTGCAATAATGGGGGCTGCCGCAGAGTTGGAGAAACTGGGCGGTTATTTCAGATCCGCCTACAAGAACACAAATCGGCAGCCCGCAGGCTAGACCCAAACTGTCAACTTGCAGGGCACGTTGGAGAAACTGGCCGTACCTTCAATCTTCAGGAACAAAACATCTTAGGCCGACTCAATGCAAAGTCAGAACGGCTAACACTTGAGGTCTGACCATCAGATGGCTGCTCCATCAGCTGACATCTGAATATTCCCGCGTCTTGCAAAGTCCTGCGTCATTACACTCATAAAGTTCAAGACAAGACGACAACACAGAGTTTAGGAAGGCCGCGCAGACGGCCCGACGACGAGTGCACTCGACGAGGAGGCAACAAAACTGCCAGACCGACCAATCCTGACAGAGGCTCAATCACCAACCGCGGACAAGGTGATGACTCACAAAGTACACAATCAATGTGTCCACTAAAAATCATCGAGAGGCGGAGGCTGCAAGAGAAAAGGAAAATCGATTAGCATGAGGTCGACCAGTGCGGCGCGTCACTTCAAACTTCTGGTCGACTGGATAGCAGACTAGCTATGATCCCAGTCCCTAGTCACTGTTCTGGGTGCTGAATCTATCAGCGAGCAAAACAAGATGGCGCTCTATTCGCGTCTCCAGTCGAGCCCGAAAACTAAACCCATTTTCTCTTCAGTAGTTCATAATACATGGCCAATAGATAAGCATGCACCAAGAACGGGAATAAACTACAAGCCTTTAACTACTGGGCTACGGGCTCGTTGTCCTGTCAGCGTCGGATTCCTAACCAACAGGTCGCGGGATCAAACCCCAGGTGTTCCACACTTCGGAGTTGGGTATCACTGATTGACGACGACTAATAAGTCAGAAATGGCCATTCCCGTCTCCCTCGTCTTTGTCGGCAATAACAATCTGCCTGTATCATGCGCCGCTGTGCGGCTGCTGGTTGGGCTCAAGAGAGAAAACCCCAAGGCACAACGGGGCGACAGTGTTTCGTAAGAACGATCGGTGAGCGCCCCCTACCATTGTGTATTTCCGATCGAAACCGATAGGACAACGAGCCCGTGGCTCAGTGGTTAGGAGCGTTGGAAGTCAACTCGTTCCGTTGTGCCTTAAGGGCTCTCTCTCGAGCCCAACCAGCAGCCGCACAGCGGCGCATGTTATAGGCAACATGTTATTACCAACAAAGACAAGGGAGACAGGAATGATCGGTGAGCGCCCCCTACCATTGTATATTCCCAATCGAAACCGACAGGGCAACGGGCTCGTGGCCCAGTGGTTAGACGCGTGGACTTCTAACTAACAGGTCGCGAGTTTGAGCCTCGGGTGTTCCACACTTCGGGGTCGGGTCTGACTGGCGGACGACGGCTAATAAGCCAGAAATGGTCATTTCAGTCTCCCTTTTCTTTGTCGGTAATAACATACTGCTTATTTAGATCACTTATTTTCGGTTACGCCCACTCCCAATTCCGGTCGTCTTAACACCTGTTTTTCAATGCAGTAAGTCTGGTTGGGAAAGAGAGAGTGCAGTAGGTCCAGCAGAAGTCAGCAGGTCACAGGTGCCGTGCGCACCTGCGGTGGACGTTGTCACCAGCGACGACTGAACTGTCGTCATATGGAACGAACAGAAATACAGAAGTCCGCGTTACTAAGATCAGCCACATGCAAGTGGGTGTTGAACGTTTAATTAGGCTCATGTGAATACCCAGCTTTGGATGCTGTGCCATAAATGGTCGAAATTAGAGGAATGACGCAAGGTTTTTCTAAATTACAGTTTGCAGGGAAGTTGCCTAGTTAGATGATTAAGTTAGCTCTAACAGCCCCCGAATATCGACCTTGTCAGAACAACATGCCGCAGTAGGGGAACGCACTCTCAAGGTCGATGAACAAAAGCGTAGTTAGCCTTCAATTCCTTATTGCAGACAGAAGATGCCGACAGATCTTATCTTCTGACTGTCATCACAGCAAGCATTTTTCGCCTTTCTACACACCCCTGTTCAACACAAAGTCTATTTCGGCAACGCTGACAATTTCAGAAGTCGGCGAATTAACATGGACACCGCTTAGCCTAAATGCGTCAGAAAAAAGGAACATCACGCCGAAAATAAGGCCCGTTAGACACACCAGTGACTTACAATAAAAACAAATTAACAAAGGATTTCGGAAGACGATCAACTCTCGTATATTCCCGTATATATTTTCCTCGGATTTAAAGCGAACCAAACAGACAGTTTGTGAAGGCCCAAGTGCAGTTGTTTATAATACTACCCTAGAAAACTAAGGATATCCGTTATAAGGTCGCATGTGGTAAAGCATTTGAGCGCACCCCTCAAGTTGAGGTATGAACGACCGTTGTTGACATTTAAGTCGGAAATGTCGATTCCAGTCTCCTTGTCATCGTTTTTGATGATTGCGTCATTTATCGCTAAGAGCACTAATCGAAGTCCTTCAGCATCTGAAAAGGGTAGAACATCTGCAGTATTGCTCCACCTCAAAATAAGTAGTGTTCTTTTTGAAATGACGTCTTTGTTGATGTCTGAATAGTTTGCCACAGAACCGTTCGCTAGGTGCGAAGTGTACGCTTGACTTTATGAATATTTAGTGGAAATACTATGTCACTCCCACGAATCGTTTCCCATTTACGTTTCGCGAAAGCCGGCAGTTATTACGACTGTCTACTTTTCAGAAGAATACCTCATAGGCGCCTGCGCTAATGACAGACTGTTTTGCCAATGCGACAATTTGTGCGTTCATGTTAGTTAAATTCACAACACTGGCCGAAATGCTATCTGACCTTGGTAGGGGTCGGTTATGCTGTCCTGGTCCCATGCGTAAGCGGAGTGTGGGCATTGCAAGTAAAGAAAGCCTTAGGAGGATGGTGAAACCGTTAGTGGGAAAACAGCCGAAGATAAAACGGACAAAGAGCAACCAGATGTTTTGGTTTAGAGGCAGGGTTGGTTTTATGGTTTGGGTAAGCGTCAGGCGGAGAACTGAGTTTTGTGTTAGGATTTACGTTAAGTTTAAGGGCCCCGGTTAGAGTAAGAGCCTTGATTGCTGTTAAGGTTTACGTTTTAATGTTAAAGTTAGGTTACGTTTTAGTATTAGGCTTTGGGTTACGGTTAAGGTTAGTGTTAGTGTTTGTGGTATGTTAAGGCTTAGTGTTAAGGGCTAGCGTTAGGCCTATAATTACGAAAATGATTACGTTTAATTTTGAGTTTGCCGTAAGGTCTGCCGTTAGATTTGGGGTATTAGCGCACCGCGTATCCTGCCAGCCGGGGGGATTTAAGGCTACCTTCGGTCTCGCGGTAGACATGTCATATATAAGGTCGCCTTTTCCGTTTCAACCTCGGCTACTTTCCCCACTAACGACTTCAGTATCTCCCTTCAGCTTACTTTCCTTTCAATGCCCACAATACGCTTACTTTTGGGACCTGGATAGTGTAATCTACCCTTGCCTTGGTCCCTCTCCCCATATTACTGAAATCGCACAAATAATGACTGGATTCCGACGATTTATGCAGCCAGATGACATGTGCAGTACCACAGTTAACAACCAGTATTTCCGGTCGCACGGTAGCATTAATTATCGCACAGCACTGTATAAGCAATTAAGTTGAAATCCTTTCTCAATTACTTGTATGCGCAAAAGCACCCACTTACCTAACTCTTGACTATTTTTGCAAACATTTTAGGACGATCGAGTTTGGTGCTGGAAAATTTGGACGTCTCCGACGACGGTCAGTACGAATGCCTGGCGTCCAACTCCCACGGAGCTGTCCTCAGTGCCCGAGTGCATCTGCGTGTCCGAAGTAAATGCTTTAACCGTCTACTATCCCAAAACACTGACACGTCGAGTCGGCGCGAGCCATTACAGGGCAACTTTTTGTCAGAGGGTCAACTCCTCTCGCAGTTAATGTCCGAAACAAGTGCGCAAACGCCCCGTCAGCAGGCGCCATTCCCACTTGTTGACAGGCTTTTGTGAATGAAACATACTACTCAACGGTTTCTTAGACCAGCGCGGATGAGTAGTAAGGTAATACTGCACAAAGTGGGACAGCCTTAAGACCTATTCCGACTTTAGGATAAGGGGATTCCACACCAACGGCTGAGGTAGTAGCCAAAAGCCCATACACGCGTGTCTCACCGATATTCTGCCGCTGCATGACACAGTTGCGAGGTGTGCGACTCGTCAATGGGGCGCCCAGCACTCTCAGTTTCGAAATGGTTGCTTTTTACTCTCCTTAAAAATTAACTGCGAACTTGGACTTGATTCGTTTATTAAAGGTATATGTGCTCAGGCCAAAGTATGTAATCCCCTGTCGGCAGTTAATGAATATTACGAGGTTGTTCATCGTGGCTGATGGACTTCGGCCCGAATATTCATACACAAAAACTTAGTCTGAACCTATAGACCTCAAATATACTTATCTACTCCGAGTTCACAGTGAATTTCTAAGGAAATTGAAAAGCAACTATTCTGACTGCTGTGCACAATTAAACGTCATGTGTCGGCTAGTTCAGGCTTCGTCGTCTAATGCATTGTAATCCCCCATTTGTCTGTAGACGATAGCTTCTTGATGCATGCTGTCAAATGGCAACTTTGATTGACATTAACTGTGTAACACAGTTCCACAACCCGGCTTGCCGCTCACGTTGGCAGGAAGACAACTGGTCAATTTCGTCTGGAAATTCGGCAAAGTTGTTTGCGGACTTGTGATCAAAGTGGACAATTTTGATTCCCACCGGTTGAGCGGACTGGCGTCATTTGGGTAACTGCCGCTAGAGATGGGGTATAATAAATCAAAGAAACCTTCAGTGAGCTGCTAACTGTCAGTAATCGCGAGTGCATAGGTGACTGATGTTAACCATCTGATTAACTATGGCACTCTCACGGGGTTGTAATCGCGTTCGCTGACTACCGATTGCCATTCTGCACACAACGGTCTGCTCACGTAGACTGTTGATGGCTTTTGTTTTCATTAAGTTTAACCCGTGTTTTTGGAGCAGCCACAAATCTCCATCGTAGACCTCGGCAGTTGTGGGTATCGGTCACTTGGAGGGCTTTTGTGTTGGCCGTAGTCGCCCGTCTTCGTTTCAAACAATTGAGCCTTGCCTGGCGGTCAGTGGGAAGGGTTGGCACGCCGAATGATTGATTAGTCTAAGTGATTGACGACAACGATTACGTAGACAAAAGTGCTCCAGATAGTGAGGGTAAAATTTCGAATACATAGGTGCTGCAGGCCTACTACAGTAGGTTGGCCAAGTCATGAGATGTCAACCGAAATTCCGAAACACATTTTTCTTTCTAAAAGACTAATTACATATGGTTGTAAAATTAACTATCTTGCGACATTATTCTATTATAATCCAGTTGCTTAAGGATGCTGGGTCTCGAAAGGCTTTTTTCCAGCTACATGCAAAAATTATACTCTGTATAAAATGACTACTTATGTAGCATTCACTTATCGAATTGATTTTTGGTGCTCTTAAAAATTCAATGACATTTCTTGGAAGCATGCATAAAAATAATTATTCTTTTGCTCATTCGGTAGAAAATTACGTCTTTTTCTGTAATTTTGTTTTCAAAAGCTTTCTTATTTCCCTAATAATTTTGAACTCGACCTACCGTTAAACTTGCATTCAGGGTTTCCAAACAGCAAACCGTATATTTTCCGTGTATGGAAAACCATATACTTTTTTAAGGTATTAAAAGGAGACTGTATGGAATTCATCTTATCTGCCGATTTGAGTCATCTTATTAACTTTTTAATTCAAATTGGTAAATGCAGAGACGAGAGGCTTTGTGAACGGCCATTTGACGACTTTAAAAATCCCACAATCGGAATTTTTTTAAATTAAATGACAGGCTTACTTTGCGTATAAAATTGGAAGAACGCCTCATTTTGAGTCGAATGAGCAAGAGAATGAACAGGTTTTTTGCATGTTTTATGTGAAATATAATTGAATTTTCAAGGACATCTAAAATTATTGGGGAAAATGCCCGCTTTTTGCGTAGTCATTTCTAACAGGCGTAGTTTTAGGAAGCGGCCAAAATGAAGTTCGTTTAAAAAACCGGCATCCAGGGATAACTAAATCATATCTAAACTTATGTTGCAGGCTGAGCAGTTTTACAACACTACTTAATTATTTTTTCGAAACGAAAATGCATTTCGGAATTTCGATTGACATTTCGTGAGTACGCACAGCTGTTGTAATTACAGCAAAAGTCTAATATTGATGAATTATAGAAGAGTACTCAGTCATTCGTGAAAAAACGTGTTTTCGAGAAAAATGACGTTGCGGTAAGCATCGACTCTTACGCAGTCAAGGGCGTCCACGACCAGACAACTAGGATAATGTGACATTGAATAAACTCGCAGAGATAAATGTTATATCTTACTTCTCCAATTGACAATGTAGACAACTTTGCAGATCAAAACACTGAAGCGAACGTCTGCCCGTTTTTTAGTGCATGTTCAGTCGCTATTTGTACGTTTTGGTTTTTGGAAAGCGCATTTAATAACAAGTAACATATTTGCCCTTTTTGGTCACTTTCAGACACCTACTACACCCCAATCATCTTGGAGAAACAGGATAAAGTTGAAGTCAGGCCAGGCAAGGGAGCCAACTTGACCTGCACGGCCACGGGTAATCCAAAACCGCAGGTCAGATGGCTTACTGATCAGGAAAGAACGCTAACCGACAGCAGTGAAGGCAAAGCAATGCTTTTTCTCACTGACGTCACAGAACCCCGACGTTACATCTGCGAGGCAAACAACAGTCTGGGGACTGTGCAACATCTGGTCAGGATCGAAATACTAGGTAGGCCTTTTTTACAGCATTTAAAGTTACCAGTTTCACTTTTTTAAGTACCTATGACGTATAGCGGTAGGAGGAAATCTATCCACCGACTGTATTCTACAGTGAGTAACCGATCTCATGAAATGCTGGCTGAAATTCTAAAATGCGTTTTCGATTAGGAAAGACTACTTGATCGCGGTTGTAATACAGATTCCCTTGCAGCATAATCTTACAACATTACGGACTCAGCAGGATGTCGGCTTTGTAATGTACTTCTTTTCAATCTCCTGGAGAAACCGTACTCTGTAAAAATGACTACTTAACTAGCATGCATTTTTCCCATTGATTTTCGATGGTCTTGCAAATTCAAATATATCTTGTAAAAACCATAAACAAAAATATGCATTCTTTTAATCATTTGATAGATAATCACGTTGTCTTTATATTTTATACTCAAGGAATGAGTATAATTGGGTTTTAAAATAGTTTATAAATATGAGATTTTTTAAGACTATGCAATGTCCATTCACCTGGCATTGTACCTGGCCGTTTACTACAGGTCCTCATGAAATGTTCAACATAATCCGCATTCAATGCAAAATTTTAAGGATTCTATAGAATATCTATTTAATAGCATTAAAAATATGTGATTTTCTTTACGGGGAACGCATGCACCTTGTAGACTGAAATCACTAAGCATTAGTGCAACGAATGATCAGGCTTCAAATAATTCGGCAATCAGAAAACTTTTTAAAACCTAACTATACTCCTCCCTTTAGGATAAAGTATAAAACGACTTGATTCGCTATTTATTGACTAACGGAAAGTATATTTTTGTTCATGGGTTCTATAAGATATATTTGAATTTGCAAGACCATCGAAAATCAATGGGAAAAGTGCATGCTAGATAAGTAGTCATTTTTTTACCGAGTACGCTTTCTACAGGAGATTGAAAAGAAGTGCATTTAAAATACGACATCCTGCCAAGTCCGAAATGGCATAAGTTTATGCCGTAAGATAATCAGTATGACAACGGCAACCAAGTAATTCTTCCTAATCAAAAACGCATTTCAGAATTTCAGCCAACATTTCATGAGATCGGTCACTCACTGTAAAGGAAAGGAGGCATAGATAATGCACGGAGCATGGGGAATTCTCATAAGACAAACAAAATAGAATGCCTTAACTCTCCCACCTGCTAAGTATTGTAGTCGCGTCTGTCAGTTCTGTTAGTCACGGAGAAGGAAGGTAAAATAGCTAAGTTAACAAACAAATTCGAGTTGTCCATTTTTGTTCGATTTTTCTACTTTCCACAGCCTGCCGTATAAAATCACCTTATGGATAAAATTAAGGATTACAGTTAATGTCTGTTGGAGCAATTTCATTTGGTTATGTTAAAACGAGAGAGAGAACGAGGAAGGGGCTTTATTCCGATAGTGATATTCACAGAGAGGCATATATCAAACCGTACATCCGCACGTGCGCTATCAGGGCCTCATACGTGCGTCAGTTATGTGTGGCCTTATATGCGGCAAAGTCAGCGTCTTAATTTTTGACTGCAACAAGGATGGAGTGGTTAAGATTACCTGCCTTCCATATATGCGAAAAAGGAGTATAAATAAGCTTTATAAAAGTTTTTAATTATGAAATTTTTAGGATAGTTCAATGTCTATACATACACCATCGTAACTGTCTGTTTACCCCTGCTCCTCATGAAATTTAAGGTAAGGTTCGCATCCATTGCGAAATTTTATAAACTCTATATAGTATCTTTGTAAAGACATGGAAAAATATATTATTTTCCTTACGACGAGGGCATACATTTTGTAGACTTAGATCCCTATGCGCTAATGCAACGACTGAGCAGGCTCAAAATTATTCAGGAATTAGAAAACTTTTTAGAAGCCAATTATTCTTCTTCTTCGGATAAAACATATAAAGCAGACGGGATTATCTGTCAACCAAGTGAATAAAAGCATATTTTGTATATATTTTCTATAAAATATGTTTGAATTTACAAGACCATCGAAAATCAATGTGAAAAATGCATGCTATATAAATAGTCATTTTTTCCCGAGTATGGTTTCTATGAGAGAGTAAAGAGCGGTGCATTCAAAGGCTGACCTCCTGTTAATCCCGCAATATAACAGAACTATGTCGCAACTTAATCAGTATTACAAGCCCGCCTGAGTAATCCCTCCTAGACTAAAAGCAGTTCAGAATTTCAGCCAACATTTCATGAGATCGGTCACACACCGTACCTAGAGCACAGTCCCTGAAAATCATTGGCTGCGGTGCAAACAATGCAGGTTTCGGCATAAACAGACATGACAGCTGTCGTAGACGCTTCTTTTTTCGAAGACAGACCTGACTAACTAGCCCGAACCAAGTGAGAAACTCAGTTTAAATTGCCTAGTTCTCAAATTATAACAGAGAAACGCTAAGTGTGGATGAGAAGGGGGAAAGCCGTGGGTCCAATTGTATGTGTCTCATCATCCGGTGCATTGCTTAGTCACTAAGAAGAAGGACGAATGGGTTAGATGGTAGTTGGTAGCCCTCCCGGTGCCGAAAACTCCCAGCTACCTGTCTTACGGGACCGGTGGTAATAGGGGTTGTACGGGTGGGGCAAATGAGTGGAGGCGTAAATGGCGCTGGTAGTGTATGCCTGGAATTGACGCTCCTGCTAAAGTGAAAGTTTAATTTAAGTAAGGTGAAAAATGCGAGAAGGCTATGGAAATGAGCATGGTTAATTAGAACGGTATGCGGAATAAATGCAGCCTTACCCCAGATTGGAAAGAATAGCAACTGAAGGTGAACAACCAACGGGAAGAAGGCAGTGCGTCTTAAGGTCATTCCGCAGTATGTGCGATAGTACTCAAGCCGACAGAATGGACATGAGAACACGAGAATCAAGCAGCGGCACGCAGGACGGCATAACGCAAACGAGGTAAGACTTTAATGCCACGAATATGTTTGGGCGGAAGAGAAAATCCGCAAATAATAGTTTATTGCCACTGTGGCCACACTTAGAATTAAAACTATGGCAGTGGTTGTGTGCTATACGTTAGTGGAGAATCGGTAGACACCCTATCTGCGCGACAGTTGTCCTTTTCGTACACGATCACGCCGGACTCTGCAGGAGGTCTGGAGTAAAAAGACCCAAGGACGCAGGCAAACCGATAAAACGGAGACCCGCGCCAATCCGCCAAGGATGGCAATGAGAAGCATGATGAATCATAATCCGCCTAGGATAAATCTTTCGCCCTTTACTAAAGCTTTACGTGTGGGGGTGCAATAGGATGAATCTATATAGGCATTTTTGCAGCGCCTCGTTCTCTAAGAGGTTAAAGTGAACAAGAAAGTAACCCTGACAGGGCTTCTGCGCATGTATTCCCAGACATATTGAGAACGTAATCACAGCTACTGAAATCGTAGTGCCTTAAACTGGAAGTGCAGGAAAGGATCGCTAACTGGCAGGACTACCAACTACCATCCCGCCGACGAAAGTTTTCCATCTGCTACACCTCCTTAGCGAAACATGTTTTTGGGGAATTGTTTGACCGCATTTTTGGACGCACTTAACGCAGACGTCTGCTCGGTCTCAAGATGAAGTTGGAATCTTTCGATATGCTACGACTGTCAGTCTGCTTGTGCTCGGTTTTTTTACTTTGAGAGCAAATTGCATTTTTGATGAAAAAAACTTATCTCGTCCGTCGATACAGATGCCTTTAACCGCAGGAAAAAGGTTCCCTGCAAATCAGTAAAATCTGCCTCTGCTATGGAAGTTTAGACTGAAATTTTTCAACTCGAGCAGGCCTACGTGTCTTCAGTCTGGGCTGCATCTGGGAAAATTACTATGTTTTAATTCTAACAGGAAAAAATAGACGGTCGTATTTTGGTAGTTTGTTTTCAAATGCATTATTGGCCAATTTTTGCCGTTTGAAAAATATACTCGGCCAGAAAGTTTTTTGTGGAATCAAGACTACAGCCAAATGTTCACTCAAGTATATTTCAAAATAACGATCGAAAATGTGCAGGTAAATGCTACGAATTAGTTTGCAATTATAGCGTACGAATGCTACATCTGCCACCTGGGCCCTGTGGCAAGACAGGATTAAGATCCTACGAAGGTTGGTGTCCGGTTGACAACATGAAATTCTTCCTTGGCATCGACTCGGTGATTCATATACACTAAATGTGCAAGAATAGAACTCGAAATCGATCGAGTTTCACCTCTGTCTAGCCAGGCGGGTATATGTTCACGTACCCTCTTTACCAAGCGTCTCGTTGTACTGCCAATGTATCCCGCTTTACAGGAGCGAGTGAATGAGTAAATGCACATTGGTGTGGCCTCCAACGGTGGTCTGTCTTTAACTCCCAAACCTAGAAGGGCAAAGGTTGTGAAACATACGCGTATATTCGTCGGGGAGAATGCTCTCGTGATAGCTGTAGTTAAGCGCCGTCGGACTAGTTCGCTCGCTGCGTCACCCTGCAAAAAACAGTCTTACGAATGCATCTTTCTTTTCTCTGCAGTCGCGATAGTGGGCCTTTCTGTGCGGCCCCGCAATATTTCGAAAGATAAGTCTATCTGGGAATCCGTTTTCGCGAAGTGTGTTCCGTAGTTGTCGCAGCTATGCTTCAGTAGCTATAGGTTAACAGAAGCGCCTAACTCTAGCTGCCAATCCCTGGACGAAATTTCGTTTCATGTTTGGGGGAAAAAAGTGTGAAAATGGGTACCTGTGTAATCGCTTGCGTCCATTGGAAAAGTCATTGGATATTATTGTTGCCAACTATTATCTGGGATCCTATTCGGTTCTATCTAAAATGCGAACTGAGCCCAGCATCAAGACCAGAAAACGCCCATTTGAAAGCTGTCAGCCTACCGTCTTGGCACCCCCTGGTGAATTTCCGTCGGTGCCCCGAATATGCCGGTTTTCTAAGGAAGTCCTATCTAAGGCGAGGAACATTTAGCAGCATTTGGCGAGGGACACTCGGCGTAATTCATTTCTTTAACAAACTGTCATCATTTCTTCCTGACGGACACCTAACCGACAGATCACCATTAAAGTCAGAGCGCAGTCTGAGGGGCGAGAATACGCACACTGCGCGGAAAGGGAAGAGGGAAACGTCATCATCTGCCTACAGCCAAAAAATGGAAAAACAAGTTGGCAAGGGACTTCGTGTGGCGTTTGAAGGCAAAAATTTCCACCCGAAGTGGGGAAGGAACAACACTCATGAGTCCTAAAGTGTGCCAGTGCGTCTGACGCAGAAGTCGATTGAAACTCGCGGATGGAATAATCCTTATTAAACACAATTCAGTCACATCCTCGGTACCAACTGTGAAAACAACTAGGCAATTGGAAGAGCCATGTAGAACCCCTATTACATTAACTCTATTCGCCTGGGGTTAAGAATTCGCAATCGGACACATCATCAAACGTGTTTGCTTGGGTGGTAATGAGCACATACAGAAGATGCGGTTGAAAGGCAAGCCCATACGGCTGACTGAAATTCTAAAATGTGTTTTTAATTCCAAAAGATTACTTTGTAGGGTTTTTTCAGTAATTATATTGAAGCATGAAATGAAGGTATTTAACTCACGTCAGGATGCCGGCTTTTGTATAAGCTCCTTATCAGCCGCCTACGCAAAAAAATTCTACTTAATTGACACTAGTTTTACCGTTTTCGACTAGAATTTTAAATATATAAGTCAAAATCGCGCAAAATTGTTCTTTCTTGGGCTCTTTTGGTAGGATATTATGTTTTCTTTAAATTTTACACTTACATAAAAAATCTCTTTCGGTTTTGAAGAGCTTCTTAGTTCCCGAATGGTTTAAACACAGTCTGGAGTTACGCTTGCGCTGCGGGTTTCCGAAATGCAAGCTGTGTACTTTACTTGCTCGGAAAATCATACATTTCTGTATACTATTATGAAGAAGACATTTAAAACTTATGGGCAGTTGTAATGAGTTTAGGCCATTGTGTCCACTTTATAAGCAGCATTAATAACTGTACTGAGGTGATGCTGCACGATTGGACATTGCATAATTTTAAAAAGTCTCAAAAGTAGAAACTTTCCGAGGCCGCAAGACACTTTTTCTTCGAGAAGTATGCTATGGAAAGAATGAAACAAAGAATATTTTCGTGCGTTTTCTCTATAAAATACATGTAGATTTGTAACAGCATCAAAATCGAGGGGAAAGATACGTGCTAATTTAACTGTAATTTCCTGCGGAACGTGGTTTACGTAGACCGCCGAGAAGGAGTTTGTTTGAAGACCGACATTTTGGCATGACTGAGGAGTCTTGATATTATACTTCCTGATATTTAATACTACAACGCGACTTGAGTAGTCTTTTCGAATTGAAAACTATTCTCAGAAGTTCGGTCATAAGAATTGCAAACATTCGCATTAAAGAATTCAAAAGACGATTTGGCGAGCATACATTCACCTTCAATGAATTCTCTTCAGTCCTGTGCATTTTTAATGCTATCCAAATGCTTAATAATAAACTTCGGACAAGGGTTTTTAGGGGGCAGGGGAGTACTGGTCACTGCGTTCTCCTCTCCGGTAGGGATTTATTCGTGGATATTTCAGGAGATAGCTTATCCATGGCCGTTAACAGAGTCTAGGAAATCGGATGTCCTCTTCTCAAATTCGATGCAATTGCTGACTGCTAAAGCAAACTTCTTCTCGTGTAGTACCGTTTTTTTATCATTTTAAATTGGGAACATAGAGAGGTCATGAGCAAGATTTCTGGACCCGCTAGGGCATGCATAAGTCAGTTTATTGAAGGATTTGGGCTTTTGCTCTGAGCTTCCTATTTAGAGGCTCTATGTGATATTAGGCCTTCCCTAGAAAGGATCACTTGTCAACGTAGTCATCATCATCATCATCCTCCTCCTTCTCATTCTCATCATCATCATCGGCATCACCAATTGTACAGTTATTGCAACTCTTGTTCCAGGATCGACATAGTGTGCTTGCTTCAGCCAAACAAATCTAAATGAAAGAATGGATACCGCAGACGATGTGCCTCCACCTTCTAGACTATTTCATTCCCGCACCACATCGATTTCATGAAAAGCGCGCCATTCCTACTAAATCAGGAAGATAGTCAGTAAACCATACTGCTTTCGTTAACAGTGTGCATATAAAAAGGCGCTGCCAATTTGGTCTTCAGCTTTCTGACGTCGATTGAGTGCTTACGATGACGTCGCTCGGCGCAAAACATCAGCAAATTTTGGGCCACACATTCTGCAGGGGAACAATACTAAATCATGTGAATGAAGCACGAAGAAAAAGGCTCATATTGGTCAGAACATTCGTCAACTGCCGGCACAACTACGCTGTTTGAGTTAAGGACAAAGTGGACGAGGCCTCAGAAACTGATTTCTGACGAAACGAAACAGACCTAAAAATAAAATTGCCTCTATAGCCAAAATTTCTGCATTTGCGGCTTGAGTAGGATAACTATTTTTTCGCTTCTTTTGGCAATTAAAACATTATTAACTGATGGGGTAACTTTATTCTCATTGGAGTCTACTGGAATGACTTGAGGACCGAGAGTCAGGCTACAGTGGCTCCTTCTCAGTGTAGCAGCTTCGTATCATTTCCAGTTATGCGGAATGCTAGTCGCCACTTCAGCAGCCTAGCGCGCGCGTGGCACGCGTAGGGGAGGTGTTCGGGTTTGTCCGCTACCGCACTTGCGCCCACCTCCAGTCTTTATGACGCTATCTTCTTACTGATACCCAGCGGGTTCTGGAAGGTAGAGTGCAATAGATGCCTCACAAGTTAACTTCATCATAAACAAATCCACTATTCAGTCATCAGTGCCGCGCCCAATCCGTTTGTGAACGTCATCTTGGGACGCTGAACTGTGGAATTAATAAAGGATCGTCTAAAACGTTGAATGCGTGTAACTTATTTTATTTTACAACTATATCCATCTTCCTTCCAGTATGTATAATCCATCAGAAAGTGACCCTCGTGCCTCAGATCTACTGATAAGCATCGATTCCGACTTTGTGGGGGCGTTCAAGGCCACATATTGTGCATTTTCTGTAGGTTATGCCTCCATTGAAATAGAATGACCTTTTGTTAGTATGTTATTACCGACAAAGACAAGGGAGACTGGGATGGCCATTTCCGGTTTATTAGCCGTCCTCAATCAATCATACCCAATCCCGAAGTGCGGAACACCCGAGGCTCGAATTCGCGACCCGTTAGTTAAAAGTCCACGCCTCTAACCACTGGGCCACGAGCCCGTTGCCCTGTCGGTTTCGATCGGTAATATACAATGGTAGGGGACACTCACCGAGCCTCGGGTGTTTCACACTTCAGGGTTGGGTATGACTGGCTGACGACGACTAATAAGTCATAAATGGCCACTCCGGTCTCCCTTGTCTTTGCCGGTAATGATATTCTGCCTATATCATGCGCCGCTGTGCGGCTGCTGGTTGGGCTCGAGAGAGAGAGAGCCCGTTAGGCACAACGGAACGAATGAGTTCCGTAAGAACGATCGTTGAGCGCCCCCTACCAATCTTTTTTAGCTGACAGCTATTCCTTCCTGTTTAGTGGACTGCTCGCCTCGAGTAGTAAACGTTTAGGGGGGAAAACACCTTAAATAACAACATTTGTGGTTTACTTACAAAGGCGAAAGCAACGTTTTTCCCTTGTTGGTCATATCAGTGGACTAGTAAAGTCAATTTAACCTAAGGATGTTTTAATACGCTTCGAGTGTTTTACACAAGCTCAAAAGAAATATAGTCGGCAACAAGAAACATGTCTTTGTTAGCACAGACCATATAACCACGAAAATCACCCATTTAGAATGTGTTCTGGGACATGAAAAAATCGCAGACTTGCGTAACTGGCGTTGTGTGTCCTGTCTACTGGATCACCGGACGAATGCCCGCAAAAACCCTTGTTCTCCTTTCGTGACTTGAAAGCCTAACGGCGAGCTGTTGTGTTTGGACTGCTATTGAATAAGAATATTTTCCTCAATGAAAGAATGCCGTTCACAAATATATGGTCTTCATTGGGATGAAGCCAACAGCTTCAATTGGTTTCGAAGTGCAAGGCGTTGGTCGAGAAAAATGTCCAAACTTTTGCTGCGTTGAAGGACCATGAAAAAGTTAGCCGCAGAGCCGTGTCAGGATTTAATCCAGCACGTCTCGTTAAAATTTCAGAACTTCAGACCCATACTTGAACCTAAAATAAAACACAGCATCATACAAATGTGCTATCTCTGATGGTATATTCAGCTCTGAATTCGAAAAGTCAGGTAAATGAAACTCTTGTTCCCGCCACCTCGTCGTTCTTCTCTTACCTTCATATTTTAACGCAAATTGGAAGTGGGAAAAGTAGGACCATAAGTAGAGGCAGTCATTATCGATTAGTTAATTAAATAAAGGTGCGAAAAACCCAGGCTGACGCTCCTATGATGCCGTAATTTCTATACTTGACTTATTTGTTTTATGAACCACCGATATTTTCTTCCAATTCATAACTTTAATTTCAGTTAGGTGTTATCGAACCCGACGCCGCTGTCCATTATTGACCTCCTTATCCTTCCTGTCTGCCAAATGCGTTCTGTCATTCTACCTTGAGTTGGGGGTAAAACACTTTGGAGAATGTGAATAAATATGGATAATTGTTTTCTGGGTTTCAAACGGACCTATATGTCCATTGACCCAATTGCAAAAACTCGGTGAACTCCGGGGAATCCCAACCCACCACAGGAAGGCCAAGTTTTGAGTACAGTTAACGGCGAGTTTTCGTCTTGCAGCCCCATCTGAGCGATACATTTGGTTGGCTTTTAAAAAAAAATCCAGTAAATGCGAGTGCACTGACTTTACAAATAACACGTATTTGCATTTTCTCTACAATGTTAGTACAACGAGTGACGGTGCCACGGAGGGAGAAGTGCTTATGCGTCAGCCTCGGCTACTTCAGGTACCAGTTCACACGCGCTTCCCTGCGCGTGCTTCAAGTCCTGCTTGCGCCCTCTTTACCATCTCAAACCAGCGAGTGACCAAGTAGACTTGCTAATGAAATTGTTCCGACGGTTTGGAACTCCCTCGGTTCCACTACATTGGCCATGCACTGGGAATGACCACGCGGTTCCCTCCGCGGCCTTCCAACTGTGATTGCGCCCTCCTTATCCTCTTAATCCAGCTAGTGGCTGTGTCGGAGGGAGAGTGAGTACACGCCACCTTCACACTCGCTTCCTTGCGTGTGCTTTGAGCTCTTTTTGCGCTATCCTGACCTTCGTAATCTAGCCAGTGGCTAAGTTAGGTAATGCCAACTAAGCTTGTTTTAGTGGGCTAACCATATGGTATCAATGAAGTGGGGCTGCAGAACCAAACCTCGTCCAGTTAACGCTTTATTCAGCTAGGTCTTGAGGTTAGAGCATTGTCTTTGCTGTCGTGGGTTCGAGTCCCACCGTGGCTGCCGAGCGTTTTACAACTGCTGTGTCAACTTGTTCAGAATTCCAGAATACTTTATGGAAATTTCCCCCGTACATATATTACGTAATTCTTTGTAATCTTGCGTTGTACTATAAGAGGGAACGAGATAAGGTAGTGGAACTTACGTTTTACGTTGAATTTGTCAAGTACTACAACTACTTGTCAACTCTGACGAAGATTGCAAATGTATTAATATGTAATGGTAGGGGACGCTCACCGATCGTTCATACGGAACTCACTCGTTCCGTTGTGCCTTAAGGGCTCTCTGTCTCTCGAGTCCAACCAGCAGTCGCACAGCGGCGCATTATACATAGGCGAAATGGCATTACCGACAAAGACAAGGGAGACTGGAATGGAGACTGGAATGAAGACTGGAATGAAGAGCCGACCCAGCTCTTTGAAACGTCAGCAGTTAAATAAACCTGTTCCGGAGAGCCAATTTTCTTCTTCTAATAATCTTCCCGGATCTCTAAACTTTTCCAATCTGAACAGATTTTTTGAGCCATCAGTGCTCCAT